>JBBMOE010000007.1:5039313-5577478 GCA_037975065.1 Chaetodon trifasciatus
TAATAATTGAACATGAACTGGTATTCAGGATGCAGCTAAAATTCCCAAATTAGGTTAGAAACATTCTTTTCATTTTATTTGTCCTCTCTGAATGGGACATTTGTAAATTTTCATCATCAGCCAAAATGAAATGAATTCATTCGACACACTGACTTCAGCCAGTAACCAGCATCTTAAATCAGCCAGAAAGACAGTCAAGCCATGTCCACACTAATATGTAAACATTTACATCTTTATTTATTTTTTGCCTGTTTTGCATCTAAACTTCACTTTCCACAGCCAAAAAAAGACCTTTTCAAAAATGCTCCTCCAAGTAGACAAAGAAAGGAGTCTTTTAGAAAATGCTGCTGTTTAATGCTACCGATCTTTCATAAATGTCCACTTTGGAGCAGTGTTAAGAAGAAGAAGAAGAGGACAAATTCCCTCCTTTTCTTTGCTGATTTTGAATGTCACTACAGCTGGTCACACATATTGGAGGTGTTATCACTGACATTTATCACAAACTACCGAGTTAATCAAGAGCATCTGTGCAGCAAGTCCAGGAAATACTGTTCGACCTGGTTAACAGGAAGCATGATCGCTCTCACTGAAGCCACTACTTTATATTTCTAACACCACAACGGCTAATAGCAGAAACAGGAAGATCTAACAGTAAGTGATGCACAAAAAGGAATAAGAGAGAGCAGCAGAGATGATTTTTGTTTTCAGATTTACCTGCCTCAATGTGGCCAAGGCCTCACTAACCTGCAGTCTCACTCCATGTCTACAGACACAAATCCTGCAGATAAAAATCTAAATTCTGCATCTCAGCTTGCAGCATATTATCTCTGTCCAAGTGATTATTCTGGAAGAGCTCCCACACATGGCAGAGTCCATGCCAGACGTACGATTCACATGCAAACGCACCAAAAAAAAAATCACAACCCAGAGCAGATTTACAGTCTGGGCCTAATGCCTGCTGTAGCTCTCGTAATCACTACCTTGTATTAGGCCTTTAAGAGCTGTGGGTTGGATACCAGCACCGAGGCACGTGTGGAACACATGACAATGGATTCCTCAGCAGGTCAATATGCTTTCTGGCAACTGCAGCGGCAAGGCTAATAACAAATATTTAGATTAGGCATGAAAAGCAGCACCTCTGCATTGTGACAAAAGCTGCAGAACACATGGATTAAAAGGTGTAACACTGTCTTTGCAGAATAAAGTTTAACTGGAAGCATGCAGACATTGGGGATTAGCTTAGGTGAGCCAGAGGAAGTTGTAAGAAGAAGCGGGAAATACCTTGTATCGTCCTTTTGAAAAAGGCTTTGCAGGCCTCACAGGAGGCCACCCCATAGTGGTACCCTGAGGCAATGTCACCACACACCAGGCACAGCCTCTTGGGCATGGCATTGAGCATGTACTCGCACTTGATTGAAGAGTCGTCCGCCACGCCGCCGGAGCATTCCTCGTAGCGGCGTAGGCAGGCGGCGCCGCCTCCGAGCATGCCTGGGTTGAACATTGGCGGGGAGTCGAGGGCGTGTGAGTGTCTGCTGCTGCCGTTAATGTAGCCGCCGCTGGCGTCCGAGTTGCCGCTGGGACTGTGGTGGCTGCCGGTGTCTACTAGCGAGGAGGAAGGACTGGAGGGCTCGGTTTTGACGTAAGAACCACAGCTCGAGGACAGGTGTCGGTCCTCAGAGGGCATTCTGGTTAGCAACCTGGATAAAGACACACAGGGCGAGAGCTGCGGTAAGTTCTGATGCTGAATTGAGCTGCAGCTGAGCCGCCGTAAGATTTAAAAGTGACAAACATTGTGACAAAGAAACAGAAATGAATCAAACAGCAGTATTTGTCAGTCACTGCCTTTACCCTTCTCGATTCAGGACCTGAGAAGAAACATCGCTCTTGTCTGATAACAGAAGATCTTGAAAAACATCAAATGAACTCTGACAATGAGCCCAAGCAGTCAGGGTCATTCCCATATACATGAAAGTAAATATACATCAGAAAACTGCAGTATTAAGGAAATTATCACCACCAAAAACTCTCACAAGACGTACTGAGCGTTGATCATTCTGCGAGAGATTCATCAGCTGTGATGGAGCGTGCCAGCTCTTCTGAGTTTGATAGATTATGTTTCAGACTCGACCATTTACGTGCTGGAATGCTAGGTGATATACTACAGCCGCTTATTTCTCTCCGGCAAAATGGTAACTAACGACCATGTCAACAGATGCCCCATACATCTTGCAAACAATGCCCACAATTGGTCGGCTGCCAGAAGTAAATGAATGAATGAAACTTCAGAAGGCTGTTAATGGACAGAGAGAGGTGTTACACTCAGCATATGGAGGATCATGGGTAATACATGACCCAATCAATAGTCCCGGCTAGTTTGCCAAAGGACGGTGCCGGGTTACGGCGGACTTCAGTGAGAGGTTGGAGAGGCTGAGGAAGAGGAGCTGACCTGGGATTAAGTTCCGTTTTACCAAATTTCAACAGAAAATTGGGGAAAATGCAGAGTTAAGGGGAAATGCTGCTTATGCACAAACATCTATTTCATGTCTTCAAGTTGCTCTGTTGCTCCTCCTGAGGTCGCTTCCCTTTTCTCCCCACAACGGTGCCATACGCTGTAAGGCTGTAAAGGCTTTTGAGGCAAATAAGCGATAAATAAAAGCAGCTCGACTGGAACTGACTTGACTTGTAGACAAAAAGCAACTGTTTGTGACCAAAAACAGACGGTTCCTGGAGGACTTTTGGCATTGCTGCATGTGTGGAATCTTTTCAAGTCAGATTTTACTGTAGAGTTTAAAGAGGATACCAAGCTATTTATTTTCTGTGTAAAGTTTTATGTAAGAAATTATGCTGAAAAATGCTGGCGTATGTGGGCTGGGCATTTATATGTGCATGACGCAATAAATAACAACGACTCCTGCTGCTACTGTTGGACAATAATTTCTCTTCAAGGCAGTGTAGCCTGTATGTTGTTGTGCTTGCAGTGACTTCAATAATATCCTGTCAAACAAAGCATGAAATGAGGTCTGGGTCTGTGTTACAACTGCTGCCTCTGTCTGTCAGAGGCGCTGCTGATCTTACAACATCAGCCCTACATGCTTGTGAGCTTTAAATATTTGGTGAGAACAGTGGAAAAACATGTTAAGAATGTCTGAGACTAACAGGAAGTTAATGCCGACCAGATTCCTCAGAACTTCTTGCCTTTTTTGCTGCCAGGGGCTGCCCCTGTTGTCAAATTTGGAGCTGTGGTTAGGAATGTATTTTCCCTCCGCTGCCTCTTTGCACAAGTGCTTATATAAAGCCATGAAGTCATTAGGCCTCGACAACATGAAACCTCCCTTTTAACTGCTAACGGGTAGTGGGCAGAGGGGGGAGGAGGAGATGGCCTCTACCCCTGGGCCCAGATCAGATCTATTGATCCTCTGCTTCCTTCCTGTTCGAGATGAGGCATGAAAAAATAAACCCTCCTCTTACGGGTCCCAGACATTCCTTATGCATTTTTAATCAGTCAGGACTGTTAACATAGTGCGAGATGGAGTGATACAACATTATGTTAGTCTTCATTCTGAGGCTATTGTGTTTTCTAAAAGATTCACAGGGCTCATGTTAAATCTTGTTGGCAATCAGCATGCACCTACAGTCAATTGGAAGGTATATTTTCTCCCATTTGAGGGAATTGGAGAGAGCGGCGTGCTAACAGTTAATACATCATCGCAGCCAGATAGGGGGATTCCCTATGGAATAGTACATTGTGGCATATGTAAAAAGTAGTTCATTCCACACTTAGCACACAGTAACGCAGGGGAGATGTTTTTTTGTTAGGTTTAATGGAAATTTCTAATGGGTCCCTTCAAATCTGTCGAAATGAAATAATGGCACAAGCCGCCAATTCGCGCGGACAGAAATAGCTTCATAGTTTCATAATTTGGTTTCCCCCTCTTATTATGAAGACACAGAGTTTTCTAAGCGCAGCCTGACTCTCCTCAACCTGCCCCGCTTCCCTCGGCAACACACACACTCAAACACGCACAAATGCATTGCACCTAATATCTAATGGGGTGGTGTTTGCTCCGCCGCGCAGAAAAATGGTACAAACCGAGCAGACAAGCAAGACCCATCAGACAGACGTGAAGGTCACCTGCCTTCTCCGCTCTGCTGTTGTCAGAGGCCCAGACGGTCCCACAGTAGATGCCTGGGAGCAGCAGACACACGGCGTCCACCACAGTGAAGGAAAGACAGTGTCTGGACACCACTGTCCCTAACGTTTAATATGACTAACCTGACCTGCTGGACTCGCTCAGATCAGTCACCGTTTTTTCTATTTTTTTATTTTGGAGCCGAAGTGCAATGGGTGTGAAAACGTCCCACCAGAGCAGCTTAAAATCTCAAATGTTTGTGTCTCTGTGTGTGTGTGTGTGTGTGTGTGTGTGTGTATTTTGGCATGCCTCCTAATGCTGGCAGTGTTGCAGATCCCCTGCTTCCCTACATAAATCCTGAATCCATCCACCTCTTCTCTAAACCATGAAATATGTTTTCCAGCCTCCGAAATTCTGCACAGTAAATTTTTACCCACCAGTAAAAAAAAAAAGAAAACAAGAAAAAAAAAAAAAGAGAAAAGAAAAAAGAAAAAAAAAACCTAAATGCATATTCAAAGCAGTTTACCACAATGACCTCATGCTATCATCCATGAGTGGAGGGCTAAAAATCTGGTTCTCCATGTTTTACTATGTATTTTCCCACTGAGGGGAAATATTATTGTTAAGCTTGGGGTTAAGCTTGTAGCAAGCAACACAGCGTAAATCATGGTGCTGAACACACAGTCGAACATGGAAGCGCAGAAGGACAGAGGCAAGGAGCCATGCATGAAATTAGTTCATTAATCTTTCTATGATAGGCTGTCCTTGTTTGGGGCAAACTCTATCAGCTTTAAACTGAGTGCCCCTTCCTGCCTGACACATAGATTACACTGTTAGTCCGCAGCCGAGGTGTCTGGGAAATGAATGGTCACGCGAGCGGGAAAATGGGGTAGCGTGTGTCGTCCAAGTGTTAAGTAGTAACAACAACATGCGCGTGACATGGTGCTTGGCACAAATGAAGGTCATCAAAAAATGTGTGCGTTCTAACATTTAAATGCATGATTCATCCACTGCTGTGAATAATGGAGTCTGTGTCTGGAGAAAAGACATTAGTCAAAATACATTTCATAGCACGTTTTAAGGCGATTTGTTGAATTTACCATAAAAACCAGTCATGTTTATTAAAATTTGCAAGCTGCACATGTGTTCGTCTGCTCAGAGCTGCAGCTTCAGTGAAGTGCAAACACTTTGACAAATCACAGATTCTGAGCCATAAACTTGGATATTCCTTAAAAAATTCAAGTTCCTACTTATTAAGTCTTCTTTCTCTATTGTTCTGTCCATATAGCACCTTAAGTTCTCTTAGTTCTGCCTATCAGAGTCTCCTGGATGCATTTGTTTTCAAACTAGTTTTTCTTCACTCAATCGACATTTTCGCAAACAAACAAAAAAATCTTAAAACTCTTCTTTAGCGTCTTTTTCTGGCTGCCAATTTTGCTCCTTTTAAATGTATTATTCCTGGTCTGATTTAGATTTTGTTGTATTCTTTTGTGCATGTGTTTATTTATTTTATTAGGCTTTATGTGTGTTATCTTCAGTACATGTGCACACTGTATTTCACCTGACTCCACAACAACTCTTGGTCCTGAGAAAATAAAGCACAACGAGTAAAGGATTATTTTCATGATCGGCTAATCTGACAACTATTGCTTCATTATTGTTTAATTGATTAATCGGTACCTCAACTAAAATATATAAATAATTAAACAAACAGTGAAAAATGTCCTTAAGAAGTTCCCGGAGACAAGCGTGTTGTCTTCATGTCTCATTTTTTTTAACCAACAACACAAAGCCCAAATATATGAAATCTTCTATCACAGACGAATAAGGAAACAACCAAATATTTCCAACTGAGACGCCGATACCTGTGAATTTTTGCCATTATTATTTTGAAAATTTGCAGACAGAGCGCAGTTGCCAATTAATTTTCTGATTAATTGTTCAGCTCTAATGGAGTTAAAGCTCAACTTTGTGTTTTGTGCTTGAATTGTGAAGGGCTTTGTCAATTTCCACTGTAATTACTTTAAGCGCAGATTTCACTAACTTAGCTACCTGATTCGTAGCTAAGGACGGCCGTGGAGCCAAGCGGACTTTGAAAGTTGAGCGTAGATTTCTGTCCTGAAGGTAGAAAATGAATCTCAACGCTCTTTTGTTTTAAAACTGCTCTACAAACACATTTTGCTTTCTTGCAAAATCTTAACTTTAAAGTTATCACTCTTGACCAACTAAGTCCCAGTGCTACATTTACTGCATGGCAGTATAAATATACTTTGTTTCTGCTTGTCTGTCTCGAACACACACACACACACACACACACACACACACACACCCTCGTATACAGAACTTCCAGCATATGGCCTCTTCAATGTCACGGCCACGAGGAGAGATTGCATAGATTTCCCACATGGATGATGTCTCCTTACCTGGAGTATCAACCCCCATCTACATACACGTCCGCCACCTCCAGGAAATTGCTCTCCCTGCAAAGTCAAACACACCCCTAACTGCCTTTTAAAAAGAGACAGAAGAAGGAGGTTATGGGGGAGAAAGAATAAACGAGCAGAGACTTAAGCCGTCATTGGGAATCAGAGGGGGACTCATGAGGGACAGTTACGTTATTGATTTCATAAATAAACAGAGATGGCCATCGATCCTAATGTTATTTTGCATTTCAATTACTGCCCAGAAACATAACCTTCAAACGTCTGCTTCTCCACAGTAATAACATCCACTGATAATCACAAGCGAGTCTTGTCCGGCGCAAATTGGCTTTTCTCTCTCTCTCTCTCTCTCCCTTCCTCTTTTTTTTCCCTCCAAATGTGTAAATGACACAACTTTGCATTTGCCTAATGGTATTAGGGCATGGGCTGAATTTCAAGTGAGACTCAGGCTGATACAGTAAGCGCTCCGGTCAATTGACACAATGCAAATTAACGTGGTGAAGAGGAATTAAGTTCACAATGTGAGACCTCGTGAAGCTACGATGAGGCCCATTAAATTAAACATGCTGGCTGACCCACACTCCATGATTAGACGCACTGCCTCTTCTCTCTGTGTATGTGTGTGTGCGTGTTAATTTCATTTGATCAATAAAACTAACTCATTCTAAGAAGTCTGCTTGCATTCAGGCTGAGCACTCGAAAGCCACATTCATGTCTTGATTGAACAGCGGCTGCAGAGGAGCATCCATCTACATCCTGATGAATTCAGAGTCCTTGACGGGCTGCCTAAAGGATGCATCTGTATCAAGAGGGGGTCATGACATGTAATGAAGTTATTTCTCCTTCCATGCCGCCACACAGCACCGGCCTGCCGTCGAGCCGGGCTCTACCCTCTCATGCAGCAGCCATCGTCATTAATAAACACGTCAGCCTGAACACGATGTCACGATGAAATACAGCCGTGTTTTGAATTGTTTTTATCTCTGATCATTTTTTCTGAACTTCTTCCTGAACGCTCAAAGCTGCTGGTAAAAGGAAAGTTGGAGGGAATCAGCTTTTTTTTTTTTTTTTTTCCCCACACCATGTGAGCACAACACAGCCCCTGTCCCACCAGCTGCTCCCTCCATCCGTCAGTGGACTTGTAGGTTCGGTCGGCTTCCCGTCAGCCAACTATCAAACTGAAAAGATGGGATACATCACAGCCTGCTGCCACTTTTGAGTCATTTTCATCCAAAAACCAACCGTTACTTAAAACGCAGTGGTAGCTGTTTCCATGCAGTGCAGAGGGATCTGCTGGGAGAAGCCAACTTTTGTCCATTCACTAGAGTGATGAAGCAGATTGTAGGACGCCGCCCTTCCACATAACAAAACATTTTCACCAAAGTCACTATTTCTGACACAATCACGCCTTTTAAGAACATCTGAGTCTGTCTGCAACATATCACATATCATCTCATAAATCTCTGTCAAAATACTTTGTGGTATCAGTGAAATTAACACCATCAGAACATTTTAATGTGCTCTATTTTTTTTTTTATTTATTTCATGGCAGTCTCCAGCTAAAAAACTTTTCACTGCGTGTCAGTCAGCAGCTCCAGGAAACATGCTTATGATCAGGGATTAAATAGTCTGCTGTAATTGAATTAATTAATTTTTCTGATACTGCTTATTTTAAAATATTTTCTCTTGATTTAATGTGTAATGTGCCGCTCATTTGTCCGCAATAAAATAAAACGTTTGTTGTACATTAACATATCAACTGAGCTTCTCTGTAACTCGTCTTCATGACATGTAATTATGCGGTCATGTTAACACTTCTGACAAGACAAATGGTTGGACTATGGAGTCTTTTTCTATTTATTTAGATCTTAACAGAAATGTTTCTCAAATACATTACAAACACAATGTGACCATGTGCACAACTACAGTAATAAATGCGGATACAACGCATGATAAGATGTTTCTCCTAACAGACACAGTCAGGTGTTTCCATGATATGGCACCGCTAAAATTAGACCCCAGGTCAGTGTGTGATTCTTTGGTCTCATCCGTATGTGCGCGCACATGTGTGTGTGTGTGTGTCTATGACTGTGTCTGCGTGCATACATTTGGCCGCTTCAGCTTATGCCTTCCTGTTGGTTTGCTTGTAAGAAGGACACCTATGAGGGCAGCAGGTTGAGAAAAATGGATCTCTTTAATGAGAGTAAACCCAACATAAACAACCTTTAAACTTCAAGTGTCAGCTGTCAGCACTGCCAATGCTGATCAAACTGAACCCACAGAGACATAAGGCTGACCATTAATTACTTGTTAAACTTTTAAAGAGGGAAGTCATGTGTTTATGTTTTCATAATATGAGATAGGAAGAGCCCAGAATTTCAGAATATGTCAGCTGATGAGAGTTCCTGAGGAGGCATGTTTTAATAGTAGATCACACAGTTGAATGGTTCAGTTTTTGTTCTTCAACCCTGCAGATTATTTGGACTTTGGTTAAATACCAATTAAAATTTAATTAGAATTTTTCAAAAAAACAAACCTAAAACGGTCCTCACGTGGATATTTTATAAAGGTTAAATCATAAATTCCGAACACTGAAACATCTTGTACATATTATGGTATTTAGAGGAAACACTATGGCGTAAAACATCTCTGACCTTTATATGCTCATTTATATTAATCAATTATTTCCTGCAGTAATGCCTGATAAGCTAACATCAGTTTGTTGATAGAAGAACAGATCTGCCTCTTCAGCAGAGACGTGGCGTGAGGGTTGGACACTGCAGTTGTGGGACCTCTTATCTCAGGTCAATAGGTTGCTCGCTGGGCCAAAAGACCTAACGGGCTTATTAATAGCATTCCCTGAAGATAAACCTAAGTAAGCGCAGCTTTATGTGACACTTAAACACTTAAACCACAGGTTTACTGTATGCAGGTACCTGAGCAACTGCAATTACTTCCAGGTGGTAAACTGTATGACAGTATGGCTTTAATACTTGCAAGGAAAGAGTCATCAGATATTGTAGCTTCTGTTACGATGCTCTTCTGTTAAAGAGAGCGCAAGTTTCCTACACTGTATACCAATGTCACGCTGTTTTATTTAAAAGCTTTATCACGGTTTGCTCTATAATCAACATACTGTAAGTTAAACTAACTCCCTTAGAAAATGCAGTTAAATCAGTTATAACCAGGACCAGAGGGGTTTTTGGATGCTGCCAGTGTGTCACATAAAGGGCTGTCCTATCAAATGTGACCCATTGGTCGTGCAGTAAACAGAGGAGGCAATCTGAAAAAACATTCACACATGCATGCAGTTTGCATGCATTCACATACATACATGTATGTGTCCCTGCATGCACGTTCAGCTCCTGAGTCGCCAAAATGCACAAGGATAGTTCTGTGTGCATCCAAATATGCAGGGTAGACATGCAGATGTACACAAACATACGGTCCCACAAACACAGCAGCACACACACACACACACACACACACACACACACACACACACACACACACACACACACACACACACACACACACACANCACACACACACACACACACACACACACACACACACACACACACACACACACACACACACACACACACACACAGTGTAGACAGTAAGACCTGGCTCAGGGTCACTATAGGTTAATAGCATTGTATTGTTTCCTTTGTCTTTCTTCTAAATTCACTTCAGCTTAAAATGTTTTTAACGTGTCATAAAAATAGAATAAGTTCAGCCCACAGTATGAATTTAATAGACGTGTACTGAATGCAGTTTTACAGTTTCTGGAAATTGATGATAGTGTGAAAAAGAAGAGCTCAGGATTGTGGGCTTTTTTTCCAACAACACTGCAATCTGCACAGGAATTGCAATATGACAAGATAATACATGAGACAGATGTATTTGAATACATGAATAAGAAATGAACACAGTTCTGGTACTTTTCTGTGCGATATCAGAACAAGTTCAAATTCTCTGAACACCTGTCGTTAAACATCAAAACTCCTGAAACTATTTCTACAAGTCACTGAAAAATTAATGTCAACTCATCTGTCTGCAGCAATTAAATTAAATTCACCTTACATTATGTGTACGTCACATTTCTCTGCACTACTGAAACAGTTTGAACTGCCAGTGTTGTCGATCTTCACACTCCATTTATTGCTTGAGTGCAATTTTATATGCCAGGGAAATCAAATCTAAAACACGACATAAAAATGAATGTAAAAATTAATAAGATGTACACTTTTAATGCAGCATGAGCTTTATAAAAACTACCAAGTGTATAAAACCACTTTTAAATAATTGCTTCCCCTCTAATACAAGCAGCTACTTTTGAATGCAAAAATGTTTTAGCATTTGTCTCGCTAAACAACGTATCTGGAGGCTCTGATGCAGTTATACACTACACTAAAGTAGAAGACACTTGTTTATTATTACAGATGATGCTTCTTTTTGATTTGCAGAGAGAGCTGTGGACTGAGGAAATATTCCTAATCACTGTCCCGTTAAAAGGGCTAATCAGGTTAAACCTTTCCAATACCATCTACAGCTTAACATTAAGAGGATCCCAGTAAAGGGTTTCCCCGTTCAGTCGCACTTGGTCAAAAGAAAAGAGTCTTTCCAGGCATGCAAGCAGTAGAGTAAAGAAATGCTAAGGACTTCTTTGACTTCTCATTTCCTGAGGAACTGTAAAAAAAAGCTGCTTCACTTAGACCTTAAACCACAGAATTAACCACATTTTCTTTACTATTCTTTACTGTTTTACCTCTATGGAGAGGACCAAATCCCTCCCTGTCAATATAATTTCAGCAATTAATCATAACCACCAAAATTGAGTATAGTGCAAATTCACAAACCAGAAAAAAAAAGTGATCAAAGCTTTAACTCTTTTTAATCTGCCTCTCAAGAACACACTCTGTCACACAGACTGGGCAGCAGTACAGTCACAGTTTTCTTTCCCTGGGACGCCGCCGGACACCGGCTGCTGCCAGAGGATAGTCGTCTGGATATCGTCCGCATTAATCTGCCTCTGGCTCTTCCCTGTGGCTGAGGTTAAACCCTGGATCCTGATGCAGAGCTAGACAGCTGTAAGGCAAGCGTCCGACCTGGACTCCCCGCGGGCTACGCTACTGCAGCCTCACTGACACCACTGAGCTCTGCTGTCCCGTACACGGGGAGGTGGAGCTGAGGAACTCCATGGTTTTTTGAAGCAGTTTAAGCAAGATTATTATTTTTTCGCCAATGATTTAAGTGCAGGTTTTTGATGAAAAAACAGAGGCAACGACGTAAAGGAAATTCTGTCACCTAAGTTGGGAACAACAGCAAAGATGAAAAATAAACAAAGAAGGGGAAAAGATGTGGAAGAAGATGCACCTACTGGTTGTGGTAGCAGAGAGGGTCGGGGATGCACAGTTCAGAAACATCCATCAGTCCACGATAAGCATTCCAGGTGTTGCAATAAAAAAACAGATAAACAGCTGGGGAAAAGCTGGAGGAGGAGATCAGTTCCTAAGTCTCCACATATCTTGATGAAATGTTGGTCAGGTGTTCCTGGGTGTTGTCTCCCCTCCCTCCCCTTTTCAACACACACACACGCACACACGCACACACCACACACACACACGCACGCACACAAAATAAACCCTCTGCCTCGGCCCGACAAACTCCAGTCTGCACAGGTGCTGCACACTCAGGCTCAGGAGTACGTGTGGAGAGAGGAAGAGTGGTGGTGATACAGAAAGAGGAGAGAGGAGGAAGACCCTGAGGTAGAGATGAAGAGAGCAAACAGGAAGTAAGCGTGGGGAAAGAATGAAGATCAGGGGAGTGACGGATGGTGAAAGAGAGAATAAAAGATAGAGACGGATGGATGGAGAGCAGCAGTGGTGAGAGCGCACTCAGGCTGAGTAAGTCAGTGAAGGGATTGAGTCTCCATTGAAGACATGGGGGCTCTTTAAGAGCAGGGGGGAGTGGTTTGATGCATATGGGGCAGCTGCCATTGGTCGGTTTCATGAGGGCTGTCCTGGGAGCAGCCAATGGGGATGAAAGCTTACTGACATGGGACAGGCTAATGGACAAGCAGCCGGTGTCCAGTCATTCACAAGGGAGCGCTGCACAACACACACACACACACACACACAGGCAGACCCCCTAGACAGACAGACAGACAGACAACAGACAGACTGATAGACAATAGACAGACAGACAGACAGACAGACAGACAGACAGATAGATGGATGAGGAGTTTCTCTGGTGTCACAGTTGGTGTTTGTAACTGAAGGAGAAAGCTGCAGTAATTGACAAGCAACAGAAGCAGCAGCACGTTCACTGAAGGTGATGTGAACAGGTCTGTTTACTGTGCTTTAAAGGGCTCAGTGCCAGATTATGGAGCTAAACTGTTCCCTTTACTCTTTCATCCTCTGCACCGTGGATCCGGCTTTCCACAGCATGCCCTCCATGAAAGGACTGGCAGCTGCTTCCCACAATGTTTCGCCAATCACACAGCGAAGAGAGGGAATCTGCCAATCCCGAACGAGGCAGGATGCAAGAAACTGAGAGTGATAATCACCTCGGCAGGAATGATAATAACGATGACGACGACAGACAAGTTTGAGTGGATCTTTACCACGTCCGTGTAATGTGGCAGCCATTGGAGGAAAACCCAAAGCCCCCCCACCCGCCCCCTCCAACCCACTTCATCAACCCACATTTTCCTGATCGATGCAAAACCCATCACACGCTCTTATTGATCACAGCGTTGCTGTGTCGCCAGAAGCCTCGGGACAGACTCTGTTTCCCAATAGTCTTTTAAATAAAAAGGAATTATAAATTTGAACGTTTTCTTTTCATGTCAGTCCATATCAGAGTCACAGGAGCAGGAGGGCGATTGGCTTTAATAAAGGAGCTGTGCATTCTCAATTAAATTTTTGATCAATATTTTGGCATTTAATGTACTTTCCTGCGGAGGAAAACCAGGATATTCCCGCTGATCTGATTAAGACATCCAGACATAATCAATAGAGGAGATATGTTTGTTTTTAATGAGGCAGAGAGAGAAGATAGAAAAAAAGAAAGACTGATGTTCTGACATGTATGACTTCACATTAGGGTTGAATACTGGAGAAGTGAATTCATTTACAAAGCCAAATTAAGTGTGAAAACGTCTGTTTTTGCTAAATTTAGAGTGAAAATGTCGCAGCTTCGGGACATTTTAAACACATTTCTACCTGCAGAAACATCATCAGAACAGACAGTGTTATCTATCAGGGCGGTTTTATTTCACTTTATTCACTTCATTTTGCAGCTCCGCTCTTCTGTTTATGTTGCCACTTTTCTGAGGTTGGCCATATTGTAAGTCCAAGGCTCATCTGCCTCCCTCCCTCTCAGCCAGCCAGCTTACACAGCGAGGGGACACCTGGCTTCATGGCGTCTGACAGGAAATCTATTGAGCGCACGGTCTGTAATCCCACCATCACGCTATTGCCAAACGAAGAAACAGTAATCCAATCATTTAGTCTGTATTTAAGCAAAACAGATTTTAAGCCCTACAACAGAGAGTGTGTCTCTTTAAGCAGATCACAGCCAGTCTGGGATCTAAACGCTGTGCATTTTGAGGCAGCAGTTTATGTTTTCATCATAGTTTTGCTCTCATTTGCTGTATTCCCCCATCTCCATGCCTCTGAATGCTGGAATAAGGCCTTAATTTAACAGAGAACAGATGGGGAGAAAAGGGAAATGGGTTTGTTTTTGGAGTGAAATTCAGGCTTATACAGTGTGCACAACTGAAAACGTCTGCAGCCATGAAGCAAACGCAAAAAACCTGGAATTGTAATTGACCAAAATGTTTCTAAAAGCAGATGAGAAACTCAGATTTAACTGTCTGTGCAACTCAGCGGCTTGTTTCTGAAAAGTGAAAAAGAACCAATCGTTATCTGTCAATAAATAGTAATTACATGTTGTGCTGAGATGAGGGACACAATCTCCCTGTCACACTGGCTGTATGTAATTAAATTCCTGATTCATGAGCAAACTGGTCTTTTATGTGTGACCTTCTGACCTCTCCAAACAGACACGGTACCACGAGCAGCCCGATGGCTCAGCAGGACGCTCACTGAGTCCTGCTTCCTCACTGCGTGCACTAACTTGTGATAAATGTTGCATGTCAACTAAAATACAGATTTAACTGTAATTTCTGCATCGATATATTTAACAAAGAAAAACAAAAAACAGAATAATAGAAAACTATAAAAGTAGCTTCCTTACAAAGACAAAATTGTATTTGACTCATTTCACACCAACCAAATAACACTCAGAAGTGCCACAGAAGTGGCAGCTGTTAGTTGAGGTAAAAATCGATGAAATGGAAAAATATAGAGGATGTATAAGGGAGGAAATTAAGCAAAGAGTCATTTTCTTTTAAATAAATTTAGTCAGTGACTGTTATCTCTAAACATTATGTGCTATGATGTAAATTTGGGTTTTTATTTGAACAGCAGTGAGCTGATCAAATCGGCTTCATCTCAGTGGAAATGATGACGGAACAAACTGTGTTTCCATTCAAATTAGAAAGTTTCTCCTTAATTCAGTAGAAGAACAAGTGACAGTTAAAGATTCATATTTATTCTTATCGTGTGAAGATCAACAAACAAAAATATGACAGAAATATGATCGTTAGCTTTGGACAGTCAAGTCGAGAGAGCTGCAAGGGCGCATTTTTATAGGCAAACACAGATGTATGTATTTTATGCAACAATGCTTTCTCTATATTTAGGACTCATTCCTGCAAATCTCACTCTGTCTCTCTTTCTACATATATACATATATATGTGTGTGTGTGTGTGTGTGTGTGTGTGTGTGTGTGTATACCATGGTTTAAATGAAGATATTAAGAGTCTGGTAAAGTTTCCATGTTTACCTTCAGATTTGTTAAGTCATATCATTATGAAGCAGCCATAGCAACATATGTTAGAAAATAAAAGGGACATTCAGAGGTCAAACTGAGAGATTAGAAATAAAAATTTCCTTGTGCTGTTATTATTTTGCTAAATAAATCTATTTTTTTGTTTTCCTTTGCGCTGATGTAGTTTTGCTTTTACGATGCTGTTGTTTATGTTACAAGTTTTATGCCAGTCTTTTAACATCGAGGGACAATGTGGGAAATAAGTGTTCTCACTTTAACACTGATGTTGATCTGCAAATTAATGAAATCAAATATATATCTGAAGAGACAAATTATATTTTCTTCTGCTAAAACTCATATGGCGTTTGAATCCTCTCTGCAAAGGCAAACAATCACACAGCTACTGTGAACCAGGCCAAAATACTGTAGACTGGAAGTGTAAAAGCTTCAACTCCACCTCCAGAGTTGACCAAATCAACAAAAATGTGTCTTTATCCAACTAGCAACACAAAGCATTAAACAGACCCTGAATCCCACAGATCTGTCATTTGCACATTTCCCTCTCGCTGCCACACACTTGTTTGGCTCGTCTGCTGGAGGAGTGTGGAGAGGGATAATTACTATAGCCACAGGGCTGCATTAATCAGCTGGGTGCATTTGTTGGTTTTTATTATGTTCCACTCCCCTCTCTGGGCCTCGCTGGCTGAGCCACCAGGACTAGACGGGGACGGTGGAGGACCGCGGTCGCCCTGCTGCCCGTTCACGCTGGGTTAATAAATGCTATTAGCCTCTATCTCGTGCCTCTTAATTTCTCATTTAACTGAGGACAGTTAAAACAAAACTACATGAGCAGTGGTGTTAATCAGGGACTCGTAGCAGGACTCGGATATCTTGATTGAGACAGCTGGACTCACACAATGAGGGAAAGAAATGTATGCTGGGATCTCTAGCACAGACACTGCTTCATCATGTGAAGGAGCCACACGGGCAATTCACCCCTGATCTTTCATTATGGTGGTGGGATGATTTGATATCACTGACAGTAAGCAACAAGGTGGGAGTACGTCCAAAAATATTATGGGGTATTATACTTAGTTTTCTGTATGAGAGAATATTTTGCATCATCTTATGTTCATAATGTTCACTGTAGCTGCTCATATTGTGGGTACATGTACTATAATTATGTGAAGAATAAGAGTAAGCAGCTTTCATCAAAGACTGCAATATTTTACTTTTATCACCATTTTAAAGAAATTCTGTTTATACACTTAAATTACTGTCTACTTGCAGTGGTGATGTCATGTTTTGCGGTACCAACACTATCGCAGTTGTTGCACCTTTCATTATTAAAATGTCTTCAATCACGATAAGACACTTCGCTTAAACGCAATCGCCAAAAAGCGTACATTATCTTGAGGACATTTTATTAACCTGCCTTGCATCTGTGCCCTGCTGAAAGCCATGATTGTGATTCCAGCAACAGCCACCGGTCTCCACTGTGTCTAATCACATCAAATATGAACAAAATCAATTGCAGCACCATGCTCTAATTTTAAATCGCTCCTTGACACCAGCTGAATCCTCGGCCACTCATCTACATCACCTGCATAACGCAGGAGGGTCTGGATGGAGTCACCTCTAAAGCAAAGCCAGGTTGTGTCATTGCCATCCAGAAACAGGATCAATACATTCCTCTCAAGTTCATTCCAATAAGGCAGCTGGCAAAAACGGCCCTCGTGGTGTCAGCTTTTTGCTGCTTTATGACGCTTATGCGTACGTAGCAAGCCTGCTGTGTTCAGAGCCTGTAGATAAAACAGTGAGCGGCGAGAGAAGAGGGTAACTTTAGATGTCTGCTGGACTGATTCAAAAAAGGCTTTTTGTCTAAAAGAATAATAGATTTAGATTTAGAAAATGCACTGAGGAATTTGCACATAGTTTTATATGTGTAGGCACGGTGATCCATATCATAAACAAACAGTAAGTCTTCCCAAAAATGTCTGAGAGGAGGAAAAAAATTGTATGTTCATTGAATTCATGTCACGAAGCCACCAGTTGGGCTCATACCAACTTCAACATCTCAGAACACCCACAGGGCACTAGTAACTCTTCAATTACCAGCTTCACTCTGAGGAACGCTTAACTTAGTACAAAACTTTCTGTTTCAAATGACTTAAAGTGTGTTTGATAAGGAAATTATCCTCTTTGCTCATCCCAATCCCAGGATAAAAGAGGCTGTTTCCGTATAAATTACCTCCGTGGATGAGAGGATCGTCAAAATACTTGGAGAGTCAGTGTATCCTGTGAAACAATGCTCGCCTGAGCGTGGCTGCAGCTGCTGAGGAATCATTTCAGCGCGTGGCTTAAACAGCCCCTGACCACCGAGCGCATATGAAAAGCGAGGGAGGATTTGAAACTGCAGGAGTTGCTGCCTGTTTACACACTGTTGATGAATATAATAGTGAAAACAAACATTTATGTAAAGCAGCGTCCGTCGGCTGTAAATCTCATTTTGAAGAGAGGCTTGGTATTCCAGACCTGGCTCCCCTAAGATCCAGGGATGACTTTCATTTAGTCTCACCTCTCCATCCAACTGGGGTCACCCCTGTTGGTATAGCAAGCACAGCAGTCACATTGCTCCACCATGCGCGCAGATTGCTTACTAGAACCGCCTGGAACCTTTCATATTTCCCAGTCAGCATTTTTACAGGATAATTTTGGCAGCCTTTAAGGATATCGCTGCCTTAATAGAGGATAAAAATAAACGGGTGGTGGAAGGGCTATATCAGGCCGGTATAATCTTGTATTCTATACTGTGGAGCTAAACGTCTGGCTTTGGCTCCATTCAATGAGATTAAACTCCTCCCTGGTTGATTCCAAAAGACCATTTGTCCTATTTTTAAAACTAGAAAGAGCATTTTGAGCCAAGTATATCTAAAAAGGCCAGTTAAATTGATTAAAATACTATGGTGTAAATGGCATTAAAGAGCAGCTTCTAAGAATGTCTTTGCTCTATATCCCATTGAGCAATTCTGGTCAGCAGATTTTCTACAGATAGTTTGTCAGATTCAGTTTGTGTTTGCACACATGTGCAGGCCTTGATGTGTACAGTATGTGTGCATCCGGGCATGTGCGTACATATACGAGCATTGGCGTGCAGGTGCTGCATGAGCATATTCGTATGGGTCTGTGTAGTTCTAGCAGTGACTGACTTCTGTATAAGAAAGCTTGTCAAAATGTCTCAAAGAAGGAAACAGCTTAATTCAATCAGCGCTACTGCTTTCAAGACCACAAGGGAGCCAGCTAATGGTGTTAGAAACTTGAAAAGTTGGAAAAATAAGCTTGAGGAAGTTCTCACTACCTGGGAAAGAAGTCTGTTCCTTGAGGCTTTCCTATACTGTATGATAGTAAAAGCTCCACTCTTCTGGGCCTTGTTGCTTCTCTGTGAGCTCAAATGCTGGATTTTAGTTTGTGCTCCTCCCATGAGGGGCAAAGCTTTGCAGAAGTTAGAGGAGGGTTATATGAAGTTCAGTGGAAATGTTTTTCGAGTACTCAGCCAACTTTTTAATAAAAGACAAGAATATGGATCGAGATGTTCTGCAGAAGCATGTTTGGAAGTGAGTGGATGGGGAGTTGGAGAATATACAGGTTTAGTTAAATGATAAAAAAGAAGCCTCTCTTCTAAATAGGCATCCTGTGGGCATTGGCTTTCAGAATTACGAGAAAGAGACAAATGTTATGCCAGAATCTCAAGAAAACATGGCAATCTGTGTCTGCGACTGTGCCGTGCAGTGAAAAACTGTGGCTCTACTGTATAAGCCGTGCACCTCGTTTGTTTTATGCGCCCTTCCCCCCTCTCCGACATTCACCCCCATTAATTCCATGATTGTGTCTTCCTCTCATTTTCTCCCTCGTTATGCATTTAATGTTTCCAATTTGCCGTCATCACAGAAAAACGCCACAAGAAGCTATAAATTCTTTTCTAATTCCAAATAATTAGGATTACACGGACCAGTGGTTTTCAATCAGCGAGATCATCTCAGTGATAGATGGTAGGATAACTGGTCATTGCCGAGACATAAATATTGTGTCGTTCAATTAATCTGGTCTAATGAGGTGTCAAAGCTGCCACTCATCCATCAAATACAATTAGGAATAAACACATATGCATGGAGATGGGTAATTAATAATTAGCAAAGCAAAGAAAACAGTATTGGTTTCAGCAGCCACATTCGCAGAGCAATTTACCACAGCTCTTTCTTCATTCGATTTTTCAAGTGAGCGAGACAATGCCACATCGGAGGAATTTCAATCAATTTTTACCCATTTTTCGTGTCTGATGTTTGCTATGCTTGCTGATTCTGCCAAGACGTGTGTCACTTTAGGAAACCGCTCTGAAGAGGAATCGCATTAAATTAGTTTAATTAAAAAAAAAAAAAGTAATCTAGGTGCCTTTCATCCAAATGAACTACAACTAGACCTGGAAACAAAAGCACACTTTTTGTAAGAGCGCTCCTAAAACGTGATGGATAGAGTTCTTTGCCGGACGAAAAAAGAGCAAAACATTTATTCTAGATCTTGGGAATTGGGGACTGTCATCAACAGTTTGTCTTCATCTCTCTCTAAAGCCCACAAGGCTCATTGTCCTAAAAAAGACATTTCATACAGAGCGCTCATTGTCTTCCATTTTCAGAAGGCAGTCGAGCATCCTGACGGAATTAAAGTGCAGTGCTGGGATGAGACCTCCAGTAGGAAAATAATAATTTATTCTGCCAAGTTCAAAACATAATGTTCCCGCTGTCAGATGCATCCATCAGAAGCCGTCACACAAAAGGTATATTTGTGACCCACTCGTGTCATCTCTAAGCCAAAGGTCCTGCTCATTAAAGCCCTCTGTGGCAGCGGAGTTGACACCTGTCAGGCTGGAGCAGCGGGTTAGTTAACTTGGCTTTGACAATTACAACGCTTCACTTCCATACTTTTGGTCATGTTTGTTGAAACCACAGAAATGACATTTACATGTACAATTAACATGCAGCAGTGAATATGTTTTGCAGGGAACAATTATGCTTTCTATTAACCTTGTTAGTTAATGTATTTGCTTCAGCAAAATGTTCATTGACAACGTATTTCAAAATATCCAATCTCACAGTGTGATATCTACGCACAGTGACTACAGCATCATTAAACCTTGTTATGATTATGTTTACTGGCTGGCAGCACTAAATTATGGTCTGGTTTAATACAGGAAAGTCTGCAGTGAGTTGAGACACGTTTAAGCAAAACCATGGTCTCTGAAGTCACGGTCCCGGCATGGTACATACACATGGTGCTGCATTCACTCAGCAAGCCGTTCCTCCAAACATAATTCAGCCAGCAATTATGTTTCTCCACCACAAGACTACAGGGAAACAAATGAGTATTAAATAAACAGAATTTATAGGATACATGTATTCAAAAAGTAATCAATAATAGTTCATTACTGTGCTGTAGATATATTGAAATACAAAGAGAAATTTGGATTTATCTCTGGATTAATTAGGAAAATTGCTGTGTGAGTGTATGACTGTTTATCTGGCATGAGAGACTGAGGATGATGAGGTCAAATTTATCCTCTGGGTAGCTCCTGTGGCGACCTTGTCTTCTAGAAATTCAATAATTTGAGAAATGTAAGGTTGTAAAATAGCAAATTGTATTTATAACACGTGTGTGTGTGTGTGTGTGTGTGTGTGTGTGTGTGTGTATATATATATACACACACGGTATAACTCTGAACGTATGTATAATGTATTTGCAAAATTTGTTTTCTGACAATATGCTCTGGCAATATCTATGTTTCTGTTTAGACACTCGCAGAACTCGGTTAAGCTTGTATGGAACGACTGTGGTCTTGGTTAAATACTGAATCAGTCAAAGACATGATGACAGTCTTAACATTTAAAGAGTCATTTAACAGCAGGATGAAAAGCAGCGTCTCACTGCCCTCTCTGGTTGAGTCGGTTCCATCTCCCTGGAGAACACCTGTGCGTCACTGCAGCCAGGCGAGACATTAAACCAGTGGAGGTCAGCAAGAACAAGACTGACTCTTTAAGAAAAAACCCAAATCCTAAACACTGTTTCACTCGTTTACTGGACGGACAGACAGAGGGATGGACAATCCAAAAACATAATGTCTCTGTTCTCCGTTGCCAGCCTGGAGGCGTGACTAGACTTCTGCGCCACCTCTTGGCTCTGTTTTCAGGCCTTTAAAATCTTGAGACGTTCACAGGTCATTTCAGAGAGAGAGTGTTCCCATTGGCTGTCCTACAAATGCAGATCGGTGTGCGCGTCCCCTCAGACGGTGAAAGCCTCGTCTCACGCAGCCAGAACTCAACCCCTGAGTGTGGAGGCCTGATTACAAACTGAAACCAAATAAACATCCAGCAGAATTCTGACTATTACTGAACAACTGACAGATCAACATGCATGTGTGAGTGTGTTACTGCAGCCCTGCAGTGTGCCGTGACAGTGGACACGTGATGCAACACAAGTCAGTGGTGTTGTCTTCCTGATGTAAGAGTCTATAACATACAGGCCAGAGACACCCCGACGGTTCAGTTCAGCAGCAGCAAAGAGACAATTACCCAGAGGCATCGGGGCGAAAGACAGGAGGAAAATCAATACATAATTTCAGCATTTCAGAGGGTGTTTCCCTCAACTGAGTCCACGTCTCAATTCACCAGTGTGACTTAGTTGTTTTTTTGAGTTAATCTCCTTTTGCATTACGTTCAATGTACAAAGAAAATGTTAATAATGATTTATCTAAAATTCCTTCACCCGTTGCAGGTTTCAAGTGGATGCAGGAATCTAGTGAATGTGAGGTCTAGCATTAATAAGAATTGACAGCACACTGCCATGAATTTTTAGTCTGAAAAAGCTGATTCTAAATTCACAAAAATAAAAGAAGAAAGAAAAAGGTTACACAGACGCCTCTGTGCATCCTGTGAGTGGCATATTTGAGAGAAATTCACTTCACCTGACCCCGGGTTAAGTGTCTGAGAAGAATTTCATCAAGTCCTACCGGCAGAGAGATGTGGTGTAAGTTCACACAAAGTTTACAGCAACCACACAATGGCATTTTATACCCTGTCACACTCCGTTATGGAGGCGGGCAGATGGGCAAGCCCTGCCTGGCCAGCACCAAGATGCCATGGTTAAGTGACAGCAGCCAGACAGAAAAATGAAACAAATCAATAGTGGCGTCTCTTATGGAGAAGACCAAACCACAGCACAACATGATAATGACCACAAATCCACTCAAGCGTTGAGACGACCCCCAGAGAGGCGCTTCTTTAAACGAACGCAGGCTCGTGTGATTGACTAATCACCCACTAAATTAGAAAAGACAATATCATATCGCTTTGTGCTGCTTCTAAGAGCTTCGTCTGCTCTGACGCATAGGAGCACCTATGGCCCATGATGATTGTTAAACATAATGGTACACCTTCTTCCATAACCTGGCAATTATACCGCCTGCAAAAACTTCAGGCATTATCTCCTTACAAAATAGTAAAAGACCCATTTTTAGGATTAGATATGGCTAACTTTTATGTCGTGGATTTGAATATGAAAAGGAGACTGGTGGGGAGTGCAGGGAGCCCAAGGGACCTAAACACAGACTTCCTCTAAAATGTTAATCGTTTGGCTAATTGAAGGTATGTTCTTTGTCGGCTCTGCGTTTCGGAGGGTCCCTTCTATGGACCGAGCGAGCACAAGGTAGCGGGGCTTTCAGATGTGATTGTATTTGACTGCTGCTGCACCGGGGTGCCAGTGGATTTAGGTGCTTTTAAGATAAGTTACGGGGACACAAACGCACACCCACAGACGTGCGTGGAGACACACGCAAACCTGCATGTATACCCACCCACCCACCCACCTACCCAGCCAGCGACACGTGCACACACGCACACACACACATACTAACACATGTACATGGCAAGCATTTACATTTCAAAAGAGCATAATTGCCCAGGGCGGTGGCAGGGGGAGCGTGGCCTCAGGATTCCCCGAGAGCGCCTGTGAAGTTAACCAATCACGAGTCTAGACTCAGTCGAAGCTCCTCTTTCATACGAGCATATTCACACCAACATCCTCCTGAGTAATAGGCAGGTAGAGCAGTCATACACCTTTACACAGGCAACCTCATTTACTCCTTGTTGCAGTTCAGGTGAAAACCCGAGAAAGGAGCCTTTTTGCAAAAAAGACTTTACCTTTCCCCTCGTTGAAGGATCATTTGTAATAGTTTTAAATGACCTATTTTACATCCACGCTGACCAGCACTATGACTTCATGCACACACACACGCGAGAAAATAGGGATTAATCAGTTTGAGGTGTTTACATGCACTGCGATAACCTGCTGCGGAGATCTAATTTACATGCAGCTTGTCAGACATCAGATTTCTCCTTACAATATTTTTAAAACAATATTTTAAGGGAGGCTCTGGCTTATTAGATAAGGATGACAAGTTTGTAGGAATTCTAAAATGTACAAATAGTGTAACACTAAGCCACAGGAGCAGTCTTATTTAGACTTTTATATTTGAGTTTCAGTTCGAGTCAGACTTCTTTTGTAATTGTTCTGGATACAGCTGTGAGTAATGTTCTTTCCCTTCGTCTGTCCACACTGCCGTCACAGCGATACTCTCCCTGTGCTGTGTCTTTGTCAAGGACATTTTAAACACCCTTTTGTCAGGTGCTACGGCCAAGAAATCTGTTTACACCATCAAAACTTAATCTGTATTAATCAGGTTTCTCTTAATCCTCTCGTACCATGTTGCTGCTGTTAGCAGTGAGTCCAAGTGAAACCTCATTGAGCACCAAAACACCCCAAGTCATTAACAACCACTTGTACATTGATGCTTAGAATGGATCCTTATTAAAAAAATGTCATATTATGTAAAAAATTACCATTGCATGTGCATCCATAACACTTGATAATGTTACGCTCGCTTACACTTTTTAAAAATGTCAACGTGCTGCTTGCATGTTTGAGTGGTTGGCGCCAACTGTTTCATTGCAGCTTTTTGTCTGATTCTCAGTGGATTGTACATGGATTTAGTCTATAAATCTGTTTCTTTTAAGAAAGTCAGATATGATTACTGAGAGTGACAGAACGCTGCTGAATATGGGATGCTTATTAACGGTCGTGAAACACGTCAAGCAGCTCAGTGAGCTTCTGAACAAGAGATATTTTTGTTTTACTAATCAGGAGCTGCAGTGTGTGATTGTGCAGATGCATGCAGTTTGTTAAAATGAGACTTTGCACTAATAATAATAATATTGTTAAACAAAATGCACAGCTTTTGCTCTATGCACAGAGATGTTTCACACACATCAGATGGCCTCTCTTGCCATACTCATGGCAGTCCGCCGGGGACATTCAGGGAACGACAGAGGAAGCTGAGGTGATGCTGAGTCTGTTGCTACATGGACTACAGTCAACTGAAACGTAAGCTGCCTCGGTGCTGGAAAGACTGATGGCCTGGCAGAAGTGTTATTTGTCTTGTATTGCTGGGTGAGCCCTCACGTCCACTCAGGAAGAGATGAAAGAGGGACAGACGGACGGTCTGCCTGGGAGAAGTGCTAGCAATGTGGTGGAGGACAATCTGTCACCAGCAGTCATCACTTAACTGAGCCCAGAGCTGCACCACTCACTCAATGAGAACCTCACCAGACTTAAATGGGAGCGCTGGGCAGAGCCAGAAAGAGACATGATTAAAAATATGCATGAAATGAAATGAAATGCAAATCCTTCACTCTTTTACTTCCATACCAAGCTCAAAAATGTCGGACAACAGACACGAATTGACAAAAAAGGAATGACTAGTGTACAAAATTAGAACAGCAATAAGGAATATCCAAGACGATAATATTCTGCCTTATTCACAAATACTCATGTCCCATGTTACACCCGTGTGCTGCTCTAAGCAACACACAAACACACTTTAGTATCTAATAGGAGCTGGCATTGCACGTGGAGGTGAAGGACGTGCAGAGGGGCCGCCCTGTCTCATGACACAATAAATGACTGTGATCCAGGTTCCAGCAAAAACAAGGACTGCTTTTCAATTCCACCTCTTTTACCCGGATGAATGATGAACCCTAGGTAAGAGGTGCAGTGTTGTGGTATTAATATACATCAGGGGCCAGAGCGGCACACTAAATCAGGAGCCCCAGTGCATTTGTTATTCTAATGACAAGCAATAGCCACGTTTGGGGCTGTGTGGAGTCGAGAGATCCTAAACTATGAGAGGACTAAAGTAAAAAAAAAAAAGGACTGAAAGTTAAAATGAGGAAAGGTCTTAAAGAGGAATGACTTGGAGACTGAGGCCATTTTAGCCATTGCTGTATGGTATCTGATGTGTTTAAGAGGGGCCTTTTTAGTTGAAGCAGTAACAGTCTACTAAACCTGGAAAGGATGACAGATAAGGGCCCATATGGCATGCTGCAGCACAACGTTAATCTACACAAATAATGCACAAAAGCAATCTCTCTGAGTGCTAAAATTAAAAAATATATTCCGGCTAAAGCCACATTTCAATCAGGGACCAGCCACTTTTTAAAATCACATTAAAGGCTCTTTACTTCAAATCACTTTTATTCATCTCCGAGGTGTTTTAACCACCAGCTGCTGATCTGACCCGATAGATCATAAATCAGCTTTCAGGAGAAGATCGAGTGAAAAGGAGAAGAGAAGACGGACGATTCTGGTGAACTCTCCCGATTGAATAATCAATACTGACAAAAATAAATGGCTTGACTATTTATCAAAGCCTGTGGTCAGCGCTACAGCAGAATTCCTATAATGTATATTTCATACACTTTTATACTCATTGATTACCTGCCCTGTAGTTTGTAAATTACGTGTATATTGATCTGCTCATCATACAGTTGTGGCTTTTACTGTCGGCCATTTGTGCCACTGATAAAGAGATCAGGACTGAACTCTAGAATATAAATTTTCATACCAATTTTACAAAATAGATATTTATACACTACAAAGTAAGATTTTTAATCTCCTTGTATTCTCCTATATTCTTGTGTAGCTTATAACAAACAGCACCTTATTATTAGATTACCTAAGAAAAGCACATGTTAATGAAACTTTAGGTTTCATCCTACTAGTAAATGAGTATTGGTTGCCTCTAAATTATTACTGACTTAAAGGGACAGTTCACCCCTGCCTTCTCTTGAATATAATGGAACTAGGTGGCACTCGGCTTGTGTTGCTCAAAGGGCCAAAAAATACATTAACTCAACAGCAGTCGCTTTCCAGAAATCATGACACGGTCACATGGTCCTAATGTAGGATCTATTTTCTTTCTAGCAGCAACCATATCACCGAGCAGAAAGACGTTCTAGGCTTGTGCATGATGTAAACATTAATGGTGTCCTCCTTGGCTGAGCTGTAATGTTAGTTAGCAGTACCAGTTGGCTATATACTAATCTCCACAAGCTAACAATGTCAAATGAGAGTTTGGGGATTGGATGCACAGTTCCTTCTGTGCAGTGATCCCTGGTCATATTGTGCACATGTGCACCTTGCAACTGTTAGCACAGAGCTAAGATTCCTCATTCAGCTAGCTAACAACAGCAGGGTATGTCAGTGTGTCTTTGAGTGTTCGGACCTCAAACCTTAGTCAGTTTCCCCAAAATACCTGCCAGCTTGGTATCTGTGACAGGTCAAGATTATGCACAAGATATCTTAAAGTTGACTTCTACAGTTACATGGTACATACGATTGGGCTTTGTCTCTCTCCCTGACAGGCACTGCTGTCCCAACAGTGTACAATGATGGGACAGCAGGAACTAACTGCTATTTAATCTACTGCTATCTAATTCCTCGTCCCGCTTGCCTATTGTGTGTCACTTGGAAATATGTCACGATATGGAAGCCAGATACTCTGGATATGCCGTTCCATGTGGACTTCAAAATCACACTCTGAAGAGACAAAGACAGGGCAATTTCTGCAGCATCACAAGGTGATTCCTGCACCTAAAGTCAAAAATATTGATTAAAGGTGATAAATGAAACATGAAGAAAGACCAGTCACAAGTGCCATTTATTCTCATTATCTGAGCTTATGTGTATATTCCACAGGGAGACTGAAGTCAAAAGATGAACAAGCGTGCCCCTGTGAATCCGAACAGATTCCAACGCTACAGCCGACGAGCGAATGCGAGGGAGGGAGGGAAAGAGGCACGGTTTGGATCGATGGCGCCAGATCAATGATCAATAGGCCGCTCTCACCAATACACTTCCTGCTGACGCTCGGAGCTCTGATTACACAGATGAAAATGGGTGGGCAGGGCCAGAGTGTGATGATGATTTATGTTAGCAGGGCAGATGTTTCATTTTGGAGAGAGACTGTCTGATAGACATGGCTGAATGTCACCGCCTGGACAGTGAGTGAGTATTTTAACATTCACGCCAGTGGACTGGTTTGATTGTAAGACCTGTGTGTACAAATCATGACTTCCAGAAGGTAGTCAGCAGTTAAAAACAAGTGGGAAAAGAGGCTTCAGTGCTGCTGTGCAAGTAAAAGTGCTGTCGACATTAAACTGGATGCCCAAATGAAAAAAAAATCCAGCAGAGTTCATCACTTTAGTGTACAGTTGGGCACCAGAGAGGTTGAATATTTGACAAAGAGGAAGAAGAAGAAGTACTTAAAGTTTTAATTTGGTCTATCTCACAGGTAATGCCAAGTAATCTTTAATATTCGAGCCAAAGTGCACTGTTGCAGGCCAAAATCTCCTCTTTACAGACACCACACTCAGTGAAGAGGATGCAGTAACTGAAGGGGGAAGATAGCGAGAAAGATCAAAATCAATATCAAACTGGCCGGGCAACCAAGAACGAGGCAATAGATCATTTCCCTGCAGTAACACGGATGATATTTTATCATTATAGATTACAAATATACTGTATTATCTTCATCACGGTTTATGTTATAAAATTTCTCCACTGTAGATGCTTTTTTTCTTGGAAGAAGTGAAAAATGCGGTTCAAGATTTCAAACGAAATATTTTGTGTTAGAAAGATGATAAAGAGTCCGTAAGAGGTGATGGGTGTTTTAGGTGTTTTGGCTTTTTTAGATGAAGGGCACATGTTTAACCTTGCAATCTGACACTAATCTCAGTTTGAATGTGAACTTTCACAAACCTGACTGAATACCAATCTCAACATAGTCTTTCTTCTTTCAACACTACATGATTCACAGTTCACAGCGTTATCAGTGGCTAAAAGAGAACGATCCAAAAAACAAACAGTCACTTTATTTCATCTAATTTAATGGCAATATTTAAATACTGTAGAAATAAATGAAAACCAGAAAAGCTACTTTTCAGTCACTGTGTTTCGCTGTAGGGATTTTTTTCTTGAATAAAAAACACTGTATCACTGTGTGTGTGAATTGGTGTCATGCACTTGCAGTAAAGTGCAGCTGATGTCACCTAATGTCTCCTGGAACAAAACACTTTGGTTTCTTGTTTACAAGGTTAAACTAACAGACTGACAGAAGCCACAGGGACAAAAATTCACAGCAGCTCTTCCCATACTTTTATCACATCAGTGCAACCAGCACACACTCCCGCACACCCGCACGGAGGTGAACACGAATCACATACGCACACACCCAGACACACAAATGAGGGCCTCTTTGCGACCTGTCAGTCACCCATGCCTCTCAGAGCCAAGGCCAAGTGACAACTGTTAAATCAGAGCACGCCTTAATCCCTGCCATGGCTAATGCCGTTAACTGCAAAGCAGCATCTCGGCTAACACGTTCTGGGTAACTCTAATTACCCCCTGAAAGGGTACCAGTCCTCCTTCTGCCCACATGGTGCCCACCTTCACATCATGGTGGAGAGCAGAGGCCAGATTTGAGCGTAAAGGACCACTGATTATTGTCTATTTCTTGTCAATTTCACAGTAAAGGGCTAAACTCTCTGTCTCTAACATCTGTGCTTCTGTAACCAGGATGGAGCTCAATAAAGATGTGGACACCCCCCCCCCCCAAACCCCTTCCAGATCCCACCTTAAGTTACCCCTTGCAACTGTGTCCACCCGGCTCTTAGCCATGGTAAATTGGGTTAACGCTCACTAAGTGTCCCATCGTTAGCGTTGTTAATTGACTAGTGCGTGTGATAATTAACAGGGAGCGGACTGCCTACCTCGCTAATCTTATTTAGGTCATTTGCATTTAAAATGGTTTTGGTCTCTCTGGCAAGTTGAAAAAAAAAAAAAAAAACACGCTCTTGGAAATCACGCTTGATGGGCGAGCCGGACTGAACAGCCACTTAATATAAAAGCCTGTGAAATTGGGGTTGATGCATTTTGTGTGAAATGCCATAGTTCAAAACTGTACTTTCTGAACTCCTCACTGCAAAGAAAAGATACCTGTGGTTTAAATATAAAAGAGAGGAAATAAGCAGCGTTATGGCCTCAAATTAACACAACTCTTGATGATATGAAGTTTTGTACACTGGACCTGCACTGGCTGTGTTTACCAAAGGCATGCTGTCCCATAAAAGTTCATCACAGCACATCCCATTTCTCTTACTAACTAGTGTTGTGAACTCTTAATGTATGAAGGTTGATTTTGTTGTCGTGCTGTGATACCTCCAGATGAATGTTTCCTTTGTTGAAGCACCTTCTGTCCTATTTTGGCAATGACACGAGCGCTCGGTAGCTACAGGGGAGACACACGACTGAGCACTCCTCCTGATTCACACAAGCATTAACACAGCACATTAGCTCGGCGGAGTAGTGGGAATGAAAGATGGGCTAACACCGCTGCCCCAGGCAAAGTGAAGACGTACACTAAAGCCAGCTGCCATCTATTATGGATAGCCAGTGCCGACCCCCACTGTTGGTGTTACGGGGGTGACAGTGCTGTCCTTGCCGAGGCGGTGACCTTCCTTGGTGGGAAGAGGGCGCTGGGCAGATTAAAAGTGGACTGGCTCACCGTGCAGTCCAGGCGTGCCCCTGATGTTCAGCCCAGATGGTAACCACACACACTCTTGAGCACACACAAGTAAATACATACACACACATTCCGCTGCATCCTGGGACGGCAGATGTGGGGTACGAACACAGCCGCTCCTCAGGGCGCTCAGCCTTCAGAGTCTATACACTCTACGTCTACATTCCCCACCACCCACACACACACACACACACACACACACACACACACACACACACACACACACACACACAGAGCAACACGTGCACACACACAGACACACACCACAGGCAGTCCTCAGAGGTCTAACCAACCCTCACCTCCTCCACTCTCCTTCTGAGTGTTTCTCCATCACTTAATTCTGGCTGTATGTATGTGAATCATCCATCACTCACTCAATCAGTCCATTGAATTTCATTTAGTGCGGTGTTACACAGGGCATGTGATTGATTCACTGGTACCTTTTCACTGAAGCTTGAATGACACACAATGCTGGTTTGTAGACGCTCTCGCTCACACATGCACACACACACACACACACACACACACACACACACACACACACACACACACACACACACACACACACGTATATTGCTTGCTTATACCCTGCTGCACTGGGTCTCCATTGCCAGGGGGGAGAGTTGGGTGCCCACGCTGCCAAAGAAGACCCCTTTGAGATTTACTCAAGGTCGCCATGTCCAGCTGGCTGAGCCAACATCTGTTCAGAATGGCCTCAAGACTGGCATGAGAGAGGCCTGTCTGCGCTGCTTGACCTTGGATCAGCGGCCACGTTTGGAAAAATAACTGTTACCACAATAACTGCTAGCTCATGTTTCATAAAGTCCATACGTGGCAACCATCATTTTTTGCTGCTTTTTACAATTTGAGTGTGATCGAAGCGTAAGATTTGATGTGACAGAGTTGGGAAAATAAATAATAAATCTAACAGTACAGGTGAGCATCATCTGCATAACAAGAGAAATACCGTAATCTAAGTTGCAAGAATATGACATTTCTTAATAAAATACAACCCTGATTTAATGAAAAAATATGTGATTTTTTTTAATTAATGGCTAAACACATTGACAACATGTACCAGAACCAAGATGTGTTTACTCTGCTGCCAAAGGTCCTTTTGTATCACGACTGACTTTGCTGTAAATCTCTGGAATGAACCAAATATTGTTATCATATATACATTTGAGTTTCATCTTTGGCAGCAAGTTTCTGAAAGGCAAATGACATTTATCCATCGCTGCATTGGTAAGTGTAGTATTAGTGGACAGAAAAATGATTGACCGCTACCAACACTTTCCTTGTTTTAATTCTTCATCGAGGTTGTTCTCTGCCAGCAAGGCTATCGATTTTTCTATCAAATACGAAAACAGGCATTGTGGAGAGGCCGCAGAGGTCAGTGTGAATTAGAGCAGAGGTGTGTGTGTGTGTGTGTGTGTGTGTGTGTGTGAGGGCGTCCCCTCCTCCTCCCCTACATCCTCATTGTCACTCCCCAAAGGCCTCTCTGTTAAATTGGCTGACAGATAATAAGATCATACAGGAGAGTACAGACACAGAGACCTCTGTCCCACAATCCAACAGTCTTACTTCTGATAAAGCTCTTGGCCTGCGTCTCAAAACACAGAGTACAGCATGGACACACTTGACGGGAAGAAAATTCAGCTGACCTTTGATAGAAATATTTTGGCGAATTTAATATCCAGGGCTCATTGCTAAGTTTTTAAAGTGGCTACCAGGCTGCCAACCAGACATCAGCTTTTGGTTGCTGAAACTGAAAATATGGTTTGTATATTGCCATGTTTTTCACAGAGCCCTCAAAGATGAATCCAGTTAAGCTTGAGCAGCCTCCACCTCATCGCGTCGTCGAGCTGACCAGTCGTGTTGCTTGTAGTTCTGTGCGATGTGCTACCTTGAACTAGTGAACTCCATGTGTCTCTTATCGAGGTGTTTGCTGTGCGCGATCCGCAGCATAATTTTCCATCCAGCTTAAAGATGGCGGGATACTTTGCCCCCCAAAGTCTTTACAAATTTCCTTTTTGTTTTACATTCAGGGTCATCAGCTGAATCTATTTGCACATTGGTTTGTGATGTTGAAGCATTGGTGGAACTTTTCACCCCCACAGTGCTTCATCATTACCTTTAAAACAGATTCCTGTGCGCACACCTGTGAATGCACCAGGGCATATGCAGCGTTGTCTGCAGTTCCAAATGTGACAGCGACATCTAAATATCACTAATGCACAAATCTATAAAATCTACTTATTTTGGGGTGCATTGATTGATTTTTGCTGCCCTATTTCTTATGTAACAAAAAAGCCAAAAATCGGTTGCCAGTTTCTGAAAACGGTCACTTATGATAACCTGGCAACCCTTAATGTTGGGCCCTGATATCTCATGATTTATAAATTAAACATTCCATTTTTCTTTTGAAGTGGCAAAAGAACTCGCTCCAGTAAAAACTATTAGGTGAAATACAATATATTTTACTAATATGTTATTATTATTATCATTATTATTATTATTATTATTATCATTCGTAGTAGCAGTCATAGTAATGGTAGTAGTAGTATCAAGGTTTTATTTCTTTGCTGCCTTCACACCATTTGACCTTGTGCATATTCATGAGATCGTAACTTTCTTTTATAAATCGTTTTGAAAAGCAAGTGACTAATGTCAATATACGGCTAACACACAGTACAGTATACAATATGAGCGCAGGACACAATTTAAACTTGATCTTTTGATTTTCAGGGATCAATAAAGCTTAAAAGCAAGAAAGTCATCTGAGGTGGATTATGTGGAAAACTGCTCACCACACGGAGAGTGTGGCACATATCAAAAATTAAAGGTGGAAAACACTCTCTTTATCTCCACTCATTTACAGATCATGGTGGCAGTAGTGTGATTTGCCAAGCACCATTAAATTAAAAGGATGATGAAGCAGAGATTAAACATTATCTATTGTTTTGGGACTCTTCTCAGTTGTCTACATCAGTCAAAGTCTCCTAGCTCATCTGTTTGTGGTCCCGGTATTCACACTAGCTGCTCCCACTTTTTCTCATTATCTCTAAATCTCTTTACTAAAATCCCAAATGGGCCAATTCAACCACCATCTTCTTTACATTTACCTATAGTATTCATAGTGAGATGCGCAGCTCTCCTTCCCCTCCTCAATACATCCCCGTAGCGTGTCCTCGGGCCTTCTGCCCCAAGGGCTCATGGGATACGAATACTCCCTGGGGCTGCTGTTTTCACAGCCTGTGAGAGAAGCACTCGAGAGAGAAGGAGAGAGAACAGCAGAGAGGCAGCAGCAGCATTTCTCTGTTTGCTTGATGTCACTATAATGGAAATATGCATAAGTGAGAAAAGGCATAGCGGGCCTTTGGGGCCCACGAAGTACAAATATTTTAATAACAAACACTTTCAGTGTTTGCCTCCTGTAACGGCACCTGGGTATTATTTCACAATGAATGCAGTCAGTCGGCGCTGAATTCTGTATGCATGAAGATATAGATGTTTTCTTCTTTCACTGGAAGTGATTTTCATGCTGTGGAAAGTTTTGCTGGTGATATGTCCTTTGGAGAACTGTCATTAATCAAAAGTCAAAGTCACCTCAGATCTCACATTAGAATAGACCAGTTTAGCTACGGCTGAAATTGCAGCTGACCCCTCTTGCCCTGAGCACTTATTCAAAATCAGCAACACGGCCATAGGGGGCTAAAACAACTAAATTGAGTGAGGTTGCAAGAAGCTAGTAAGAGTACTGAGGGAAAATACCCAATAAAGCAATGCCAACTGGCAATCTCAAGGGTTTCCTTGAGCTTTCTAATGTCCTGATGGGTGACTTATAGCTTTGTATAAGCTATAAATGTAAATGACAAAGGGGTTACACTGAGGAGAGTACAAGAAAAATGAGCAATATTGTCGTGTCATGCCAGAAATAGTAACCTGCGTCCAGAGCAAAGGTGCCTGCGGTCAAAAATAGGACCAGAAAGCATCTGATACAAAGGTTGAAACCTCCTGCTCCGTCGGAACAACAAAACCAAACTACAACAACTTCAGATGAAATTACAAAACTGTACCACCAACAATAATTGTATTCAGAAGACTTGCTACGACTAAAATTAGAGAATTCTGTGTGTTGTTTGATATCCATCAACTAATTAAAAAAATTCCATTATTTGTAAAACTTCTTTTCAGCAGCCGCGTTGTTTCTATGATACAGAGAAAAATATGCTGTTGGTTTTTATAAACAGCAACCAGAAAAAAATATAGAACATAAACAGGGAAAGCAGGTTCGACAAGCCCTCTGCTTCCAGCATTAGTGACTTTTTACAGCCTCTTTGACTGGATTTGCTTGTCAGTTTCTGTCATTGTTTTGAAAATTCTTACATTTCTGTTAGTTTCACTCTCAGCAGCTGAAAATAACTCACAGACAATTAAAGGCCTCAATATTAGTGGACATTTGCGTCAGTGTGTTTGAGTTTGGTGGAAAGAAAATACAGAAAACGGTTCGGCTGAACAAGTTAGACTCCGCTCTCAGGTTTTCATAATGAGCTGTCAGTCATTTCTCAGTGCCCAACAACTTTCATCTGCCCTGATTCCTCCCAACCTCCCCCATTTATCACTCCTTTCTCTCTTCTGCGACACACTCCTCCGACGCCCCGTGTCGTTTATCACGTCCGGTGGAATAGAGTTTCTCCAGCTGTCAATTTAGGAAATGGAGTGACGAGCGAGACCCCTGGGACCCCTGCACTAATCTCGGACTGCAATGTTACGGAAAATGATGCACATTTTCAGTAGCCAGTTACGCTTGCATCTGCAGGAGCACATGTGTACATCAATTACCTGTCCTCAGCCAAAATTCATCCTGTCAGTAAACAAACAACTGATCAAACGCTGCATCAGGGCAAACTCAGCTTATCTGTCTCCTCTGCTGTTGTGGCGACGACATCACACATTTACCACCTGTATAGAACTCTTAAATTTATCCTAAAATTATACCCAAAGGCTGGAAAAATCTACTCACCTCTGCTCTACTTTACACCACTGCTCTTTCACCTCAGTGGCGTTCGATAAACTACTAGCTGCCCCGGGGTTGTAACGGTCAGCGCTGCTCTTGCTGTCAGAGACTGCGGTGAAAAATGCCAGTGTCACAGTTATGCGTCCCGTGAGGAACAGATATCATAGTCGGTTACATGACAGGTGTGGCGGATGAGCAGCGAGTGAGACCTCTGCTCATCACTCTGCTGACCGGTTAAGGCGGCAGCAACAGACAGAACACTGCTCTGCTGTTGAATGCATAAACACCTCACGTCCACTAATAACAGAAATCATGTCTTGTTGTTGTTGAAAATTTGCTTGATAATGAGCAAGTTTGTCTTTTCACTGTCTACAAAACTGGATTTTTTTCTTTTTCCAATGTGATGAACAAGTGTGTCCTCTGCTTTCCGGCCAGTGTGCCATTAAACAAATAGTATAATTCTATATAGCCCCATAATAAGTAGTTACTGGCTCCACCACACTGTGAGGTTGTATGAAACAGTATTCTAATATAGCCGTTATCCCACTGGCCGGCCACTTGTAATCACCCTTGTGGTTTAAAAGGTCGAGGGGTCAGGGGTTATGGGAGATAAGGACCCTAGGGACCGTCATAAAACACTTGCGACACTTCGGCCCTCGTTTGTCATGCCAGAGCTCGATATCACTCATTCATCTTGGTTAGGAAAGTCTTTTCCTTTAATAGACACCTTACGTCATAATCCCGCATTGTGGCCACAGTGTGCACTCTGAGACCAGCTTTCTGATTTTATTTTTACAGCTATGTTTAGAGCATGATGATGTATTTTTGCACTCCCAAAAATAAAAAAAACCTGCCATAGTTTCAGATGAGTGTGTGTATTTGTGCATGTGTCAAGAAGGATCCTGAATAAATGAACAGCAGCTTTATTTAAAATCATTTTTCCTCCCCCGTGCCCTTACAGTAGTAGAAGTTTGAGGTTTCAAAGTCAAAACACTTGCTCAGATAGGGTGGTAACAGTGACTGCTTGCCCTCATACATATCCACATTGTATTTTTCCTGAATATGCCAGCGCAGAAAGGAACAATCAAACGGCCGACAAAACAAATGAGATTTTCTTACATTAGGCAACCGTGTAATCACATTTCCCATGTTGTCTTTTTCCCTATATGCTACGTCCTGTCGAAATCAGAGCCAGGAAGTAGGAGCTGCACCAGGAGGGTCACAGTGCAGCCTGGTGCAGGCCTCCCTCCGTTACCTCTGCATACAGAGATGCTGGCTCCCGCTGAGACATCTCATTTAGTGCATCTGCAAACAACATTACAGGTGGAAACGCTTTAGGAGATGTCTTGCAAGCATTAATCCCATTTGCGTCCTAACCCATTTGAAATGTGCATGCCACTGCACTCATGAAATGAGAGAGATGCTGCGGCGATCAGATGGATGCAACACAAACATTTCCAAGGACTTCAGTGGACACACAAAGAAAATGTCATCACTAAGAGGATCTGCATTCGAAGAGGAGGAAATAAGCGGCGGCTCTAAAATGTTGAGCTGTGAGAGGCTGATTTAATAAACCACATATACGGAAATCAAATGTTAAACAAATTTCAAAAGGCTCTCTTGTAATTTAGGTAAGAAAACAGAAATAATGTCTATTAAATCATAAAGTATGTATTATTTTGTGCAAAATAACAATACAGAGAGAAAAGTGTAAGCACAGCAAATCTTAAAATGAAGCCGTCAACAGCAGCAGGTGGTGACACGAGTAGATGTATCATACATCTAACAACACTTAAAATTGTCATTTCCTAATCAAATAAATCTTGAAAAAATAACAGTAATAACACATTTTTTTCAGTTTAGCAAGTTTAAGCAGGAGAGTTAACAAAAAAAACGTGACTTCGTGTGATGTAATGCATCAACATGAAGAAGAAAACAGGCACATTTTTTGAGGAATACAATAAATAAACAAGAAACCCTGAATACTGTCTGCTCTGCTCTGTTCACTGGACAACGCTTTGAGCTTGGATGTGAAAAACTCAATTAGGAGCCACGATGCTCCAAACATTAGAGACAAGTGATGAGAATAAAGTTAAGGTTCTTCCTCAAACCGTGACCAAAACTCCATGAGCTTTAAAATCCAGGTGTGAATGCTGTAAGCGACTTGTGGAGGCAAATATGTAAACTTAACTAATACGTGAAGGCGGATATGCAGGCAGTGGATCCAGCATGCATAGCAGACACTATGCATCAATATTAAATGCTGCCTGTAGTTAAATACTACCCTCTAGTGGGCGTTACAACGTTGCTGGCTGTCTAGTCATGACCCAACTGGGGGAAGCAGAGGCTGCATTTTATTATCGAAAAGGAAGGCGGTTATTTATTTGACTTCCTTGTTTTCTTAGACTCAACACAATTCAAACACAATGATCAGACATGTGATCACTGTCGAGGTTTGTGAGTCGGCCTGTAATCTGAATATCTGAATTCACTCAATCCTGACGCAAGCAAATGACACCGAGAATTTCAACATGATTACACATTAGCTGAAGTGAATTAAATGAGATAAGAGCAAAGAAGCGACTGATGGAAGAACAGCCACATATCAAATATGTGCTGTGCTGGAAATGCTAATTAACTTTACTACGCTCCTGTGATACTGATTTGACAGTTTTGTTCTGAGTAACTAGGGACAAACTACAAAATTCAGCTGTTTATTCAAACCGTCATATAATTTACAAAGGACGCTGCTGGAGGGGGGCCAAACATCTGACATGCTCAAATGAGGGTGGTCTGTTCATGTGTGTCAACACACCTTTGGAGCTCTAACGATTAGTCGGTAATCAATTGGTCGAACAACAGAAAATCATTTGTCAGCTATTCTGATAATCAAAAAGTCATTTCATTGGTTTTTAAAAGCATCAAAGCTGAGTTTCCCCAGGATCCACCCTCTCAGATATGATGATTTGCTGTTTTTCTGTTGTATGAGACAGAAAATTGAAGATCGTTAAGTTTTATACTGTCAGCCAGACAAAACAAGCCGAGTGAAAAACATCAGCGTGGACTCTGAGAAGTTGAGTCATTTTTAAAAATAATACTTTTCAATATTTCATAGACGGAACGATGAATGTAGACAACGATGTGCAGATGAATGGCTCATCCGCTGCAGTCTGTGCACCTGTACTCACTTCACTGTTTCACTTCCATGCTCTGAGTTAAACTACTGTCAGCTGAATGACATACACCGCCCAGTGCCCATCTCTGCCTGCTCTTAGCATTCTCCTCCTTGGTCACGTCCAATTAGCTATCCCCTAAACACTCTTTCTCATTAGGCTAGCCATAATCCACTCATCGTGCCTTGATTTGGCAAATAAATCACACTCTTGAGTTTTTTCTCTTTTCCCTCCCTGCCTGCGCCACTGCTGCTGTCTTTTTAAACTCTGTCTCTCCCTCAGCCTCGTTAACCCTGTCCAGAGTTTCTACGGTGACAATCTCCACCAGGCCTCCTCATTGGACATGGCAGCCGGCAATTTGCATGCCAGACTATTTCTCTTCATCATTGGGCCTCTTTCTCGCTCTCTCTCATTCTCTCTCTCTCTTTCTCTATGCTAGAAGAATAGAGAATAACTCAGCAACTGACGGCAGACGGCATGCACGTCCTTGTCCTACAAGGTTACGAATCCATTTCATCTGTGCAAGAGGGGAGTGAATTAAAATAAATGATGGCTGGACATTTATTGCATTCTGGGGGTGAAGGAGGGATTGGGGAGGAGAGGCACAAGTTGCAGAGTGAGACTTGTGTCTCATACTGAACCAGACTGGCAGACAGTTTGATATTGACTGGCATACAGCGTTGGCACAAACAATGAAGACAATAGGAAGACAATAGAATTATCCGCCACAGAGCTGAGTTTAGATGGGCTGGTCTCTGAGCTGACTGTGCTTCAGTCTGAGCTGTTGCTCTGCAATCATTTAACTCTTCACATGACACAACGATTTCAGCACTGCACGTCGTATTTTAGAGGTCAGAGGACAGTAACAGGACAACAGGTCCACGCTGAGCTGTGCCACTCGCTCCAACACACAGTTGAATATTTTTCAGTGTTGATATTTTCATCATATTTGTTTCTGTTCTTCATATATTAACACAGTTTTATTCCATTTTACAACATTTAACAAGCACTTTCAGTTGTTTGCAGGTACAGAGTGGGCTGTGTCGTTTTCTGACCATTTCTAGAACATAATGGACTGGAATATAAATAAAAGGACGCATTTTCTCCAAACAAATATGAGCAGCCACAAATGATAGGTTTGCATCAACAAACTGCAACCTGGTATTAAGCCAAAGTGTGTAATAGACGGGCCGGTCCACTGTGTCAGTGTCAGGTTTTGCCTCACCTGGGCATGAAAAGTTCATGTTCTCATTACACGGTCAGGTTAGCAATAATAAAAATGCAATGTTCATTTAGACTTTCAAAAAAAAAAAGCTTGCTGAGGCTCCAAAACCACTTGGTTGGGTTTATTCTCAGGTGACAAGAAAACAATTCTTATTTTCAGGTGATTGTACACCAATGAAAACTTAGTTACGAGTATTAGCTTCCATTTCTGCTGTATTCTGCCAAAAATCCCCCTAAATCTTCCACAGTGGACCTCTTGAGTCTATTTTGTCCACACTTGGACTGTTACACGGTCTATGATATTTCTAACCTTGGAATCACTGCTTTCATTTAAAATTCAGGACTTTGATGTTGTAAAAAGGACGGGGATAGTGTTTATGGATGTCACTGGAGAACCGCCGCGCATCACTCCAAAATGCTCCTCGTTTCCGTCTGCGTGTTCCAGAAATACATCCTTGGACCCAAAGGATCCCTGGCTAAGTGACTTTTTTCCTGTTGACCACAAAGCTATCAATATGTCTGCCTCTTGACACTGCCCTATCTCTCTCTGGACACGGAGGCCGGACTCTGAATGCTGACTACTGCTTGCTGCACAACTCTCCTGGACCTCTTCCAGGACACTCTATTGTAATACAGTTATTTTTAGACAAGCCGACGCAAATAAATATTTATAGTTGTTTGCAGGTCAGGGGTCTGAATGAACTGTGGGGCGAATGGCAGTGAATAAACTACAGTATGTAACTGTGTAAGCATGAATAAGGGTTCAATAAAGCAGAGCAGGGATAAACTGATGGGTTCTGAACTGAGATATTTAAAGCCTGGCACTTGCTCATGCTTTAAAACATAAAAATATACCTGAGAATTATGATCTATTAAGCAAATCAAGGTTGAGATCATATCTATCAATACTAATCCCAGTTAGGCTTCAAAATAACTTAAGTGGAAAGCTGCCTGGTGTCTTACGGGTTATTCATTGCAATGTGGTGTTAGATTTTTACTCACACTTTCCCTGAATGCAGCTTTCTCATTTTCCCTGACATCTGGATGCCTGTGATAATAGCCCTGGCGCTGATCACTTTTGCATTAAACTTCGGTCTGAATGGAGATGTGTGTCACTGGAAATTATTACACTTGTCACTTCACTCCACTTCCTATCAAATTTATACTTTAGAGAGGATATTTCTATGCAAAGAGACTGGAATGACCTAGACAAAGCCTTGGCTCGGGTGATGAAGGAGCAGCACAAGAAGGGAAAATTCAAGGTTCAAGGAAATGAACAAATGCTGAAGAAGCCAAAATGGTGATTAAATGGAAACATTTTCCTGTGGTCTCCCCCCCTTGACCAGAATTTGGACAGAATATGGGGGAATATTGTGTTTCTGTCATTGTTCATCTAGCATAACTTTGAGTCTAAATATAGGTTATGTAAGAAAGGCTCGAGACACACACGCAAGCGTACATGCACAAAAACACACGCAAGACAGTAAGACTGTGAGTGACTGTGTGCTTTTACTTTGTAGTAATGTTTCTTTTTTTTAATTTCTTCTACCTTTCAAAATAAGATCAGATTGCTTGAATTATGTCACGATATGAACTTATACTTCAATAATGTGACCAGTGTCAGTATAATTTTAAGGTTAACATGTATTCACATTGCATTTGAATCAAAGCCAAACAGACGAATCTATTGATGCAAAACTTTGAGTCTATTCTGTTTCTTTCCCAGTTATTCATCATACAAGAGACCATTGTCAGGGTGTGCGCGCAGTCAGACAATACAGAGAATACAAAGAAGTCGATTTTAATTTCTGAAAGTGATGGTGTACACCTCCATCTCTGGGACCATGTGTACCCATAATGGATCAGATTCCACCAGAACATTTTGTCCTGTCTCAATTTTCTGACTGTCTCAATGAAGAAAAAAAAATAATAACATGGTGGACTGCCCCAATCTGCTTCTCAAAACCGCATCAATATTTGCCATTTAAGTAAAATGCCTCACAATGATTAGTAATCTCTAGTTTCAACATGCTTTCAGCCCAAACAGAGGCACATTTTGACCTTCCCACCGACCACACGACCAGGCATCTGTCAGTCAAGGCTGCACAAATAACCAAGCTTCTCAACACTTGTCATCATCCCTCATCAGCATCTTGATTGTTGAGGAGGACAGATTAGAGGGAATGTCCAAATACATCCAGCGGCCTCTGATGTGACAGCAAGGGTTTATGGGACAGCAATGCGAGAGTCCCGGCCGCTTCACCTTGACCCCGGCGCCCCGCTTCCTCCGCCACCGCTCCTCTTTTCGTCTCAGGCTCGCCGGTCTGACCTCGTCATCCCGGGGCCTCTGGCCTCGCCTCTGACGGCTGAGTTATTACCATAATTACCCAGGAGGCATTGCAGAGTGCGGCCACATGGCAGAGGCCGCCCATGTTTAACAGAATATTTGGGTGTTTTATCGACTTTAACTCAGCACCTGGGGCAGGCGAGAGGGGGCCTGGATGATAAGAAAACCACTCATGTGGGAAATGAAGAGGACCATTTCGCAGACTGAACCAAGAAGGGGATGAAATATACTGTTAATGCAGCAGTGGCCAGTGCACATATGTCATATATTCTCTAAGACAAGGTGTAAATATGCTCATATATTCAGGCGGTGTCAAACAGAAGGACTTGGGTGGAGATAACTACCATCTAAAAATAGCACTTTAAACCTTATATGATGAAAAAAGCATTTTGATTGCTTTGTGTCAACATCAAATATTTCATGTCCTAAGGTGCAATGCAGGCAGACTGTACATATATATATCTCACAGCAGGGACCTTCTGAATTGACAGACTAAAGCAGATCAGTTTGGGGGAAAATTTACTGTCGATTTTGTTGTTCTGTTCTTTACTTATTTGGTGTCAGGCCAACTTAAAGAGACCCTTTTCATGTAAATGTGCTCATTTGAATTCAGAGAAGTCTACAGGATCAAACGGCAGCTCCTCTAACAAACAGTAGGAGGGTCATAAAAAGGTATGTAGAAAAACAGTCAAATTCACCCCAAACTGAACCATTTCTTAACGAAAAACCACTGTTTTTCTCCTTTGACAATGGCAAATTTAAAAACATTTTGGAGGCCAGGAGTAGAGTTTTAGCTATATGTAAAATTTTTAAGAAAGCTCTTCATAATCCATGTCTATCGCACCACGTCTAACAGGCCAGGAGGCCATGCATATTCATACAGTTAGAGTGAAAAGTACAGCTCAGCCTGCCATACACAGGGCACAGGGGCCATTGGCCTCAGGCCAACAATGCACAGAGAGACAAAGATTGTGTACAGTAAGCACACACCTCCATTAGCATCTGTATTTACACTTAAATCTCAGTCAAACTCACACAGAGAAATATAGAAACACACACATTCACACACGCCCTCACCTGCTCAGAAAGGTCAATGCATTAGCATTCCAATACATACAGTATTCAGACTTTCCTAGTCCTATATAGCTACCCATCAAACATGTCCAAGATGGCACTTAGCCGTGTGTGCCCGTGTCTTATTATGCAGACCCATCTGTGTGGGTTCAAAGGTCATGGCCGGGCCTGGCAGGGGCTACAGGTGAGCAGATGAGAACAGTAGGGGCTCGGTTTAATTTAGCTAAGCACTACAGGATGCAGCGCGCCCCTGTACCTGGGAAGGACAAGTTGAACTTTTCACACTGTGCCACCGACTCATCATTTCAATGGGTGGAAAGTCGAGGAAAAATGAGCAATAGAGTCAAAAAAAAAAAATCTTTTGACACGGAATCTGTTTCATTGTGGCTGAGATGTTTTTTTATTTTGTGTGAGACTTGTTCAAACAAAGGCAGACAAGCACATAAACACACAAACCGACGTACACACAGGGCTCTGTCACCAAGTCTCTGTTTTCACCTCCCTTTCTTTCTCTTTTTTCCCCTCTGTCTGACACACATCCAAGCACACAATACACACAGACATATTGAAAGAAGATGACTGTCAGCAGTGTAACCATGTGTGTGTGTGTGTGTGTGTGTGTGTAATGGTGTGAGGATGTGAGGGAGAAAATCCCTAATCTGGCATAGACCAGCTTCCTGTCTAGACTCTGCATGAGGAGGCCAGCACTAACCTGGCCAGTGCTGTCAGTGTGTGCGTGTGTGTGTATGCATACAAGCACACTCCCATTGTGTTTGTGCACACACCACTAATGTATGTGTGAGCACAAACCCACATTGTGTCTGTGTCTTCGAGAGAGCAGTTGCACACCATCACTGTGCTCATCCAAACCAGAAAACAGACATTAACCTCTGGCCTTCCATATCTACTGTCCAATGTCTGTTTTTAATTGGACAATGTCCAATAAAGCTCCTTTTTGTTTTCTCTGTTATTTTGACACTTTCTCTGCCATGTGTGCCAATGCTGCAGCGATTCCAAAAGCCAATTTCCTCATTATCCAACTTGCAGCACTTACGGGAATACAGAAGTGGGGGTGTGGAGGGTTAAAGTTGGGGGGAAGTGGAAAAAGGCCTGATGTGGTTTGCTCTGAAATTCCATATGAAGATCAAGGATGAGCTGGAGACTGACTGAAAGACCCGTTTTCCTTCCTTATTCTTTGCCCTTGCTAAATATAGCTGATCAGCTTAACAACAGTACGTGTGGCAGGGAAAGCTGTAATACTTTAGTCTTAAACAGCATAAAACACTCAGAAGGAAGAAAGTCTAGTCACTGAAAAAGAATCCCTCATGGTTTGGTAACATGATTAAACTGAGCTGAATCATAACTGGATTCGCTGACAGCCTCTTACCATCAATCATCTGCACAAACCCTGCCATTAGTAATCACAACAAACATCACTGAGCACAGCAACTTTCTCCCGTCGTCTTACTCAGGCTGAGTGCTAATCAAAAAATGCTAAGTGTGTTTAGCCTTAGCTTTGACAGGATTCGTCTGGAGTGTGAATCAACATTGTGGACGTCGCTATTTCATATTCATGCAGAGGCCCAATGACACCTTGTCCTCTGCTTTCCAAAAAGGCCTGAACTCAGCAGATCACCACCCCTCCAGGCCCAGATGTAAAGTGAACAGGCTTCACCTCTGTGACATCAGACCGCCACAATATGCCGTCTTATGGGAGCGAGCCATCACAGGAGCCTGCCAACCACCACGTCTATGACCACAGCAGCCAAAAACCAGGCAGAGCAAATGACAAAGGGGGTGACACAAAGAAACAAAAAGACAGTTCGATGTGAAATAAGTTTTTTTATGTAACTCCAATGATCAATATTGTTATATTTAGATTCTTTTAACTCATTATTTTTGTTGAACAGCTGACAATTTTCCTGTATAGTTCAGTGTTTTTCCTTCCATCAACCCTGTTTTCAGCAAACCACGTCCGATCAGCACAGCACCAAATAGCAGACAAGCTGAGCAACTAGCTGCTGAAAAAAATGAAACAGACTTCAGTTGTGAGTTCAGGAAAGTCCGACAAGAGCAGAGCCTTGACAGAGAGTAGCAACAGCAGAGACTGTGAGCATACCAACGATCTAAACTTCTCAAACGTTAACCATCTGAAGCCATTTGGACCTTCCTACAAGCAAAGCTGCCCACTGCCTCAAATGTAGGCACAACAGAGACAAGCCTTTAACTCAGCAGTTACTGCCATGTAATCAATTTAAACATTGTACTTACTCAGTGGAGGTGTACAGCAAGACAAAAGTACAAAACCTCAGACACAACAATGACAGAGAGACAAGCTTTTGCCGGATCCACGTGATCTCACCTTAAGTCATCGTCTAGCCGGCGCAGTATTCCTTTCCTATGTACATGTATTAAGACAACTGGTGACTAACACAGATGGTGGACGAATCAAATGAGTCATTTGAGTTGTATGGCTATGACATATACACATCATTGTCTCCGCTGGTGTGGGTTTTTAGGGGTCTCCTGTTAGCATTCCTGTCCAACTGACTCCCAAGTATGACTCACAGGCTTGTTACCCCCAGACGAAGCAGACTTTACTGCGCTGGCTTGTCAGAGTGCTGTAGTAGGGAAATCTGGCATGATTCTGCTTCGTATTTGGGGTTTGTCTGACTCTGTCTCGCCAGTCTCCAACAGTATGACTGTGTGGATGTGGTCAGATGGTGAAGTCTGTCTACTCTACAGAACCACGATAAAATCAGAACAAAAAACATTGCAAACACAACAGTAGCCCAATCACCACAGTGCTAGAAGAGGTTAAGCGCTACAGTTGCAACAACTACTCTGACAAGTACAGTCAGCAGGAATGTAACCTACTTTACAGGGAAAAAAGAGGACATATTCCTCCGTAAGACTACCAGCATGTGTTTTTTTTGTCAACCTCTGGTCTGTAGCTGCATTCCTTTTCCGTGTGTTGTGCGAGACGGAGAGATTGCCGGAGAATGACTCACTAAAACCTGACCCAGCAGTGAGGTAATCAGCGGAGGACGCTTGGAGTAAAAGTGAACTTTGATGGTGATGTCTGGGATCATGTCTAGGAATCCCCAGACAGTTCAGTTCAGCGTGTGGTTGAGTGTGTGTACGTGATGACATAAATTCTGTGCACCAGACAAAGTCCATGCGACGGTGTGTGTGTGTGTATACGGCCTCCTGATGAAGACCCACAACCCATTACAGAATCTCTCCACACAGTCTTGATAGGACAAATGGAAATAAATGGTCAACCCGCGACTGAAAAGTCTGGGACATGATCATTTGTATGATACGTCCAGAGAGGGAGAATGAAAGAGGTTGAGTCCTGTACAGCGGTGGTGTTAATGACGAGTTCAGATATGCAGTCACACATTACTGAAAATTAAGTCATTCATTAATTTTGCATAAAGAATATTCAAACTTTTCTTTGCACTGACAAGTTTATTTCACCTTCCTTAAGCATCAAATACATACTACCTGACCACTTTATACATGGAAAGGTGTAGTTAAATGAACATCTCACGAACTGTGTCTATCATAACAGAGCATTATGATCTTTGTTAAGGTCCAAATTATGGATGAGCTGTATTATTAGGTTGCATTAGACTCTACAAAGTGGCCACTGAGTGTTCATTTTTATATGACATGATCCTGAAAATGTTTAATATGTTGAGTTCCTCCACTCTTGTGTCGATATGCAGGCGCAAACACCAGACATTGTTTGTTAAGCAGCATCACCTGCTGGCTTAATGGAGAACTGCCAACATTACAGTAATTGCCAAAGGATGAGACGGAAGCAGCAGCAAGAGAGATAGAGAGCAAAGATGCACCAAAGCAACGAAATGTTCAGTTTACAGTGAGATGCAAACTGCTGGAATCTGTCAATAGAGAGGACATTTAAGCCACATTAGGTAAAAGTATATTCACTGAACATTATCTACTAAAAATCATCCTCAAGAAAAAGATCATTTCAGATGTGGTATACATGAACTCTCAAACTATGTTCAAACTTCTGAGATGAGCCACAATGGTGTGCAACAAAGATTGCATGTGGGACTGTGGGACAGTAGCTGAGGGACAAAAGGGACCTGGTCCTTTTCCTAAAACAGTTAAACAATGGCTGTGAAGACATGTTATTCATTGTTGGATAATGCAAAAAGCCCAAACATCCAGTCTGGGTTTGGAACGCTCGCACATCATTGAGCCAAAGTTATGAATGAAGACATTTCAGCCAGAGCTTACAGTGACGTTACTGGAAACCAATTCTCAAAAAATGAACAGGAAGCAACACTGTTCCTATGACCAAAGCATTAAAGACAACAGATACTGATGAGCTTGACAGTTAGGAAACAGGGCTTTTACTGTTTACCTCAGTAAACAGCACAACGGAAAGAAGAGAAAGGAAACTTGACATTGTTAAAATGATCTATAGAGAATCAGATGAGTCATATATGCTCACACAAACAGTGATGCTGAAATAAATCATGCCTTCCAAGGAGACGTCTGACTATAAAGAAGGAAGTAAGTAGGCTGAGTGCACTGTTGACAGGCTGATTTTCATTTACATTCTAAGCACAGTGGCAGATTGAGGAAAAAATCCTCTTGTTCTCACAAAATTTGTGAATATATACCTCATATCCATCTCCGACTCCAACAAACCAGCAAAATAAATCAAGTGTGTTCATATACAGGACAAAAAGGCACCTGTGCATATGATTCATGATTCAAAGCCAAATATTTACCAAGTTTGGACATTCTACAAAATCATTCTTGCTATGCAAACTGGAGGGCAAAAGAAACATAGTGAAATGCCAGACCCCTTGTTTGGGTACGGGGCCTCCAGTGGTTGAGTGAGCTTCGACCTAAAATAGGTCTGAGAATGTGGATATGCTCTATGAATAGAGATAAAACAGACTGCGGAAGGGGAGAAAAAAATCAAAAAGATAAAATAACTTCATGGCCTGCAAATAAACCTTCAGACATCAGTGCAGAAAAATGGATTTTGTGTGTACGGCGGTTTGCAGAGGGCATGGGAAAATCTGCAGCCAATGAAGAAACTTTGGTTCCTTTGAACAGTAATGCAATCATGTCGCCAGAATGTGAAGTCTGAAATGACTTCTGTAATCTGAGAGCAGCTTCTGACAACAGGGTATACATTGTGTGGGTCTTTGTCAGAAGGCTCCAGCAAAAAGAGCAGACAAAGGACCCCAAGATGAATGATCATGTATGGGTTTGGTGTGCATGTAAAATCCCACTTACTGTCATTTTTTATGGTTTCTACCAGAGAAATACTGTCTGTGTTTTTAAACTTCATAATATCTTTTAAATTCTCTTTTGTCCAAGGCAATATTAATACACTATAAATAGTTCAAGTCCTACACTTAGATCTGACTATTATGTTGGTCTTGATTTAAACAGCTGTCCTTGAAAAGCAGATGTTATGCTTTTATGTTTCAGGAAATAATAAACATCTTAGAAACATAATGTCTTTTAACAGAAAATGTGGCACATTATAAGCTACAGGGAGCGATTTAATGGATAAAAGGAGGAATAAAAAGGAGAATATCCTCAGGTCAGATGCTGTCAGATAAAGTAAGCACCTTGGAGTACCACAACCTGCCACTAGAGGGTGCACGACCCAGGCCATTCCCGTACAGACAGCGCGGTCGATAGACGGGAGAAACAACTGAGACCTCTGACAGATCACCAGTGATGATGGTACTATTAAAAACATTTTAAAAAGAAAGGACTACATCTTTACTTCGCTTAACAAAACTTACTCAAACTAACACTCTCCAACTTCAATGATCGACCTGGTCAGAAAATCCTACAGGCTGTATTTTACAGTCTCTTTTGCCACAGTTGACGTCTGGCGCATCGCAGTGAGCCCTGTTATGATTCGGGCTCCCCCGGGTGCCTGCGGTCCCTCCTCCATCAAACGTCAGAAACTAGCGGTATAAAACACATGTGGGGCCATGCAGACCGCTCAAAGTCGCACATACCTCGTTAACCTGACAGGCTGCGGTCTGCCTCCTCAGAGACAATAAAGCAGCACAAGACTTTAATGAGACAGAAAAGAGGAGGAATATGCCAAGCTGCGGGACGACTTAAACCTACTGGACTGAGCTCAAGAATGCAAAAGAAAAGTCTGTTTGTTCCCACAGATATATTTGTGCCGGATAAGTTTTCTACATGCGGGAGAGCCTCCACTGTTCTGGACTTTGAATTGAGTAATGTCTAATGGGCAAACACACACTTGGATTTCTGCTGATAACAAAAGGGACTGCGGCAAGAAAACGAACTAAGCGAGGAGTTTTCCATCATTAGCTCCCAAGAAAGTTGAAAGAGACAGCAGCGGGGCTGAATCTGAACTTGACCTGTGAATCTGCACACTAGACCTACAACTACCGGGCGAAGCAGATGCAGAGAGAAAGATGCATTTGGGTAAGGCTTTGCTGTTTGTCCTCCTCCTCAACTGCGCGACTTTGAGCTCGTCTCTGTCAACTTGCGCCACCGTGGATATCGACCATGTGAAAAGGAAGAGGGTGGAGGCGATACGAGGTCAGATTTTGAGCAAACTCCGATTGACGAGTCCTCCGCACTCCCTCGGACCGAGTAAAATCCCGTATCAGATCCAAGCGTTGTATAACAGCACCAAGGAGCTGCTGGAGGAGCTCAGGAGGGATCGGCAGCAAAGTTGCGGTCAGGACAACACGGAGACAGAGTACTATGCCAAAGAGATATACAAATTCAACATGGTCTACGGACCGCCAGAAAGCAGTAAGTATGACAGTTCTTTAGGCCGCCAAGTTTCTCTTTCCTTCCCGCCTTAATGGCAGCAGTCAATAGGTCTGTAGTGCGCAATTACGCACCAAATAAAGTGCCAGACGCACCACTCTCAAACCTACAGCTAGGTTCATGTGTCACTGATAACCAATCAGGGGTGTTTATAGCTTATAGTCCAGTCTTTTGCGCATTAAATGTCACATTCATACACTTTTAAAAATACTCTGCTTTGAATAATGATGTCTCATGTGGTTTTAGCACAAGAAGTTCAATAACCTAGTTAAAAAATAATGAAATGACACCCATGCCTTCTCTCTCATAGAAAGACACATAACCTATGAACATACAGATATTTTCCATTGCAAAAGTTTAACTGCTGGACCAGAGATGCTGGAGGCTTCACGTTTCCACATCACTTGTTTATGCTGCTTGCTGGACCAGGACTGACATCCAGACCAACTGTGATGTCATGTAATCATCATGTATGTATGATGAAAGTGGAAACAGTCGTCTCCCTGCACCGTGGAGTTCGAGCATCAAGCTAAACCCATATAAGAGCAGAAAGGGGCTTTAATGTATAAAAAATCTGTGAACCAACAGTTAATTTTGTTTTTAGAAATGCAGCCATGTCAGAGCTTTGACAGGTTTTGTAAAACTGAAAGGTGAACCCGCTGTGCACCCGGAGGATGTCCTTTGTTACTGTGGTGCTCACCAACCTGTTTTAACCCACCAGTGTTCCAGGAAAGTCACTCTCCTCCTACTCCTGACTCCACTCTTCCTCCTCTTGTTTTTTTCCTCCATGGATCCTGTCTTTCTCCCCAGATGTTCCCACTTCCTTTCCAGTCAGGCCCAAATGAGAGGGACATCTGCCCAGGCGGATGGGGATGCCTTTAGGAGAAGGAGTAGGAAAAGTTAACAGAGGTGGACAGGAAAAGTTAGACGATGGAGGGACCTCCCCATTAGTCTGGATACAGGGATCCCTCTCTCTCCCTGGAGTCTGTCTGTACAGGAAGAGGAGGAGGAGTGGGGTCCCGTGAAGCTCTCCCATACACTGACGCATCACTACCACCCACCTCCATGTCGAGATGGAGTTTAGTGTGGACCCCACTGCCTGTCTTGGCCAATGAATCACCCACACGGGTGGCCCATGAGCATGAGATCACTGACTGCACTGCTCAGGTTTAACTTTGCTAATTGAGTGTGAAACTGAGCCGGCATTCATCCCCTTAAACCTGAATGATTCCACTGTGCCGTCATTTTATTACCACTAGGTAATATTTCACTGCTTGGTTGATAACAAGCTTTATTTTGTTTGTGAGCCATTTGTTAAGATTATCAGTAAAGCCCTGTGAGGCTCACATTGTTTTTACTTCAAGTGATTTGAGCTAAATCTCTGTTTGGCTCAACCGCTTCCCTCCATAGAATTAAAAGCTACGAACTGGAAGTGGAAAACCTGTGCTGAGAGGGACATGTGTCTGCACTTGAGGGAGATTCGTACAGCATGTGGTTCGACTGAGTCTGGATTACCGAGAAAGTAGAATAGGATAAATACTGTGCGTGTGGAGGAGCCAAAGAGGGCCTCATGGTCTAAAGCAAAGCCAAGAGCATTGCATCACAGCGCCTTTGAAATCAACAGGTGTTTCTCAAAAGACCTATTTTCCCTCAGCAATGTTCTGTTTTGAATCTCACAAAATGGTTTTGACAAAAAGCGCCAGGCAGTGGGTGCCTCGAGTTGGTGGATTCAGAGCCACAGATGGGCTTCAGATACAAAGATGTAAGGCAGGTTTACATATGTGTACTTTTCTTACAGCTGAGTGAAGACCACTGTTTCTTTGACTAAAATATTACAGTCTTTATGCCCAAGTCTGATGTGATAAGTTGAAAAACAAAAAATGGCAGAAAGGCAGTATAAGAGCACAATTGCTGAACTGACACATGCCGTGAGTACCTGTATGTGTGTGCCCTAGTCAACATCTCTACTTCTCAGGTAGTTAAAATGTCGACAAGCTCATAACATTCTCCAATTTTTACTTTCTCAATCCTAAAACTGTGGTATTGGCATGGCAGTGAGCGTTTTTTATGTGTCCAAGATGACCTCATACTTGGAAATATGCATTTTGTCAATACCCTGTATATCCACATGCATACACTGAGCCTGCTCACTGAGTCTGGTTAATGCGATTTTCATATGCTGGTGCAGGCGAGATGAACAGTTTTTATAGATTCATTGTGCTGAACCCTCATTCTACTCTGGCAGGGGCGATTTTCTCCAGTTAAATATGATAAAGAGAAATAACCAAGCAGCAGACTGAGGATATATTATGTATACAATACTAAAATTACTTGAATTTCTAAATAATCAGTGTCTTTATCGCGTTTACAGTTTCATCTATGAAGTAAACACGGTCTTAAAAGTTTCTTAACCTTTCCCATCAAAACTCAAAGTGTGTGAGTTTTACTTAAATTAGTGTGGATGGGAAGTTCACCTGATGACAGGTGTATTTTCACATCCACATTTTGTCCATTGCTGCCTTTCAGTCCTCTTATCGTCAACTCAAGCAGCAAAACAAGTGTCTGAAAAGGACACATGGTGCCGGATTTCTTCCAAGAAGTCCAAATGAAATGACAAAATACAAAGTTTGCCCGCGCCCTCTAGAATGACACAGATTTCTTTTCTTATCCCTTTCACCAGCACGACATCATTTGTCTCCAAAACAACGCTATGATTAAGGTTTAGTGTCAGCACCAAATAATATAATGACTTTGTTAGGTTGGGAAGTGTAGTGATTTGGGTTAAAATGGCTACTTTGTTAAGGTAAGGGACGTTTTGTTGTCATGGTTGCAATAATAAACACTTGGTTAAGGTTACAGGATGATCTGGGTCATGCTTGTGGTAAAGTCCGATGATTTATTGACCCATCCATCCACCCCTGACCTCCTCACTACACCAACTTTGTCACTCTACTACACCGTCACATCACGTCATCCTTGGCTCCCGTCATAATTACTAAGGGCGCAGCTTGTCACTTGAACGTAAGCATGTCATTTTGGGGCACTTGCAGAAATGACTAATGCTGATGTGCTCTAATTAGCAGTATGCCTATTCAGCATCCTAATGGATGTTTTGGTAGCATTCCCTACTTGACATTAGAGACGATGATTTTCTTCCTTTCATTAAAGATGGAAGTATATTCAGGCTGAGTCTTCTTTACTACGAAAAGTTTCAACAAACACTTAAAGTAATTTGTCCCCACTAGTTGCTGGTAGGTTGATTTTGTTACCTTTGGACAAAGCCAGGGTAGTTGTTTCCCTTTTTCCAGTTTCTGTGCTAAGCTAACGGGCTGCTGCCGGTAGCTTTACATGTCTTGGACAGTCATAAGAGTGATATCAGTGTTCTCATCTAACTGTTGGCAAGAAAGTTGCAAAGAAGTCTGGCTTTGTGGAATATTGTTGACTCTGAGCCAGGGACATCGCTATCTGTCCCTTGGATAATGTGGGCAAACACACGCTCACTTTTTGACCGTTTTTGAAACTGTTGAACTTTGGTGCATCTGAAGCAGCACTGTGAACCAACACAAATCCGTGGCAGGTGCAAATGAAGCAGAAAGCTGCTGGAAGACTGGCAAATTACTGCATCGAGAGGCTGGACTGCAAACATCGGAAAGTTTTCCTTTTATAGCATGGTACGCATACAGAATCTGGCATATGTCAATGACTGAGGTTGGGTTGTGGAGAAGTCATCATAGTCAGAGAGGGGTTTGGGTCCAAAAAGTTGTCACTGGGACTGAGGATAGCAGGCTTTTTGATACGCTAATACCAGGGAGGTGAAGTCATATAAGCTCAATAATATTGCTATTACAATTACAGTATTTTCATTTCCACCAAATATAGACAAAATGTGTGAGAGGAATTCTGATAAGGCAGGAAACCACACTAATCATTCACTGTGAGCTGATAAACTTCGTGCCAGCCATCAAGGAGTCAGTAAACACAAGATCATATTTTAGGTGTGAATGGGTTTATAAGTCCTCTAGGTTATTAAGAAAAACATTTGCTGTAAATCCATTACTGTTATATTTAAGTATGGCTTTATTTGAAAGCATCTGAAGCACTATGATACATCAAAACAGGAAAAAAAGGTACACATCACAGTACTGTCTGGAGTTTGAAAACACTACATTTGCTTCAACCTCAGTTAACAAAAGTACTGCACCTTTTTGGAGCATGACTAAATTTACTCTGACATCAAGCGGATAGAGGTTTGATCCAAAGACACACCTCCCTCCCAAAGTCACTCAGCCAGAAAAGTATTTTCAAAATTGTGTTGTGGGTGAAGGACAGGCTAAAACAGCGACTGTTATTAACTGGAGCTGAAACAAGTCGTCACTTGATTAGTCGATTGAGAGTAATAATAATCTGCAAGAAATATCAGATGTTTTTTTTTTCATACATGACTGACTTTTTCATAGAAGGCATTTTGTTGAAAGAATAAAATGAACAATGGGTGAATTCCATTTAGCTGCTTCATCTTCAGGGACCAATTGTTGTACATGCTGCTGTCATGTCTTACTGGGACACTTGGATGAAACAGCCATCGTTTATGTTATTCATAACACCAATGCTCTTCCTACTATGACAAGACTAAGGCTGTTCCCACATGGACTAAAATCCATGTGGCTTATTTTACAAAAAGCATGACTTTAACCGACATTGCTCTTCATTTAGTACAGGTAGACTCCCTCCCATTTGGTGAGATACTTCCACAAACTTTTAGTTGAAAGTCGTTTTTTGTGTTCCCAAGTGTACAAAGATATTTTGTCAGAGGTCATATGGACAGCTGTGAAAAAGGTCTACCTGAGAACTTTTGTTGCAACTCATATGAAGAAGTAAGAGCCTAATTATGCGTCAAGAGGTGGTGTAGCAGTTGGGGTCTTTGTTGGGACATAAAATGCTTGTATTACATCAGATCCTGATGAAAAATTTCTCAGCATGTCCTCTCACCAAACTTTATTTTACTCTCTGTTCCAGACGACCTGCTCTACTGCCCAAAAGGCATCACCTCCAAGGTTTTCCGCTTCAACGTGTCCGCCATGGAAAGGAACTCGACCAACCTTTTCAGAGCCGAGTTTCGAGCTCTGAGGATGCCAAACTCAAGTGCCAAGAGGAACGAACAGCGGATTGAGCTCTACCAGGTGCGTAAAGGTACCGTTTCCTTGTCCTTCTATTAAGATTAAAGGCAAAGCTCACGGTCAAGGCAATAAGGAGCTTCAGTCCTTTGTCACTAGATATTTTAATTCCAGTCTGTTGAGAACGTATCTTACATAAGCCGGTTAGTTGTTCACCACATGATTTCAAGCTCTAATTGACAGAGAGAGCCAACAATAATCAGATTGTGGGTGCAGGCGTGGGTACCTGCCAGACCAAAAGCCAAACAAGCTCCACAGGCCTGCAGAATGTTTGCAGAACCGGGACAGGGGTCCTGTTAGTGGAGCGTTGGCAGCCCAGATCTAATATGGTCCTCATTTTGGTTATGAGGAGGTCTTTAACATTCAGTCCTCAAAACAGTATGCAGAGTTTATTAAAGATGGGGTGATTCATTCTGGAGATATTTGCTGAATTTGAAATTCAGCAAATATCTAAACACTTAGAAACGCTTTTGTGGTTTGTAGTCAATGTCATCAGGTCCCTGTTATTCAGCTGTAATATGCTTGGCATTGAGGATCCAATATAAAGATAATTATTAAAGTAAAAATAATAAGCAGTACCACCATACGAAGATACTGTAGTCCAGGGTGACATCACGACAAACAAATTTAATTCTACCAAAGCAAAACTTTTTTACTGCTGGTTTCGAACACAGAGGGGAATACGGGACAGCATTGAAATGAATGACATTCTCGCTTCACATTCATGTTTGTTTTACATTTGTGTCCAAATACATGGGGAGCATAAATGTCCACTGTTTTACTGATTTACTCTGGACACAAGGGACAGGTCAGGAGCTTGCCGTTAAACCTACTTTATATGCAAGGTGCTCCCAAAGAACACACAGAACAACCACCATGTTTCTTATTAACAAAAAGCTATGAACTGGACACAGCACAATGTCAATATATCAATATGTTTATGTTGTGTATGAACAAAAAGACGAGGGGTAATGTGAAAGGTGTTGCTTGTGGTGACAAACTCAGATGATTAAAATCCAGTTCTGAAGGTGTATATAGCCTTTTTTAGCCTTTGGTTTATTGTTTTGGGCTTACAACACACAAAATTTACTGTGCAGTTGAATATTCGTACACTTTTTCCTCTTTTCTGGATTACTTAAATCAACATCGGGAGATCCACTGAACCACAGTTCCAAAAAAATACTTAATTTCCCCGATGTAGGATCAGTAAAGTCTTATCTTACTTAACAACCTTGTTTCCATCAAAAGCAGGCAGCTATTTTCAGCAAATAAGCATTGATAAGCTTTTTCTTCTGTCCAGAAAATGACGTACATCACAGACAAGGCTAATGAACCAATCAGAATGACAAAGGTATAATTAAACTGTCCTGCCATAACAGATGCTGGAGATGTCAATCAAGCCTGTCACAACATGCTCACAGCCCTGAGAAGCGGCATAATCAGCCAAAATAAGTGAGATTACCAGCACACCCTCACAGGGTGGCCTTTAAAAAAAAAATCTAAAAAAAAATCTGATTTTCGAAATACACATTGACTAACCCTTATTATATAATTCACCAAGCACTACATGAAGATACCATCTAGAAAAGGAACAATAAAAATCATATTTTTAGCCATACTTGTGGCATGATTCAAGAGATGGCAATGTCTGTCTGTCAGATATTACTTTTGGTCCATAATATCTCAATAACTATTGGATGGATTGCCATAACATTTTGTATAGACCTTCATATTCCCCTAGTGGATCAGTTTTCCTCCAGCATCACCAGCAGGTTGACATTCTTTCACTTTTACTGAAATATCTGGTACACGCATTCAAGATTCCCACTCATTAAATCCTGGTGAAAGGTAATGACTTTGGTCATCCCCTCACTTTTCATCAAGCGCCACCATTGAGTCAAAATTTGTCCATTGTTTTAGTTTATGACCAATTATCTAAAAAACTAATAACATTCTCATTAGCCACAGTAGTGCCTTTTGTGCTACTTAGCAAATGTTAGCATGCTAACATGGTAAACATATCTGCTTAACAACAGTTTATCACCATTATCATTCGGAGCATGTTAGCATGCTGACATTAGCATTTAGCTAAGTGCCTATGTATGGCCTCACAAAACAGCTAGCATGGCTGCAGACTCTGGATTCAGTTACCTTAGTGAGTCTAATGTCACATATATGCTGCAATTTAGTTTACTTTTTCTCTATATCATCTGTTTGAATGCTCCATCAATCACATTATTGTAGCTCATGGCATGATTAGGAGTGATCAAAACTCTTACTGGATTATTAGAACCAAGGAGCTTGAGTTTAACAAATAACAGCCTCTTCTCACATAGACGTCCTGTCCAGAGTCTGCTCGCATGTTCTGCTCTGCATGTTATTTTGCTGAAGCTGTTTCAAGTCGGACTGTTATACTGTTGTTTCTTTGCAGATTGTGAGGCCAAATGAACACATTAGGAAACAACGCTACATTGGAGCCAAGAATGTGCTGACCAAAGGTACTCGAGAGTGGGTCTCCTTCGATGTGACTGAAACAGTGCGAGAATGGCTGATGAACAGAGGTGAGACTGGGGTCACTCACATTTGTAGTGTCCAAAATCGAGCTTTATTCCTAATGATCATCATCATGTACATGTTACTGATGTATTGAGTTTTAAAATAGGAGACTTGTTCTTCTTCAGTTTTAATTAAAACTGACAGTCCTCTTTTTTATAATTGTTTACCACCAGGAAGTAATCTGGGTTTGGAAATCAGTGTGCACTGTCCCTGCCACACCTTCAACCCAAATGGTGACATCATTGACAATGAGAACGAGGTGCTGGAGGTGAAGTTTAAAGGTGGGCTACAACAACATTGTGTAATATGGTTATTTATGATTTAATCTCCTATCAGTTAGTTCATATTGATATGGTCCTTAGTCTTTACAATTTCTGATATCATTTTTTAAAATGTGCCTCAATTTACCTTGTTTGGTAATATATAGTTTAATTAGAGGTGCCTGTCTTTATATTGAAAGTGAACTGCTGCTTGATGCAACTTCTTGCGTCTGAGGGCCAAGTATAAATATTGTATTGCGTAGAAAAATGCATTTTTTTAGGTTTCCCCCTTCTTTTCTGCATGGTTTCACCTCTATAGTGTGTGAAAGAATTACAGGGATGGCAGTTTCATAGTCAATAATTTCGCAAATTGTAAGCTCAGACTGAGGGCAATCACAAAAAAAAAAAAATGCCACTAAAAGGTTGCTTTAAGTATACCTTAATCATGTCTATAATTAAGGCGTGGATGGAGATGAGGAGCACAAACGCTTGGATCTAGATCACCTGAACAAGAAGAAGGAACAGTACCTGCCTCACCTCATCCTCATGATGATCCCACCCCACCGCCTGGACACCCAATCCACACGCCGACGCAAGAGAGCGCTGGACACGAACTACTGCTTCTCGTAAGGACACATAAATCACATGTACTTCTACATTTAGTCTTTGGGTCAGTTCATCAAATTCTCCAAATTTCTTAATTGCTAATCTTTTTATTTTATTAATGTCAGTGTATGCTGCCACACAGTGTATCTTGTTTACCCCATATGTGACCAAGAAGGTATTAAATATCAATTTGGGGACTGATTACTCCACTGTTGGTCATCCTCATCACAGAAACACGGAGGAGAGCTGCTGCGTTCGACGGCTTCACATCGATTTCAGGCGTGACTTGGACTGGAAGTGGATCCATGAGCCCAGTGGTTACGATGCTAACTACTGCTCCGGGCCCTGCCCATACCTGAGGAGCTCAGATACAACACACAGCTCGGTAAGAAGAACATATTGGGGATTTAAAATGAGATACTTTGTGAGAGGTTGTCCCACAGTGAAAATTACAATATTAAACCATAGTTTCTCATTTCCAGTGGTAAAAAGCCAATGCAGATAGTTGTAGTTTTGTTTTGCCCAAATTTTGAGACATCCACTTCTGGGAGCTCTGTCTCCACCTAGAGGTTGTCACAGGTCTAAAACCTTTGACTCCATCTGAAACGGACCCAAGCTGAAGAGTTAGACTCAATCAAAAATGTGGTCAACCCAAAACACTCCCAAATAGAGATAGAACACGGATACTGACAGAAGTGCAGCTTTCCACAAAAAAATCCTCTACAGTGTCCTTCACTCTCATGATGCACCATGTGATCAGTGTCTTTCCATAAACAATATCCTGGTTACTCTCCCCAAACAAACTGTTGATAGTGTTGACTGTGAAGTTTCTTCCTGATGTTGACTTGTAGCCTCTTTTAGCTTAATGTTTTGGTCCCCGAGCTCACACGTGCCCTATATGGTTGAGTTTCAACACCGCTGTGTGTCCAGCAAGCACTTTTAGACAACTAGACCACATTTAAAGCTGTAGTAGACAAATATTCAACACACAAAATAAAAAAGCCTCCACCTGCCTTTCTACTGCCTGGTATCACTCCACGAAGCCCCTCCCACCAAACCCGCAACTCTGAACGGCACACACACACACACACACACACACACACACACACACACACACCACCGTCCCCCCTCAGAAGTTACTCCCCACTGACTGTCATCATGCCTCTTTACCACTCGTCAGTATGGGCTCCATGGCATCAAACTTAATGGGTCTGACGTTGCCTGTGGAGCTGCGATGTGTTCACACACATGTCTTGTATTATACCCTGTTGTTGGCAAAGGACGTGTGAGAAATGTATAACAAGTTGCAGATATTCCACCATTGAATCAGGTTTCCAGTTTCTCTTTCTCCACACTGGCACAGCACTAAAACAAAGTGTGGAGATAGGTCTGACAGGGCTTGCACCATCTGAAGGGACGTGCATGTGCATTTGTACAACAGCCGATATGAACGACCTCTCTCTGAAATGACCTGTGATTGGCCAAATTCTCTCGTCATGGGCTAGATTTTTTAAAGCCAAAATGGGGTGCAGAAGTCTATTCTTCTCTCAGATCACTTGGAGGCTAAAAGGTTACGATGGATTTTCGGTGTCAAATTATTACACTGATTTAAACTGGCCAGGGAATGATCATGACTCCATTGCTCATTAGACAGAAAATAATACAACACAAGAGTAAACACAATTTGAAAGTGAGGTTTTATGTGTCCTGTGTGCTTTCCAATAGCTGCTGAGCCTGTACAACACTCTGAATCCAGAGGCATCGGCCTCTCCCTGCTGTGTCCCTCAAGACCTGGAACCCCTCACTATACTCTACTACTCTGGACGAACCCCCAAAGTGGAGCAGCTCTCCAACATGATTGTCAAGTCTTGCAAGTGTAGCTGAGAGGACATGAAAGGTGAGGTAGTATGGCAGGATTTGACTAGGTACTGATGAAACCCATGCACGTTGACTCTTGGACTCTTAGCTGTGACAAATACTTATACTGACCCCGTGGCCTCGAGGCTTAGACCTGAACACCACTTTGGAGGTCACACATGTAAGGATGCACATCTTAAAAACTTGAGGTCATCATTTTTTTTCTCCTTGTGTTGTTTTTTTTTCCTGGATGACAAGTAGTTATTTTCATCTTAAAAAGTCCAACCCAAGACAAACTTCCTCTTACAGTCTAAGTATGACCTTGACATATTTCCTTTTAGATTTGTGAAGTTGGACAACACGTTCCTAAAGGTAGATTGCAGAGAGGTGAAATAAAAACTGGGAGCCGCTTCATGGACAATGAACGAAAGAGACTTACTTTTTGGTATATTTTCGACAAATATTCCACAAAGCTACAGTCTCTACATTGTCAGTGGAGTAGCTTTTCTGTTTCTAGCCTTGGGATGATAATGTTAATAGTCACAAATATAGACTGTGCTCTCCTGAATGGTTGAAGAGTCCTTTCAGGCTGGGTTTTACCTTGAACTTTAGTTCCATTCCCTTCAAACAGTGGACATTATCTTCAGACACAAAAGGAGAAAGGACAGACTTGCTGCTGTATCCAAAGCCATAGCTGTGGTCAGGGAAAAGGAGAGCTGAGAGAATGCCTGTTGGATTTGCAATGGAAAGTGAATGAACAAAGCCGTTGAGCCAAGCTTTTTCTTTTTTTGGCCAGCCAGCAGCAATGGCCTTTTTTTCTGTGGTGCATCTATTAGAATGGATGGAAGAAGAAGAAGAAGAAGAAGAAGAAGAAGAAGAAGAAGAAGAAGAAGAAGAAGAAGAAGAAGAAGGGACCTGTATGGAAGGGAAGAACTGCGATGGAAACTAGCCACGAGCACACTGCCATTCACTGGAAGTCCTCATCCCTAACAGGTTCAAATTATTTCTGGGACATCAAAGAATATACTGGAAAAGAACACGTGTTATGCAACAGGTTTTTACGAGATTTCTTTTACATTAATAGCAGATTTGGTCTGTTATGCAACTTGTGATATAGTGATTGTTTCACTCACTGGGATAAAAATTGACGTGTATCTTCAGTGTCCATGGTGGAAGCACTTTTATGTTAAACTGTGGGTACTGTTCCATTTTCTTGTGATTTAGAAAGAATATGCAACTTCTGTGTCCATACACAATTTAGTTTGACCTGTTGTATGTGATCCAGTGTGTGTCTTGTTCTATTAAAAGGTGACCATCCCCAGACAGTTCAATCAGAGCACTTTTCTCCAGCAATAACAGGAAGTGTCATGTCATTTAAAATGCAGCTGTTTATTGTTATCCTGCTCTCCTATCAACTCACCTGTCACCCTTCACTCCAGCCAGCTGACAAGGAAACGCATGTGTAGTCAGGACTCTGGTGTTCCCAAAACACTGCAGTCTTTCATTCCCTCTGCTCCGTCTCTGTTTGTTTTGGTGCTCTTTTACAGTGTGAAGCCCTAATGGAACAAAAAAAAAAAAAAAAAAAAAATGAAGAGGGAGGGGAAAAAAGTCATAGTGGCTGGATGTACAGTTAGACCTCACTTTTCTCCAAAGTAGGAGAACGATTCTGAATCCCTGTACTGTTTGACATTCACCCAGTCAGAGTCACCTTGCCTTTAGGTGACATTTAGGTGACGTTTTTGGCAGTAATATTGTTTGGTTGACTTGTTGATCGTGATTATTATTAAAAACACAACATGCAAAACCTGTACGAGCCCTTTTTAAACCTTACGGATCACTCCAGCAGTTGCAATGCATCTATTAAATAATCAAATGTAATAGATCTGTGAAAACATTTAACTTCAAATTAGGAAATGATGAATTTACCCACCGGTCCTGTCTGCCATGTTGAAATGCTATTTAAAATGCTACTTTCTCATAATGTTTTGGTTCCATTCAAACATAATTTTTCTTACTTGAATCTCACCAGTCCCACCTGTTTCCTGCAGGCACATGTGGAGGCCTTTTTTCGACCAAAGTAATAAATTCAACTTCTCTTTCTCAGGGATTGCTGCTTAACAGCTTTCCCAGGCTAAAAGCAATTACTCTTATTTTCGGTATACTTCTTAATGTGCAGACGTCTCTTTATTCTCTTACTTTTCATAAAATGCTGAGCATAAATCACACAGAAAACCTGAGAAATACATTCTAGGTATTTATGCTCCTCCAGCTTAACACACTTCATCAGACAGACCCCTCCCATGGAACCTTTGACCTTCTGAAAAAGAGCTGCAGATCACCTGCAAAATCAATCGTATCTTACTGACATTTGGAACTAAACTGCTTGTTTATTAGAAAGTTAAACGCGCTGCACCTGATTCATTAATCACTGATGTAAACTTGTGAGAAACTCATGAACCCTTATGATTTTATGAACATTATTTTTAATTAATTATTCTTATTAATGGCTTGCTACTGATGTTTTATAAATAAAGCCATTATTTACACATTAAAAAGCCTTTTTAATGGTGGCTTATTAGAAACTGGTGGCATTTTTATGTCATTTTCTGCTCCTGGACTGGCAATCAGTGCACAGATTTGGGGGTTGGTTGGGTTGAGCTAATATGGACTGACAAGTAGCCAGAGAGAATTCCCTTTCTCTGTGTGCCCGTTATTGTTCCCTGTCACAATCAATCAGAGATGAACCATGATGGAAACACAAAGACCAGAGGGCATGACGAGGTCTAAAAACAGGGGTTAGGGCTTTAATGGCTGTGCAGACAGCCCTGTACCAACAAACACACATTACCGGTAAAGAGCAGCCGTGTCCCATGCATGATTGACTTCTAACCTTCAGCAAAAAGCAAGGAGAGGTCATGTCACTTTGTTACATTTAAGTCCACCATTCGTCTGCGCTAGACACATACAGTGACACAACCCAGCAGGGCTCTCACAAATGTAGTATCACATACACCATCTACTCTGAAACGATATCACTGTTTACTTCTTTAAGTCAGTCAGTGCAACCAAAACTGTTTGGTTGATAACTGGGTGGACTCCCAGTAAGAGTAAAATAATATAGCTGATTCTTCCAGAGTATCTTTTCCCATGTCGGCGTAATGGAAGCAGGCTGAGGGGTTAGCGATGGCGAGGCCTCTCCTAACACAGGCGGTAGCTTGGCTTGGGTCTTTCTATTCATGCAACGAGTCATTTTGGCTCACGTAGCGGCTAGCCACACTGTTCAGCAAAACACCACACAGAGGGTGAAATGCTCACAGTGTGAGACATACAGTGAAGCTTATGATGCCGTGATGGGATGAGAGCCGTCGTGTTAATATTCAGTATTTGGTTCAATCAAAGCGAATAAGGTTGCACCAGCTAAATGGATCCAAAAACAACCTCATCAGGTAGGTTTATCTCCTCTTGAATGGCTTATGATTGAATGTCTTTAAAGGAAAGGGAGTAAAAGTGATCTGGAATCTGCTGAGCAAGGAATTTTCGTTTTTATGGCAGAAGGAGGCTCAAGGATGGTTTGAAGATGCAGATAAGAACACTGTTTGCTCCTTTTGGGGACAAGCTGACCACCTCAAACCCAAACCTGCAATAAACCTACATCCAGCTCCCGGCTACTGGATGAGCCATAATCTGATCGGAGTTCAGGGTCCACTTCTGGGTCGGAGTCAGACTTTCTCAGAACTTGTGCTCGTCCAAGACTTGCCAATGATGAATTGCATGACACGTAAATGCACAGAGGTTTGGAAAACTCTGTCTGCTGCTATTCCCTGAGCAGATTAACAGATGTGGAGGGAGAAAAAAGTTGAGAGGGGGAAGTGAGAGACAGAGACAGAGAGGGAAAGTAAGTGTTTTTGTGTGTGTGTGAGTGAGAGTGAGAGTGCGAGTGTGTGTGTGTGTGTGTGTGAGAGAGAGAGAGAGAGAGAGAGTCCTCAAAAGGACTGTTGCTGCAATAAAATCATCAGGTCACATCAGACCAGTTCTCAGGACCCAGGGTGGAAAGAGTTGTGTAATTCAGCAATGGGAAGAGCATACACACACACACACATGCGTGCGTGTGCACACACACACATACACATATACAAGTCAAGCCAGCGGCCATAGTTACTGGAAAAGAGTGAAGGGGTGAACAAATATGTAAACACATATCAACTTCATAGACCTTTATAGCTAAACAAATGAATGGGAGGTCTGGATCAAACTACAGCATTATATTACAACAGAGCGTGTGTTTCCGTGACAGTACTCCAATAATAGAGGGATGGTGTGCGCGTGTGGAGAGAGGGAAGGGAAATAAAGACCGTGTGAGACAGGGAGAGAGACAGAGACAGTGTGAGATTATAATTTGCACACCCTTTATATCAGGATATAACATTATGCAAAATTTATTACTCTGGGAAGAAAAGAGCCAAGTTTGCAAGTTTGAGTTACATAAAGGGCCGCTGGCTTAGAGATGGACAGACGCAAAAACAAAAAAAGATAGGTTGACGCCAGAAAGGCAGAGCCGTGGCCCTCAACGTGTGTGCATTGAAAGAATAGAAACGCATCCTACAATCTCACAAAGGAGAAGTTGAAGACTGACTTGAGAACTGCATGAAAAAAACACAAACCATTGATCCGTTTGAATTCAGCCAGCATGTCGATGCAGCAGGGGCGTCAACGCAGGGGGCTCTGACGCAAAAACGCATGCAAGTGCACATTTCTGATATATTCACTTTACAGCACGAAAGGTATAGTTAAAATGCTCACGCTGCCACCGTGATAACCTTTAAATATAGCCATAATAGCCATTAAACACCTTAATCTGTCATTCAAAATGACCTTCCTGTATCATATTTCATTGTCTCTCGAGAATCTTTAACACACCTCCCCACCAAAGCTATATTACTAACAGACTGTGTGACTTTCCTCCACCTCTGCTGCTGTCTGCATTAGCATTACTAATTGTTAATTACAACTGCACTTGCATTATCCTGAAATTGTCACTTGTGGCTGAACCCCTTCTCAAATTATTTTTACTGTAGAGTTTATATACTATGAATTTGCAACAGCAAATACACTTTGAGTATATCTGAATGAAAGTATCTGTAAAGTCGCAAAATGTTGACACCAAATATCTCCACAAAACGTTGACTGACAGCATATTGAATTTGTTTTCCCTACAATCTTAACTTAGTCGTACAATGTCTGTTTGTATTGCTTTTATGGTTCTATTAAGTCACTCAGCACTTAACTTAAGGTGAGAGAAAGATTGTGATCTAAGATAAATAATAAAAAAGTCACGGCTGTGTTTACTTTTCACCACCTTTTCCTCACCTTATGTGCAGTGTATTTGCTGCCTGAACCCCAGTCTCAAGTGTCACAAAGCTGCATTTCGTAAGTTCAGTAGTACAGGAATGTCTGGGGGTTGATCTTTTATGATATCCAAAATACAATATTGTCCTTCAACACTTTCAGTATTTAAATAATCCTAAAGAATGTCTCACATCATGAGACACACAAGAAGACACAGTCAAACTGTACATCCTGACAATAAAACGCTAAAAGGACTCCTTTGTTTAAGGGGTCTGCGTTACAGCGCCAGCGGTGAGGTTTAGGTTTCCTCTAGCTCATTTATTTTGTCTCTCTGTTGCTGTAAACACCTTCTCCATTTACATCCCGTTATAGGCCCTGATGCTACTACTATATACGTTTTCACAAAAGCACGAGAAAAAAGCAGGACGTCTGTGTGGCATTTAAAGCGTCCAGTATGCTCAGTATATGTGTCCAGCATGCACATATAAGGGTTGTGAGAAAAAGAGACTCTTAAATCATGCGGACATCTGAGCGGTAACTCTGGTTAGATTACCCTCCAGGTAATGGTAACGCCGGCTGTCTCCCGCCTAGTCATCCCAGAAGTGCAAACCAGATTGATGAGGGAGGTCATATTCTTAACAGCCTCTTATACAGCTGCCTCCACTCAAACAGGTAATGGAGACAGTGTCAGCAGGGCGCTTTCTCCTGCACAAGCTCCACAATGAAGACTTAAGTGGTTTTGCTAAGTTTATTATCTTTCTGCCTGCCTGGGTATAGTGCATGTTCTCACAGTTCGTGGGGATCAAACTGGTGCAAACAGCTATGCGGCGGTTTTGTCCACAAAGAACAAGAGATTTATGCCACTTGGATAAAAGCTAAGGAACACAAAGCTTAAAGTCACAGAGTCAATGAGCTGCAAGAGGCCCCAGCAGATGTAAGCACGCTGAAAATAAAGGCTTTCATCATCCAGCCTTGCCTTAAAAAATACTGGAAATACCAACAGTCCAAACATAGATACAGCATAGTGCTGCACTGTGTGTAGTTACGCGTCATTAAAATGGATTGCACCTAATGTCGGTGCATAGGAGGAAAAGTGTGCAGGTGTTTCATATGCTGCAGAGTTTGGAATACAACTGAACAAATGAAAACGAAGTCTTAAAAAATCTTTAAACAGGTGTCTACAGCAGCACTCAGTGGTTTGTACCACTTTATGTGCTACGCCTTTGTTCTAAAATCTAATATAATATGCATAATATTCTCCAGCTGCAGCTGAAGTTGGTGTAAAGTGCCCTTTCCAGCCCAGCTCTCATGGTTTACATTTAAATTTGGAGCATGTACAATACATCCAACGACATGGGCTGTTATTGGACCGTAGATGCCTCAGTTGGAGTTTAACAGAAGCTGTTACACTAATCAAGGATTTGGCCTTTAAACAAGGACGGGTGAACAATAACGGATTGTTCAGACATCAGGTTACCAGTGATGATGAACCACTGAAATGCAGTCAGAAAGTATCTTTGGTCTGGTGCAGTTTGACAAAAGCAACAAACTTAAATGTGCACTGCAGTTTCCCAAGCGAAGTATTTCACTCTTAACAATAACTTAACTGTTCAAATGTTCAGCTGCTTCAAACATGATATAAACCATCAGTTACTCATGGAACTGCCCTGTTGGACGTTTGTCCATTAACATACACAACTCAACGCCAGCATTACTCAACTAAAGTGGAAAAAGTCAAATTTGTACATCGCTAATAGCGCTGTAATTACTCTTCTGTTAGTAACAAGATATTTCAGCCCCGCTGTTGCCAAGTAACCAGCAGAAGCAAAGACATGCTGTTCATCCACAAAGTCAATGAGAAACATGTTTGGTTTGTGCCTCCCCATTAATCTGCACGAGACCTCATGACTCCTTCGGCTGGCAGCGCTCCATAGGCGACTGGCTGCTCTATGTCTCACACAATGTGTGTGTGTGCCTGTGTGTGTGTGTGTGCGTGTGTGTGTGTGTGTGTGTGCCTCTCTTGTAATATACAGGAGGCCTAAAATATTCCATTGAGGTTTGTATTTGTACATGTGTACATATGTGTACAGGCTTTATTAGCGTTTGGGCCTTCAGTTTCATTTATAGAGAGTCCACATCCCAAACCGAGGCAGACCACTTTGCTATAATAACAACACTATTCTCTCTGTCAGGAGCTACTTGTGTGGGTATATTCCAGTTTCCTGAACAGATGAATCTGTAGGCTAATTTGTGTTACTGCTGCGGCTGAGAATTAAACACATTATATTTACACAGACAGCGGTGTAAGAGATGGATGTGGAAGTTATTCACTCTCTAAATGCTTTTCTGAAATTGATAATGACAGGGACTTTGGGAAAACTATCATTTAACGTAGCGCTTCTGTCCGACTTCTGCAGTCTGACGTTAACTGCTGTGTGGAGACACTCATTAAACAGTAGCAGGAATCACTTGCTTGCTTGTTATTTATGCTTATCATCGAAATCCATGAATCCTTGCTTTGCAATCTGGAGGAAAGCCTCATTAAATAAAAAGTAGTAAGCACACGGTACTGTAAAAGTAGAATTTCAGCCAGGAAACGTAACACAAAGCTAGCAACAGAGCAGCGTGGAGGCGGCCCAGTGTAGGTATACCACTGGGTCCAAGGTCGGTCTGTTGTTGGCAAGCGGCCAAGAATATGACCAGAACATGAGGATTTAAAGGAGATTTATGAAAGTAAAATATATTTCATGGAGCAGATGTTTGTTTTTAGAAGTTTTCTGTTGGAGCAGCTGATAACATCACAGCCCTGCTGCCAGAAGAGACGTCGAGCTGTTTTGTAGATTATAGCATTTATTTTAATGGCATTTATGCTGCATGCATGCTGGACTGATTCCTTAGTAAAAGTTAAACCCTTTACACACATTACAGTGTTATACGTATGTGTACAAGTGAGGTGCGACAGCAGTAACGTCGGCAGATTTGTTTCTTCTATTCCACCCTGACACACAAACAGTGGGTCCACTGGAGTCGTGTTGTAGCATAATTAGATAAAATCGTCAGCAGGAGAGTGATCCTTTGGCTCACGCATGTAGGATTTATAATCTGTAAGTCTCTATGATATTTAAACAAACATGGCATAGTTTTCAAGCCACATCCTGTCGTCACTGTAAACAAACACTAATATGGGCAGTCTGCTCTCACATTCCCACTACGTGCTGCAACACAACACAATAAGTTTTGGACTTGGCAAACTGCCCTCTGAAACACAGTCGCTGGTGTCCTGATGGAAGTGGCCTCACAAGGAGCTGAAGTGAAAGTGCTCTTATGTCTCATGGAGGTGTTTCCAGTGAAATTAAAAGCCTCTAAACAAACCGTTGCTGGTTTGGGTTCTCTCTTCTCCAATGCTCAGATCATCTAATTTGTCCGGATGGCCAAATCGGATCTGTAAACATACAGAGTAAGACGTCTTCTTCCTCTGTCACTGTTTTTCACCCCTCCGTCTCTAGACCCCAATCCGATTTCCCTTTGTATTCCCTTCCAAATGAAATAGTGGCTTCACTGTGGCTGTAAACTGAGCTGATCAGCTGTGTTTAGTTATGTTTGCGAAAGGCAAATAACAAACATCCTCGTAGTCAAGCTGCGGGCCGTCCAACGGTCCACTTCTCCAGCCCAGTGACTAACATGTTTCTTTTATTACACGGATTAGAATTTAAATTCAGTTTTATCTTTTCAGCACCACAAACATAATCAGTGTAATAAGAAACAGAAACCCACCCTGCGTTAAAAACAATCGCTTCACTATTAAAATTTCCAAAGATGGAATAACAAGTAACATTTCCACTTGAGGAGCTTTATTGAGTAATTCAGCTATTTTAATTAATTTCTCAAGTCAGTAATTTTATTTCAACAGCATTATGTTTTCACTTACTCTTTGGCTCATTTACATAGGATCCATTAACATCAAGAACACAAATTTGCCAAGTGCACACTGAGCACGTTGATGTGGTCTTATTTCTTCGAGCAGTACCATCAAATTGAGCTATGATGCTAACAACACAACAGGGGCCAAACTGCTGTTTGTCCACCACTGAGACATGTTGCATCTCTCCAGCTGTAGCCTGCTAGCATTGTTAGCTACAGCTGAATAACCATTTTGGAAAGATAGACATCCTCACATGGACCTCGACAAATTGCTTGCTGCTATTGGGTATTCTTTTTTTTATCAAGTAGTCAGTTATCACTGAGCTACTAGTTGCTGCAACAAACACACTTGGTTGTGTAACAGTAATATAACAGTTTCTATTTTTCGAGGGTTTCTTGCCTTGTCTTATTAGACAAGCTGCCTCATCCCTGTGGCTATGCTAATTAATCCGCTATTTAAATACTGTGCACCTTCCAGGCATGTAGACAAGCAGGACACACTAATTACTTAGTTATTTAATAGATTATTTAATAGTGGAAAGTTATTTAGGTAGTTAATTTCTCCTATTAATGTTTTATTTAATTGAAATTGTTACAAATCCACCCACAGTTGAGTATTTTATGTATATTGACTTAAAGACAAACAATGCGAACAAAAGAATTGATCAATAAATAGAAAAAATATTCAAGGCTTGTGACTAATATCTGCACCAGCATACCTTGGCACAGTATGAGCAGGCTGCTGTGGGATTAGCATTCGGTTGGCTTATTCTAATTTTAAAATACTTGGATGAAACATTTCCAGAATACTTCCAGTTTACACACCAGCAGCCTCCCTGCTCCCTCTCTACCCTTCTACAATAGATTTATGGTCTCAGAACAGCTCATTTGAGTTTGTATGTGAGGCGTCAAAGAGAAAATATGTGCCACCAAATGCACAGCTAAAGATAGGCAACACTTTGTGTGTTTTGGCAAAAAGCATGTACTGGTTGGGATGGGGGGGTAGGAGTGTAGGAACAACGGACTGATGTCTAGTCGAAGACACAGTGAATGACGCTCCTCTGGATGTGTGGTGTCCAGGGAGATCGCAAAGAAACCATACGCCTCAGATATCTGTGAATACTGGAAGCTTGCACACTTATAAAAACTTCCTGCATCATCTATGAAGCATCTGCAAATCAAACTATGCACTGTGAAGACTCAGTAATGATTCAAGTTTATAGTGGTTCAGGATGAGACTTAAACCTCTGTAATCTCCATAACAGCACCTAACCTGCCATTACCCACCACACACTCACATGGCCTCTGTTTTCTTTTTTTTTTTTAATTTCCTTTCCACCATTATACACAGTTTACTGTACACTTGCAATTAACTTTGCCCAAAGCTTCCTCTTTTAGGTGTTTTTTTTGACACTTCGGATAATTACGAGTGCTACCAGGAAACGTTTCCATGAACGCATTTTAAAGTCTCTACCACTCATTCTTCAGCAACATTAGAGCAAAGAAACAGTATTTATACTTGAGCAGGATTTTCTTTTCAGCCTTGACAATTACACCTTGTCTCCCTTGATTACATCAGATTGGTCATACAGGCTCGGTTCATTCATCAGTGCTGCAAATGTAGGCAGGAACCCCCGGGTCTGACAATTTTAAAGTCCCATGACGCCCATAATCTCTACTTCTGGCTTAGATTTCACTCCATCCATTGCAATCTGATAAGAAGTCAGGGCTGCTAAACAAAAGATGGAGATCTAAGAGCAATCCTCCCTCTCTTCAGGAAATAAAACTGTCCAGAGACACTTAAAAATGAGTTTATGGTGAAACGTCTCAGGGAATTTCCAGAGAAGAATCCCCCTACCCCTTTGGCTTATCCTAAAATCATTTGTCCTTTGCCAAGAAATGCTTTGAGATACGACGTTCACATCTTATTATTTTGCAAAACATTAATCAAAGATATAAACTCAAAAGCAACTTGCCACTGAAGCCACTGAAGCCGCTGAAGCCTGCTGTTCCTTAGAATAAGTGTTTTGACTTTATACCAAAATCATGGTCTGTTTTGAACTGTTTCACCAGTCTGAATTACTGTAAGAGCTACAGTATTCAGTGCCCGTGCTCTTGGAGGGGGGTTCAAGAACATCTGTTATCATTTTTTACATTTAATGACATAATGTTATAATGTAGGGTTCAGGCTTCATCCATACCTCCACTCAGGAGAAAGCAACACACACTGCCCTGATCCACCAGCCTCAAAACTACCGAGCCAGCAGGTCAACCATCAAACGCCAGGAAAATTACAAACTTGCTGTATGGTAAAAGAGACTGGTACCTCATTTAAAATTGATTCTTAAGTCACTCTGCTATTTCATGAATGATAAAGCAAGGCCCCTTCTTTAAGAAACCCAATAAAGGCTTATTTTAACTCTTTAATCCATAGATGTGGAGGCAAAATCCAGCCCACACACCCAAAAGCAAACAGGATCTGTAATGAATTTCCCAGCAGTGGTAGGTGTCCCATACATGCTGGGTGGCTGTGACACTCAGGCATCTGCTGGTTCACTGATAGTTTGCTTACTGTTGCTATCAAACAGCATTTATCAGATGAATTTGATAAATTAATCCCAAGGCGTGACTTCTCTTCCAAACGTTCGGCCTCACACAGAGAATGCTGTGCTTGGAGGCAATCAAACGCAAACATGGTGTGGTTTTACTAATATGCCGGAGTCAAAAATGTGTCATCCGGCTAATACGAGCTAAAATATCAAAGAAAATAAAACCACTGTCTTACATAATCGCAGGCCCTCAGCGTTGATCACTCACAGCTATTCAAATGTAGCTGGGAGTGGATCCCACATAAAGATTGCAACTTCAGACTGAGACATTGACAATTACAGAGTACAGTGCCAGAGCTGCTGGGAGCAGAATGTGGTGAGGTTGTTGCCCAGCCTGAGAAACAGTGAGTGTGGAGGTGCAGGTTTGTCTCTGCCCAGAATAATGGCCCCTGCAGGCTCACACTGGGCTCTCATTATGCAGCTGCTCGCCAGTGGTGGAAAGTAATTAAGTATATTTACTCAAGTGCTGTGCTTAAGTTCAGATTTGAGGTACACTTTAATTGAGTATTTTCTTCTCATACCACTTCTACTTGTGCTCCACTGAATTCAGAGGAATTTTTGGGCCAAAAAAAAAAAAAAAAAAAACATATGAAAATACACAAGAACAGCTAATAATTTCAATTTATTTGTGATAATTTTGTGGTTTGGACTGATTTAACAAAACAAAGCACTGTGAAGTGTTCACTTTGGGCTCTGGGTAGTTGTGACGACATTTCTCACAATCTTGACCAAATGGTCAGTTGATTAATGGAGAAAATATCAGGACATTGATCCATAAAGAAAATAACTATTGCTTGCATTCCTGAACAAAATTGTTCAAAAATGATTAAAGTAAAATTGTGTTTTTACATTAAAGGTCCAGTAAGGAGGATTTAGGGGGATCTAATGGCAGAAATGGAGTATAATATTCATGTTTACATTGGTGTATAATCACCTCAAACTAACAATCACTGTGTTTTCATCAGTTTGGAATGAGCTCTTTCTATCTAGAAAGGGAGCAGCTCCTCTTCCACAGAGCCTGCCATGCATTGCCATGTTTCTACAGCAGCCCAGAGCAGACAAACCAAAGGCTGACTCTTGAGAGCACCTTTCACGTTTTTTGAAGTTGAAGTGAAAGCCACTGGAGGTTCTCCTACACACTTGGAAAGGGAAACGTGAGGAGAGGACAGTTCAGCTGATTTCAACCTCATTGCTAGACGCCCCTAAATCCTAGACACTGGTCCTTTAATGCATGAGTAATAATAATCTAACAAAGTATTTTAACAGTCACAGGGGTCATTTTTCTGCATTGAGCAGTTTTACAAGTATATTTTTCTGATTATAGTTACATACTTTTACTTAGGTAACATTTTGGGTGCAGGGTCTTTCAGTTGAAATGGAGAATTTTCACAGCGTGCTGTCAGTATTTTGTCTTAAGGATCTGAATACTTCCTCCACTGCAGCCAACCGTGAGCAGAGTTGTCTCACCTCAGGGGATGAGGGGTGCTTAGCTCCTCATCTGGCTCTGATTTACCAGAATGAAGGTGGGAAAGAGTTTTTTTTCTTCTTTTTTTTTTTGCGGCACTCTTTCTCGTTTCAGTTTCTCAATTAGTTTTCTTGGATTGTCAGCATTTTGGATGCTTTAACTTAAAGGAGGTTACGTGAACTCAACCATGCAATCGCCAATTTAATCACCGCTTACTGCCAAGAATTGCAACAAAGGAGAAAGCATTGAATTTCAAGTCCAGCTTTCCTCTTTAGAAAAAGATCAATGACTGCACATAAAAGTCAACTGTACAGGATTATGTGACAGGACACATGATTAATGTATTGCTTTGAGGAACTAAGAATAACCTTATGAGAAATTACCCATTTTTCTCCCGTTTCTTATTTTCATCACAATTCAAGCCCCTCACTCAGTATCTTAATTCTTACTAGACTGTTTTTATTCTCCATCCAAACGTTTGATGGACAAACAAGAGTTTTGATCAGAGAAGTTCTTGAATCTGAAACAACAGAAACAAGCACTTTATGCTAAGTACAGCCAAATTTCCTGTTTGCACTCCCATTTTAAAACTGATCTTATGATCCCAATTCTAAATTGTACCATATGTTCCAAAAATTACTTTTTTCAAAAGCACATACAGCAAGAACTAGAGTTAAAAATAGACACCGGGGAAATTTGGAGGTTGTTCAGGTATGTTGTTGGTTAGCTCCACATGGCAGATCCATTGAAGCCTCTCTATTATGATCAAGTATATCTACAGATGTGGTTGGAGAACAGATTTATAACAGACTTGTGTTAGGATTCTTTGTCTGAAATCAGATTAGATGTTAATCTTAAACTCAGCCATTACTCTGAAAAATGTTGTGTGCTTTTACAAAAAAAAATTGTGAAAAAAAAAAAAAAAAAAATAGGATTAGACTCATGAATCAAAGCCTAAAAATATGGAAAGACTGAGTCCAAGTGGTTGTGTAAAGCTTTATGTGCACATGTACAATACATTACAGACTTTACCAAAATGCACCCAACCATAATCTCAGCCTTCGGGGTGGACATTTTGGGAAATGCTTATTCGATTATTTACTCATGACTGTGCATTAACTATGAAACTAGAGCCGACAGTTTTAGCTTAGCATGAAGACAGGAAGTAGGGGAGAAAATGGTTGCTTGCCTCAAACCGGAGGCTAAAAAATTTTGCTATAAACATCTTTAAATCTCACTAATTAATATCTTACATCTCTTTAAAAGCAACAGTTTGAAGCCTCTTTAACATCAAACATAAAACCCACAAACATCCACTCTGACCTGGCTTTTGTCTTCAACGGGAAAGCGTACAATCAGAACTCACTCCTGAGTTTTTATTGGCTCCAACTCCAATCGGCGGTGATGGACAACACGACAACCACTGGAGGTCGCCGCCTAACAATTAATGTAAATATTCTAAATAATCAAACATAATAACCTACTTGTAAAGTCGACCAAATTATGTTTCATTTAACTGGATGGGTTTTACTGGACCCACTCCTTGAACTTGCTTTATCTGATATCTTCTATTGGATTATTGGATCTATTATAATCCTAAAAAACTGACATTAACATGGTGGATGCCCTCAAATCCAGTCCTGAGACCAAGCATGTTTTACATCTACAGCAACTGTGACTTTAAGCATTACACTGCATGCCATTTATTACATGTAATATGGTACAATCTATAATTTTAAGCTTATTTTGCTCATTACAAGCTGTGGTAGATAGAATGACCAGATAAATACCTACAATACAAACCTAAATATGGGTTCAGAGTCCAGATATAGAAAAAAGAAAAATTTGAGGGGAAAACTCATGAAAAACTTTCCATTTCCAAAGATTGTATCAGTTTTTTCCCCTCACTAAAGACCCCTCTGAGATTATTACACTTACCTTTAAGTTTTACTAACTGTGACCCAATACCCCAAAGTAAGCGCCCATAAAAATGCCACAGAAATTAATTACAAGGAAAGTTGATCTTCCCATTGTTAATTTGCCAGTTAAATGTTGGCGTCCCAGTGGGAGTATAGAGATCTCAGAAAAAGCTCACTGGGAGAGGTCATTATTGTGGCTAGGTCTGTAAAGATACAATTTCAGTCCAGGAAGCTACAGGGTTATGGCCACAACCACAAACACACCGAAAAACACACTAGTTCAACTTTATTCCACATGGACAAGATACAAGCGAGAGGGGCTTTTTGCTTTGATGCTCCTTCTGTCTTTTCTCAAGAATGAATACCGTTATAGAAGGTCATTAAAATGTCTGCCTAGCAACCCACTGGCATTAGACTACATTATATTGGCTGCAAGCCTGAATAGCAAAGAAAACATTGGCCCAAGTGATGATCCGGGCTTGGCTGAAGGGGCTGAGAAGATATATTTTCAGTAACATGACATCAATGAGAGCAGTGTGCCTGTGTGTTGAATCATATCTTATCGTTGATGTCAGGCCAAGGAACTTTTTCATTTCACAGCGTCAGACCAGAGGGGTGTTTTGCCTTTACCACCACTGCTGATAAGATCAGCATCAGACATAGAAATACATTATAGTACTTCGACCTCACAGTTCTGCTGTTGCTACAAGTCTGCATTTCACATAGCTGGCTTTTAGACTTAGAAAATATCTTTATAGCTCATGAGCTAATCCAAACAGGATATATGGCACTCTGGGAATGGCTGGTTATTGTAGACTGGGGGTATAAGATTAGGAGACATGGTTCTTAAAACGTCTTACTACAGGCAATCCTGCCTGACCGGCCGTAAACGTTGTCTTTGTGTCTCTCTCTCTAACCCTCTCTTCCCTGTTGGCTTCAGCATCAAGTTTCCATGAGATCGCAATACCTTCCTCAATCTCAAGAGCCCCTGAGATACCACATAGTAAACGTAAAGCGGTAATTCACTGGAGGAAAAAATGACTGCACGGTTAACTGGTAAAGACATGGTTGGACTGGAGGACAATGAGAGGTGGATGACAGATTGATAACGGAAGAGATGGAGCATGTACTTCTGTTCCCTCCATTATCCTTTTACAGCAAATACACGCTGTAGTATGTCTGAAGCCATACAATATTTTGATAGAGCACATTCGAGCCGCCGACTTTTACAGAAGCTGCAGGAGTTTAATGTCTCGCCGGTTTAGATTCACAGTGCATCTGAGAATGAATGGCTCCAATTAAAGGCTATTCACTGCTCCTGTAGCCAGTATTTATATTTTTATAGAGCCAATAGTGCAGGTGGAACATATTGCAAAGGCATGCTTTGTACAGGTATTATCATGAAAATGGAAAATAATTCAAATTGTATCATGACATGTGACAGCATTTAAAGCAGCAAAGAAATCTCACTCTAACATGGTTGAGAGGCCAAGGCTTGGGAACTAGCTCGTCCAAGAATCAGTAAGCACAAGTTGCACTGAAAGGGCCAATATTAGAGAAAATATCACTGCTGTATCCACCACATCTGTCAGCAGTAAGCATAAAACACTGGTAGCATGACAATTACTCCCAGGGCCTATTTGCTGGCAAATTGGGGGGCGTCTCACAGGTGCAAGCAGTCATCTGGGAGGTATCAGAGAGCAGGAATGCTGGGGTGGAGGCCAACATGGCTTTCTAATGTCAAGAGGTTAATGCTGGATAAAGAAATGTTGGTCTCTCCTGTTCACTCCTCGTTTTCACACTAAGATGTAAGGTACGGTGCTTTGTAAAGCCATGAGAATCCTGAATTTTCAGAGCTGCCTTGTAGCATTTCATGATGTAATATCTGCTGATCAGTTAATGAAAATGTAATAAATGCCCCTCATAGATCATAGAACCTGTCTGAAATCACCATTTTATTCATTCATTCATTGCTTACCACATAGCAAACACTGCTATAATGCTTAATTTATCTTCATTCTAGCTAAAAAGAGCTGTAAATGCTACGGATACAACTACATTTTTCTTTTTATTGTGCATAAATACATATATTATATTCACATAAACAACACATTTAGAATTTGGGCACTCAAATGAAATAGTATAAACCCCACTGATACATCCAATGACATAAAAAAGAAGAAAAAACAGAGCAGCAAATCATTGTCCGGATGATGAAGAATGTGATGGAGAAATCCATTCAAGCTGGAATTGATTAGGTTGTCACAGTCTGGGAAAATCCAATGAATATGATTTAAAAGGTGGTTAAAATAAACTGTACATTAAAGCACATTTGAGAGGGGTGAATAAATCAACACAATACAACATATCTACAACAATACATTAGAATTTATAGCATGAATCAGATGAGGAGCACCCTGTCTCCTCCAAATAAAGATGGGATGTCATATAATTGAGGCTCTTAAAATGAGGAAAGACTTTCATTCTCTCAAAAATGACCCTCTTAGCTGTAATCATACAAAACATTAACCTGACGTGCCACGTTGATGTGTTTGTTACACAGAAGCATGTGGGATGTTGTCTACAGACACTGTTTGAAAAAGGTCTGACATGTTCAAAAATAAATAAATAAATAAAAAAAAACTTGGCAGGTGATTGGATGAACCTTGTCTATAACTATCTATCAGATCAACAAACAATGTGGTGTAACAGAAAAGTGGAACTCTTGCCAAACCAGTCAGGAAAAGACTAAAATCATCTTTTCTATGTAGAAAAAAGCTTTCAGTGCCGTTCTTTGCTCTTCTTTCAATGACGAAATCCTCAGCAGTTCTGATGTAACTGATGCTATAGCAGCATCGACGCTAACCTCTTTAGGAGCCGCTGTTGTCTTTAAACCACAGCCGTCCGTAGCTGCCAGTAGTTCCTCAAAGGATTGGTCTGAACAACTGCGGTTCCACCACAAGCGCTGAACTTGAAGCCTGGCAAGATGGATTCTTGCGTCGCGTGATCTTGTGTGATCTCATGACCAGCTGCCTCGGAAGGTAATCAAATCATTAAAGCCAGCTGGGTCTCATATGGCACTTTTTTGTTTTATAATGTGCATTCATCAGAATTTTTGTCATTATAATCTGTATACACTGTGATTTTTCTGTGGGTCTGTATACACATACATCTATTGCGTGTCTGTCTGGTCTGGGAGAGGCATCCGTGCTCTTCCATTCCCAGCGTAAGGTATTTTGGGGGAGTTCAGGGGTCTGAGGATGGAGGGTGTTGTATGCAGATTGTAAATCCCCTTGAGGAAAACTGTGATATGTGATAACGGGCTGAACAAAACGGACTTGACTTGACTTTCAGCAACAGCAACTTAATGAGTGCAAAATTTTAGCCTGTGATGTAAGAATATCACCTCATAAAATCATAGCTCATGAGCATTAATGGTACTTCTTGTGTTAATCTAAAGGCCTAAGTGTGCTTACACTGAAATCCTTAAAATGAAATGTATAACACCATCTCAGTCCGAAATTGTTGGGGGTTTTTCCAAAACAGACATTCTCACAATGGTTCCCACTTTCCATGTGTACATCTGAGAGCAACACCATGAATACCTATGAGAAGGAATTGCCCCAAAGTACCCACCATTATCCCCATTTGTACAACTCATTTTATTGAGCCCACAAAGGCATGCAAAAGTTCTCCGAGAGAGGTCAGGAGGAGGCTGTAACAGCAGGCTTTTTGACCCAACAGTGTGGCCATTCAGAGCAGGTATACGGATGTCCTCAGTCTTTCATATGACCTAGTTTGTTTCAAGCATACTAAACCCTGAAGTATAATTATGATCATCAGCTAAATATATCGTTTGATTATCTAAGAATGAATTACATTACCAGATGTTTTTCAAAGGTCTGACGTGTTGCATTGTCTGTTGCAGATGTGTCTGTTCGGTGATTTTCTGAGCCAGAGAGTCTTTAGGGTCTTGATGTACTGATGCTCTTGTCTTTCTGATGAGGTATTATTAAACACTGGGGATGACTGCCACAGCAATCTGCTGTATTTCTAACCTCATCCATGCACCATGAATTTCCCACCATCTTATCTGCAACCGAATCTGAACAAACACAAAATGCGTGCCCCTCTGGACTGTGAGAGTCTGTGATTGTGTTATTTGGCATCACTAACACTACCTTGGGAGCTATTATTGGGCTGAAATTTTGCAGTGAGGGGACAATTATCAGGCCTCTTTAGCCCGCAAGGATGATGTAACTGATTGCGGTTTTATCCTTGTGTCTGGCGCTGCAGAGCTTGCACTGTCAGGCAGCAGTATTTGCACTGTGGTCCATGGACACATACTGCATGAATGGGTGATAAAGGCAGAACACAGTTGGAAAGCGAGCTCGGAAATGAAAAGGTAATAGCTGGTTTTTCACAGATTAGATGACCTTGAGGACCACAAATTTCAGGGTTGTAGCATTGAGAAGAATGAGAAGAATGTGAAAAATACATCCTCCCTGATGGTTATGGCAACCATTGCTTATTTTTGCACCTGTGTGTCGGGAAAGAAGATAAAAACCTTCACGGTGGTGAAGAGAAGATTAGGATTCAGGATAGCTGCTCTCAGTAAGTCACTGCTTCATGATTTAAAAGGAAATACCTCCATATATACACAGAAATATTTACAGTATGAATTATAGTGTATGGTCCTGAATTTGAATTCATATATTTTGTCTTTTCTTTACCATAATTTTCTATTATATTCTCTTTTATATAGTGAGATCTGGTGCTTGAAATAAAGCTGTCAGTATGGACTTTGCTTTGTTGAAATTAGTAAAAACTCCAAAACCTCGAGCAGAGAATGATGCATCATTTCTTTTCAAGGGCCATTCTACATTAGGCAATTACATTTATCCTGTCCATACATGGGGAAGCAATTATTTAACTTGAGTAGAATATGATGGTACTTTTTCCATGTCTGCCAGCACTGATCAAACCAAATCTTCAAAAGAAACCGCCAACTGTCTTGTAAGTGGCTGTGCAGGTTTTACAATCAGAAATGAGTGACTTGCTGAACTGATGTCCGTCCAGTCACAGATTTCACTTTGCTTGTTTGTGACACTCCAGTTTGTGTCTCTGTTCATCCCAGTTCAGCTGCCATCTCAAATATGTACGAAGATAAATTGTGCTTTGCGAACTTGAATGTCTGACAATGCGGGATAAAATAAAACACCCTGTGCTGCAGTCATCCAGCTGTTCACTGTCCCGAGGGTGGAATGTGCTGCCATGTGAAGGCCCAGAAGAAGACATTCATTAAAGGATTAGGGCCCACACTTTGTACTGACACAAGAATGAGGGCAGCTGAAAGGAGAAGAATGAAATGATCAAAATGATATTCAAGCACCATTTTGCGCATGAGAGGAGATGCTGGCGGTGTAAGTAGCGGCAATCAAAACAAAGTGCAAAGATCCTCCCTTTTCTGAGGCAGCGCCATGCTGGCTAAGATAACAGCTGACGAGGAATCCTGCCGTGGCTAAGCCCCTTTAGTGCACTTTTTCATGTCGCGTTTTAAGGTGTCAAAGAGGCTGAGATCAAAGAAGCCACGGCCACTTTAGTGTTTCTTTAAATGGAGCAGTGATCAACAAAGTGTCAATAGGCTGAGAAGACAGTTTGTCTGTGGAGGAGCAGCAGCAGCGAAGAGGAATTCAAAAGATGAATTCAGAAAGTAATTCAGTTAGGGAGCATTTCATGGGAATGCTACTAATCTTCCAGGGCCTTCCAGTAAGAGCTCATATTTTCAATCTGAGATGTCTGCGCTCTCCTCAAATAGTTCATTCTTTGGTGTCCTAAAAACTGGTCTTAAAGTGTTTCAACTGCAGTTCCAAACCAAACAAAAGCATTACATTTCTTTGCTTGTTTATTGAAAGTTTCAATAATAGGCAATTTGGCAGCGACAGTAGGAATCCTCAGCCGAAAACCATAAAAGTGGCAGTATGTGTGGTCTGGTGCTGCCATTGCAGTGAACTCCGAAGAAGCAGGAGGACCAGGGCCAGCGTATTTCCCGTAGCATAACACATGCCGACAGCAGGCAGACATGGCAAACTGGACTCTCCTTGTTCTCACACTCCGTGCCAAATTGGGGGAAATTCTTCCAGTGGCAAGTATCAATTACTCACTTTAAACAAACATCCAAGGCTTTTGAATATCAACATGGTGTTTGCATGTCTCCCTATAGGGCATCTGATATGAGGAGACCACACACACGGAGTCACCTTTCAGCATCACCTTTCTCCTTGTGCTGACTCTTTCCTCATTCGTATACTCCATGCAACCTTCTCTGCTCTCTTTGACAAAATTAGCTTTTTTTAGCTGACATTAATCAAGGTGATACGTGACAACATCAGTCTCCAAACAGAAGGGAAGGCAGCATCTTCTATAGTATCTTTGAAAAGTCACATGCAGTAAAGTATTATGTTTACCAGAGAAACACTGTCATTCTGCCTGACACTGTAGGGCTGAACTCAGTAGTTTTTTTAACAGTTGTGTCACATTAAGCATCAGCCGGGAAAACACATCCATCATTCTCACTCTGACATGTCTCAGTTGCAAATTGCATGTAAGTGAAGTCGACAGCCATGGAGTCTGCCTCGCCTGGCTCGGACCCATCTGGTACAGATATACAAGCAACTTCAAATGGTCAGCTGTAGGCTTAACACATATCACACAGCAACCACGCTTCACAGAGACCATGTGGTCCTTGTGGAGCTGTGCAGATTAGATATTAAAGTTTAAAGTGTGTCGTAGATGTGGGTAGTAGTCAGAACTGGACACATCACAGTAAAATCTGCTAAGGAGGGAGCAACTTGCAGCTAATAAGTCTTTGCACGAGGCAAAACCACAAGATGAAGAAATTTTATTGGCTCTTTGTGAGTGCGTGTGTACAAAAGAGCACAAAAAATAAGCATGCTACCACCAGTAAGACTGCATGATTGAGGAATAAAAGTGTTTATGATTTATGTTTATACAGTTATTAGTGACTATTTTTTATTGCTGGGTTCATTTGTAGTTTAGCGGTGATGTTAAGATTACTGGGAAAATACGGATGATACTCCCACAGTAAATTCAGCGAAACTTGAAGGTAGAAAGATTTTTCCAATACTAAACATATAGTATATCAGTTATTTCAAAAGCAAGAGAAAGCTTTTATTCTAGATTTACCTGTTCGCATCGAGCGGCGACCTCCGAGGCTAAAGCCAATCAAACGGCCACTTGAAGCTGATTCCAAAAGTGAGTCAATCCCCATAGACCCCATATTAACACGCCCAACTTTACAGCAGAAAAATACGCTAAACTGTACATTGTCAAAAGTCAGATGAAGGTTAAACCAAAGTGGATTCACAAACTGAAAACTATCCAACCAACTGTGCAGAACAAAGCGACCACTGTTCAGCTACTACACAATAACTATGTACATACAACAAAAACATTTTTGCTGTCCTCAATAATTTCACATTTTGAACCAAACATCAGCCTGTAATTACCGGCAGATAACACGCCACAGAGAAGCTCACCGCAGTGGTCTTTCACTCCTGCTGCTAAGTAATCACCAGTGATGGCCGGATGACGTTAGCTGTGAAAGCTAAAGCTGGTGCACATGTCAGCAGCTCCGCAGGCTTTAACATACCGCATGAGACTCCTACATTAGGGTTTTTTTTAGAGTGAAAAGAGTCAAAAGTCCACCACTCGCTGGGAAATTGAAAACATGAGGGCGTTTTCACACAGGATGGGACAGGGAGGCTTTGATTTCTTAAAGTGTTGACAGTGCAAGGACACCTTATCCAGAAACCTCCCTCCCAATGGCTCCTTGAGCAGCTCCCAACACAACAAAGACTTCAAAAGAGCTGCAGGTCATTCAGTTTAATCGAAGTACTATGAGAAACATCCAGCGATAGTACGCCGTAATGTTAGTGGAATTCTGACCTAGAAGGAAAGGGCAGTGGCTGAGTGTGAATGACCTCCAAAAATCTCAATTTACTGTTGCTATTGTAGACAAAAATCATATCCAGGTTTCACACTATAACTATTAAACAGGCTTTATTTGAGCATCAGGATTGTGCAAAACCGCTCTACTGTACATCCAAAACAAATAAGTCTTTTTGTGGCCGGTGGGTCAGGGACTGATTTGAGGCAGCAAAGACTACAGATGGGAGGCTGAAAATCACACACAGTGAGAATGGCTCTCGACCATGAGAATAAAGATGAAGCTGGTTTTTCATATCAAACTAATAAGAGTCATATGGAGAGAAAAAGGCATCAGCAGTCCACACTGGGGATTGATGTGGAGAGTAGAGTGAGAGATCATGGCAGCGCACTGTTTTTCTTTTGCTGTTGCGAAAACAGACACCAGGACTTGGTGCAAGTAGCAGCCACTCCATAATGCGTGGTTTTAGAATCAAATGAGCAATACAACCACTAGTGACTTTGAACGTTGACACGATGCATCAACCTAAAACGACAACAATCTGCTCTGTGTGACTTGCATCTATTTTGCCAACGTATACAGCAAAGAAATTCTGTTTTAAAACGAATTCTGATTGCAATGCACAATAACATTTTTACTTAAGGGAGACATTCTTACATGTATTTTTTTAAACTCGTAATCTCCTCTTCATGGAAAACAAACTAGAGTTCACTATATAGGGCATAAAGATGATTGGGGCCTCCATCAGATCACTTTTCACTGGGAACAGCTTGCCGAGGGGTCATGTAGGCTTCGAGCAAAACCCTAATTTCCTTGCAAATCCCATACAACAATATTAGCTTTAAACCAGCAAAGCATTTTACGTCATCTCAAGAGAGCAGTGGTGGCCAAGACTGTAGGAAATACAGTCACAGGAAGGATTAAACACTTGTGTCAAAAGACCGAGAGAATTGGAGGAATTTAAACTTGCACCTATAGAGTGGTAACTTGAAGTGCTTGCCATGAAATAGTGAGCTTTAAAGTGTGTTGTGCCGCTATTTTCCACATCTGGATATCCAGCATCAAGAATGAAATGTAATTGTTTACATTCTATTTCTTTTCAGCTGTACTTTTTACAGTTGGAAGAAATAAAATGCCTTAAACTTGGTAAAATCAGAAGCTTGATAAAGGTATACATTATAATAGTAATTGTGTACTATATTGTGTATTCAATACGCACATTGTATAGGCCTACCTGTGCTGATTTATTAAAGTGAGCACATGTGGCTCTACAGAGCTGAAATTTGTATCTGCTTTCAGGTAGCAATTTAGCTATAAGTTGCTCTCGTCTACATGCTGTAGGTAGCCATAGCAGTGAATTTATAACAGTTTTTTTTCACATATTACATAATTTTCAGCTGTAACTCAGGAGGCAGAGCTGGTCGTCTATTAATTGCATGCTTTGTGGTTGATCCCCGGCTGCTACTGGCCGCATGTCAAAGTCTCCTTGAGCAACACTGTGTGTGAATGGCTGAATGAGAAGCATTGTGAAGGCTTTGCCCTGCTAGAAAAGTGCCATATAAGTGCAGACTGTCCACTTCAGCTCTTTCTCTGTCATACCCTTTTGCTATTTGCTGATAGAGCAACCAAAGTTCCCCTCATGGATCATTAAAGCTTCATTTTAGCTTGTGATTAACTTAACTTTTGCTTCCAGCGAGCTCAGCAGTGAGTGGAGGGAAAACCCCAACAACAAACTATATGTGATGCGTCGTCAGCCTGTATTTCTCCAAGAAGGATATCTGTTGCATCACTCACACATTTTTGTGTGATGACTGGTGTTTTGAAAGGGATACAAACAGGCCAAGACAAAAGCTGGGGCTAATTGCTGCGTGGGATTAAAATAATAACTTTAGTATCTTCCTTTACACTGAGGCAAAGGGTAAAGAGGGATAAAGGGGACTTACAGACTCAAAAATGGGCTTTAACGGCTGCCAGGAGCCTTTTGAGCCTATAAGCTCTTGTAGTGGCAGACTTAAAAAATACGAGCATGCACGCGGATACACATGTATTCTTAACCACAAGAAAAAAATCCTCACTTGACTGAAGTGCAATGCTGTTAAGTGAAACACAGATTCCACAATGTGTTCTAGCTAGCTAGTGAAACATTGGGTGTGTTAGAAATATGTCTTTTTTGATAAATTCTCTGTGTAAATCCAAGCCTGCAGACGGTGAGTTCGGTAGTTGACTTAACCAAGCCAAAGCCGGCGCTTGCCATTGCTACGCATTCATTGGGCTTTGTTGAAGTCTCAGACTATGATTGATCATAATTCACTAACCTGGCTTATTGGAGGGCTGATGTAACTTCCCTTTTCACTCTCGGTGATCACATTCACAGTTGACCTTTTCCTGCCAAGGGATCATTTCCAGAGGAATGGCGCTTTCTTACCTCACTAAAATCCAAACATGAAGAGTTTACATGATATTCAGCCAGAAGGGCAAAAAGGCAAGCAGACGGACAGCTGATGCCGCAAATGAGAGATCTGTGTGGTGATTCATAAACCTGCTTTGTCCAATAGTGAGGCGAACAAATGAAAGCCGGCCAGAGGATCCTGGATCAAGTTTAGCCTGAGGGGGCCAGACGGTGACTCAACAGCAGGTTTTTGAAGCAAAGTAAATCAAAGAGGACAAAGATTGTGCACCATAAACCACAATAACAGGTGCTTTAAAGATTGATTTCAGGAAATCTTCTTTGTTCTTCTTGATTTACATACTTTGTGTTAACCAAAAACAAAATAAATAAATCTGAGAGTCCCATATGTATACATCATAGTACATGCTGTACAGTGATTACTAAAATAGATAGACATTTATTTACATGATATTGGACTGATGAAATATTTTTTTAGAAATTTCAGTTCCACTTTCACTCTTCAAACTGGACCTTCTGGTGAGAAAAAGGCTTATTAAAATTGTATTTAGAGATTTTTGGCTGCTTGGAGCAGCATTACAAGCTGTAAAAACAACATTAACGGCGGCGGCCCTGGATATACTAAATTATTTAAAACACATATCACACAAACCTCAGTGCTTATGGAAGCCATTCTCTGGGGAGACATCAGCTGTCAGATAGTAGAGATGATGATGATGATGATGATGATGATGATGATGATGATGATGATGGTACTCACAGTTGGTTTTCCAGGTTTGGGTCAGTCAGTCTTGAGCAGAACTAAGTCTTTGTAGAGTCAGCAGCTCCACAGCAGCAACAATTTCACAGATGCTCCTTCTGAATGAGGTTTTAGCTTCTTAGCTAGTAGCTCGCTTGACACAAACACTGCCTCTGTCAAAATGTGCTCTTCTGAAAGCTGCTTGTTTGCCAGGCAAACTCTGCCAAAGAGCATTAACTTCATCCAAGTACATTTGTCCTTGCAGCTCATCCAGTTTAGCGTGTTTGTAGCTGTAATGGCTCTAAAGATTAGCCTTTTTGATCGCTGCAAACTACCATAAACACAACAATAAATAAATAAATAAATAAACAGTTCGTCCATTTCCCTTGTAAAGCACGATCCTTCTCATCTACTTCCGTGTTGTTGACAGGCGCCATGACGCATCGACGTTTTATCAACCGAATGCATATGTTACGTTCAGGGACCGCTCGGAAATATTCCGAATATTTAGTGTTCCGTATTTATTTATTTATTTATTTTATTTATTTATGAATAGCCTCGCGGATCAAACGGTGTCGCGGTCCCCACCTCTGATCTAATAGGTCTTTTAACGCTAACGCAATGACTTCATGTAACTTATAATTGTTTCTGCATTTTTTTTTAAGATGGAGAAAGTACTGATGCAAACATTACAAACACAACATTTAAAACAGTTACGTTGAATACAGGAGAAAAAGAAGTTGATTTCAAGCATGAAACCTCTGAGAATAAAATGCTTAATTGTGCTTAATTGCATATGAATATACCTGTAAATGTGGGCCTCAAAATTACGTGGCAAAAGTTTAGAGAAGAAAATCTATTTGTGTGTATTTTCAGTCTACTTACTGTACTTTGCAGCAGTCTTCAGGCTGGATTGCTGCCTGGGTGCTATCGGCCAGCAGCAGCTGTGTTTGTTTGGTGAATCACAAACCGGGTGTGTTGTGAATATTACTCTCTCTGCCTTAACTTTCTAACATCTTCATCCAGATGATGATTTTCAGTTGAAGAATTCAGCTTTCTTGTGATCACAGAACCTGCTTGTGGATCAAAGTGGACATGGAGGTGATGCGGCTAAATTTTCCCTTTTTATGGCAGGTGATTGATCTCTGGAGTATTTGTCTCAGAGGAGATTCTCTTTGAACACATGTTGGTGGGCGTTGCTGTCCAGCAGCGTTTTGGAACAGTTCAACATGATGTAGTTATGCTGAGAATAAAAAGATTGTTATGGCTTGTAGACTTTCTGAGGCTAATGTGGAAGAGGGAGCAATGATTTCTGCAATGTGTTGTGCGATTACACAATCAAATCTGCACAGCAATACAGAGAAAGGTGACATCTCTGGGCAGGGGATCTTGGTCTCAATAAATGGGCGTCATTTCTGGAACAGGCAAGTGGATGTGCAGTGTCAGAGACAATGTTCAGGTTTATACAGCCTTGATCTTATTTTCAAATTCAAGTTTTAAAGGTTTGAGTGTTTCTAATGGAAGGTTTCACTGATTGAGAAACACTAATGTGAACATACAAATCTTTCTTTGCTCTCTGCCTGCAACAATGTTGGCATTCAACTTTTTAAAACATATCTCCATCAAATGGGAGATGACAGTGGGCTCTGCAGCTGTATGTACAGATGTGACTGGGGTTGAGATGAAAGAAGTTTTATGGTTGACAATAGCGATGAGTGCATCTGCAATTCTATGAATTCTTTTTGGAGAGGTCGATACCTTTTTGTTGATGAAATTCACATGTGTGATCTTGATGACTTAAGTGATCTGATAAAACAGCGTGACACCCAGCAGTTATGTCATTTTGAACATATTGCATTTGTTTTTTGTTTAGTTTTCATTTTTGCGCTGGTTATGTACACAGCTAGCATTTGCTAGTATTAGCATTTCAGCACCAATGCCAGAAGCTATTTTTCACATGAGGCTGCACAGCTGGTGTTATCCCATGCTATGCCCAGATAGTGCACATGTGTTTCTTTCACGATCTCAGCTACAAAGCACACAGACTTTAAAGGCAAGAAGCCATTTTTTTTGCCTTGTCACTGACCATCCTTGTTAAGTTTTGTTCATATATGTCGTGTTGGGAGTCACTGGCAATCGACTTATTCAGTCATTTAGGTATGAGGATGTGTTAGATATGGCGTAGCTCAGAGTGTTTTCCTGCTCCAGCCACGGAAACACGTACCTAGCTTGTCAACTGTTATGCCCCCTGAAAGAATAACAAGCTATTGTTGGAATTACAGCTTGATGTCTTATTCTCTACCACAACTGCTCCAACTTTCATGGCATTAGCTTAGCAGCGAGTGTTTGCAAGGTTAGTGGCATGTGTTATAGGAAGCTACAGCTACTCAATATTAGCTGCGCGCACAACCTGCTCAAAAAGGTGACAAAATGGGGACAACTGCTGAGAGTCAGTGTGACTTTACGATATCAACCTTCTGCACATCATGAAAATCCAGGTATTAAATAGTGTCTTGGAGACAGAAAAACATGATAATGCACCAGTTGTGGAGATATCAGATATCAGACCTCTCCTAGATGCAGCTCTGCCATCCATGCATTTAACTGGGAATTTGAGCGATGCACATGGAAAAACAACCATAATCCAACGTAGGTGTTCCATGTCCCAGGTGCAGGTTTGACTCTCGTGCAGGGAAACTGAACAGACTCAAATAGTGATGGGTGTGGGACACATTTGGTGAGGGACAAAACCAGGCACTTGCTGGTCTTCATTAGGACTGAGGTCATTGTCTCTGGCTTGCTCTCAAGGAAGCAGGCAACCTTGTCTTTTCTGGGCAGAAGACTGTAGGTGGATGATTTGAAGCAGATAGGACTTTAGGCCCGTGGACAGGGCGTGAGAGAAGATGGTAGAAAACAACAGAAACTTTTTAAGGATTTCCTCTATCAGGCCTCACATTTGTCCCAGTCAAAAATGCACAGTAAGTGATGATGTTATAAAGCATGGAAGTCTGACACAGTGGTTGTCAACCCAGGTAGAGGTTACTGAGGTTATCAACACTACACTTGGCACAATGATTTACTGAAAGCTAGCTGGCTTTTGAAATGGCTTTCACAGAGGTCACATGTTATTTTCCACATTTTTTCATGTGTATTGTTTGACTTCTGGTGTGTTTGTTCAGAGGAGAGGTATACATTGTCAAACAACAGCACTGTCTATCTGATGGTGTTTAAGTTTCACCAAACCCACAACAGATATGGCATCATGCCACTTGTCCATCTGCTGACTCTTTCATGACTGTACATCACCAGTTATATTGAACTTTGCAATATGAATGTTCACGATCTCTCTGCACTAATGAGTACTTTGGCTCTGAGTGAACACTCTCCTATTGGATTTGTCCAAAAGCAAATGGGAATAGTGACAGATTCATGTGTCTGAGGGCTGAGATCCATGCTGACCATTTTCAACATTACACTTCTTTCAGGTTCACTGGATTCAGACCTGATCTTTAAAACAAGGCAAATACTCTGTTGAATTTCCCATTTTTGAAGTTGAAAGGACAAAATATTCCAGTTTTGATTTTTAGGCAGAATTTTAGATAATGTATGAACTTTACAGCGCATGACAGATTTTCTCTTTCGCAAACACAATTCTTCATATAGAGTACAGTAAATATTATGTCAGTATGACGCACTGCACGAATGTGTACATTATCAACTGACGTGAAGTTAAGGAGGTACAACTCTTTTTTTAGCCAGAGCAAGTAACAGTTTGACAGTTTCTATTAACAGACATCAGTCATTTCTGAATTCGTGCCCAGAATTAAAATTGAGGGTTACTCACATAATAGAGAACGTGTCTTTGTAATGTGATTGCTGGTGGAGGGATTGAGAGTCACATTGATGTAGATTGATTGTAGCTTTCTTTCTTCAGACTGAGGACAAATGCCGCAGCGGGTGATTAAATCCAGGCCCTTTGCTTGGACGCTTCTGGGGCGGATTTTCCAAGAGCAAGGGACTTGGCGCCGGGGATCCTGTGTATTTTCCACCCTGATCTCTGCTTGGCAGAGGCCTAAATAATAAAGCTCTTTTTACTGAGCAGCCCGGGGATCCCTGTGTACAAACACAAGTCCTGCCCCCCCAAACCTCTGCTGTTTTAACACAACCCGCCGCGATGGGGGTTTACCTCACACCCCACTAAGCTCCCGTCCTGCAGTTGTCTGAAAGTCAGCCCCCACTCTGACACACTCATTCATTCATATACTGGTGTCAAGTCGATGTGGTCTTGAGGTAAGTTCACAATGCAAGACTTGATGAGTGAACATGGGACCAAGCAACTAACATCTAAACCAAATCTTAGAGAGAAAAATCATGGAAAAAGCTGCAAATGTTAAGGAGCGAAGCTCATTTTCACTGTCGCGCACATTATACCCATACCTACACTTCTCTGCCATACCACATATGTTTTTGTGTTTCGACTGTTATTTTTAATTGCATCATGGAGTGCAGCAGGGTGTGAGTCCAGTACGATCACGGAAATGTGGCAAGCGGTGATGAAACGTCCATTCATGCGGCCACGCATGGATGTGTGTTTATTTAACTACTGTGCAGGTTAATCTGGGTCCTCAAAGCCTGGTGCTGTGTGCTAGTGCCAAGGCTCACAAACCTTCTGCACTCTGATCAGCCTGCCAGCTTTGAAACCTGAAGCGTGCAGAGGAACGTCCCCCAAAAGCTACGGCCCAGGCCTCTCCTGCTCAGAAGAAATATCTAAAGGTAAATCAAGTTTTTTTTTCTGCAACCTATTGCATGAATAGGTTGTTTGTCATAAAATGTGTGCTGTACTGTCCTGTATGTCCTACAGTGCTGTTGGTCATTACAATGTGTCACTGACAGGATTGGTAGCACCTTTACCTCCACATGCCCATAAACCATTTAATGGAGATCCAGTCTCTGAGTGGCTGTGTAGGTGGAGGAGAGCACTCTAAAAGCCAAAACAGTAGCTCGGCAGTGGGGGAAAAATTAAGTGATTTTTCCATTTTTACCAGCTGAGCCATTTTTCCCATGAACAATAAAATGAAAACAACACATAGGCCTCAGGGGAACACTGGAAGAAATTAGTCCCCAACTGCAGTAGCTAATCAACACAGCCACAACACACACCGTGACGCCCTTTTTGTGTGACAGAATTGAAGGCGAATGCAAGCGTGGCACCCAAAGTTTTGGTGTTGTAATCATGGTAAACCACATGAAGCTCTCCATGACATAAAGTTATTTAAAATGTTAGATAATTAAAGAGGAGGGATGTTTACGAGACTGAGAAAAAAAACAGATTTAATGAGTGTCAAAGTAGTTTTGACGAGGGCGGTCTGCATAAAATCTAAATCATCTTTATGAGAGTGACATGTAATATGACAATCTTTACAGGTCTGTAGGCAAGAAGAGACGTGGTTTCTTCCTGTTCTTTTTTTTTCTGCCCCACCTGAAATCTTCTGCATGCTACAATCATCAGCAAAAATCGAGAACATTTGTTATTTGTACATTCAGAATAGAAAACCAAACCTAATTTTTCTGTTTGGTATTTCAAGCATTCATTCTCTCACGACTGGAGGAAACCACACACACACACACACACACACACACATACACACACAAAAAAGAAGTGTGACTGAACTAATAAAATGAGAGAAGGCTTTATCTTTTGTGGACTGAGGATGAAGGAAACGCTGGTACCAAGCACAGCTCCTCTGGCGCCGAGCCAGCGTTGAATATCAAGATTCAGTTTACAGTTTGAGTTCATAGCAGCACCTCCCTTCTCTGCAGTCCATCTGTGAGTGAGTTATATTCCTCCAGAATGCGCGTGGATGAGGTGCTCGTTCAGCAGCCTCTCCAAAATACACCGAGTGGCCATCTGTGTATGACAAAGTCTTCACCTCACTTACTTGTATTTCACCTTCAGTCCTAGTAATGCTTTCATCTCCCCTCTCTGTTCTTTGCAGTTGTTTTGATATCCTCCTTGTCAGCTAGACCTGTTTCTGTTTTTCTCATCTCTGTAAAAAAAAAAAAAAAAAAAAGCCTTTATCTTTTTCTCCTTTTCCCGCCCGTGTGTCTGTGCTCGGGTGCACACAGCTCCCACTTTACTACTGTGTGCTGTACGTGGCCAGCACCATCAATCTCTTTGCTGTTTGAACAGTCAACACAAACAGGAGGCTCTGCGTCATGCTGTGTTCGCGTCAGCCTCCTCCCTCCACATTTCTCCCTCCAGTTCATGCCTTATGAGTCTGATGGCTATCTGCACTCCTACAATAACTAGCAGTGTTATTGGCAAATTGATGGTTTACTTTGAGCCTCTAACCAGTTGATGAGAAGGCCTACAATCTAGTTGTCCTCCCACCTCTCTAGACAAACTTAATGTTGTAATTTTAGCTGTGTATTTTAGCTTTTGGGTTCGTGGGCGCAGGATGGATCACGGTGTGGATCGTTGATAATATCTGTGGAGCGCCAGCGGGCAGATAGGATCAGCCACCCTGAGGGCGATGACGTGTGTGACCATGGCGCAGCAGCATTGCAGGATATATCATCAGACCGTGGATCCTCACAGAGGACTATTCAGTATTTGTGCTCACGGGCAGCGCGCCATGACAGTGAGGTACACCATCACCCATCCATGTGGTAATGCTGGTCGTACTTTTAGTCTGCCACATTACCATTCCTGTAAGGCAGTGTGTACCCATGTGTAGGAGAGGGCGATGTGATGATATATAGTGTTAGATGATACACTACAAAATTAGCTATTCTTTAGAAGAATAGTCTGACATTATGGGAAATACTCTGAGTTGATTTCTTGCCAAGACTTAAATTAGAGCAATGATACCAGTCTCATGCCTGAGCTTTAACGATGGAACTTGAGCCAGGAGGCGATTAGCTTAGCTTAGCATAAAGACTGGAAGGGGAAATGTGTAGCCAGGCTCTGAGTACGGCTCAAAAATGCACCTACCAGTACCTCTAAAGCTCATTGCTTAAGACGCTTGCTTAATACGTACACAAACAGAAATGTAAAAACAACACTTTGTGGTTTTGACTTCCCAGAGAGCAGAGACGCTGCACAAAGCTCTGCAGACAGATAAACTATTGTTCACCAAGAAATAGTTACACTACATAACTCCCTCGTAAACCACTAATTAGTGTTAATCAGTGAGCTTTAGAGGTGTTGGTTGGCAGGTTTTTTTTTTTTACCTTTAGACACTTTCTCCATTTTCAGCTTAGTTAGTCGTCTTCTGGGTTTAGCCCCATATTGAACACAGAAAACACAGTAGTATCGACCTTCTCTCCAACTCTCAGCAAGACAGTGAAATGTCAAACCCTTTCTTTAAAGTCACATTTATTCAAAATGCAGATATGCCCATTATATTAGGCCATTTTGGGCAATGCTGCAAATCGATGAGTATGACTTCTTAATAGCAAACTTTTTGTATGTGTGATAAATCATGTTGATTTTTTTCAGGCACTTAAATCATTTTTTAATGCCCAACTAGTTATTTAATCTATAAATAGTTTCTCAGTTGGATTTCAAGAGAATGTGACACAATATGTACCAGTATCATGATATGAAATTTTACTTGTGACAGCAAGAGACAGTGTGTGTTTTCGCCTGTCCATTAACAAGACTAGCATTGAGCAAATGTAGACGTGCTGCCATCTAACAAAATTTCAATGAATGTGAGGAAGTGAGAAAAAACGGTTTAATCCTCCTTCACACGGTCATCTGCCTTTATCTGCATTAGGAGACACACTTGTTTCAAAGCAGAAAAATCAAGGAGCCAAAGAAGCAAAAGCTCTTAGAAAGAACCAAGTGACCTAACTTTTTTTTTTTTTTTTTTTTACATGTACAGTAAGTTCTTCCATGCAGCTCTGAAATGTCATATGTATACAAGGGGCCTTATTCAAACATCCATCTCTACGTGTGGGTGGGCAGGCCGTCAGCGAGCCTGAGGTCACACCCTGCTCGTCCTCATACTTTGGTGACCTTCCTGTCTCCAGTTCATATATTCCACATTAATAAAGGTCATAAAAAGAAGGAAACTCCGCTGTGTGGCATGCAGTATAAATAGTGTTGACACAACAAATGACTAAAAGGGGCAGTGTTGCTGGGTTATGATGTTAGCCTTGTACCTTCTCAATAAAATCAAGCAGAAATCTCTTCCTTCTCCCCAGAGCTAAAGTGTTTAAATAATAAAAATAGCATCTGATGATGGTGTAGTTAGATAAGAGTGAAGAGAGTGATACTTTTATGTCATCCTCTCAGCTGGATTTTGCATTATTGGATAGTATTTCCACTGATCTATGTGCTAATGAACCTGTAGTAGCAGGAAAATCTCATGACAGAAACTTTAACAACCAATCTATGCCAAGGATCAGTCATTAGAGAACAATGAGATCATCAGGGAATCAGTCAAATGGGAGCTGCTCTCTGAGCACTGGCCTAAAGTCAGGATGATCTCATAACGGAGCTGCTTGGAGGCGACTTTATCTCTATTTATGCCAACGAGATGTTTAATGTGGTCATTTATTCAGACCGACACTTTAGATCAGCAGATCTCAGCTTTATTCATTCTACTCTGTGTCCTTAAGTTGATTAAATCACAATATAAACACTTACTGGCACACTCAGATCACAGCCTCTATCAGCTTTTTACTTTAGTTCTGTCTTTTTCTTTTTTTTTTTTTTTTTTTTTACTCCTGTGCTCCTTCCTTGAATCCTTCTGGGCCTTCTGGTTCATTACAGGAGTCAATGTTTGTATGCAGCAATGCTACCACCATGTGGCCGACAGGGGTACATGCAATCCTCTATTTAATTATATATTGTTCAGCTAAAATGACCTGCAGGTGTGATTCTGATCCTTTACTGAAGCAAAAGTGCCAACATACCAATGTAAAAGTAATCCATTACAAGTAAATGTCCTGTGTTCAAAGGCATTTTACTGTTGTAGTTCAAACTACCTCATAAACAGTCAACTAGTTTTATCCCAGCGGTCTAACCTAGGGGTCTGGCCCCTCCAAAGGGTCACAATAAATCTAAGTGAACATGAGATTTTCTTGTGAAATATGGGATGCTCTTTGAGCCTCAGACAATTATTTAAATGAGATCGTCTGAGAGTCTCAGAGGGGAAATGAGCTGCAGCAACATCAACAACCCATGACAAGGGGCCCCAAATAGATACTGCTCTTCTGTCAGGGTTCTCTTTTCTAAATTCTTTTAGGGTTATTATATTTTTCAAATGTAAAATCTCTATCTGTGAAATCAACATAATATATAGATAAATATAGTGGGAGAAAGGACAGCATTCCTCTGTCAGATGCAAAAGTGCTAGGGACTCAAAATTGTACTTCAATACAGGCCTTGAGTACATATACTTGGCTACTTTTCGCTGTATCTCAGTTTTGTATAATCAACACTATTAACGTGTGAAATGACTGAAATGTGATCCATACCTGCTGGCCAGTTTATCTGTTCTTTATGGAACAAGAGAAACAGACAGTTGAAGCTACAGCTACTCCTACAAAGCCTGCATGTACCCTTGTCTTGTGATCAGCATGTCTTGTTATGATCAGTGGAGAGATAACTGCAGCGTGTGCAAAGATTTGACCTGCTGAAACACAACACATTTATCATAAAACATGCCCGATATTGTAATCAGCGGTTATCAGTGTCGTGATAACAGAGTGATAAAAGTCTATATCACATTCAGTGTAGTATGTCAGTGCACAATATGTCTCTGATCCCGGCTTGTCTTGGGTGTTGCGCAGCTTTCAGTAACTCTCACCATGAGATATCAGGAATGTAACGCATGACGCCAAAAAAAGAAAAGAAACTTCATACAACAGTTTTATTTCATGTTAAATAAGTAAACATGAACGGTGTGTCATCAGTATTTTATATTTTAGAGTATGTTTTTTTATTGTGGACTGTCATGCGTTAGAGACCATTAATATGCTGCTGCTGCATAAATTATTTCAGTCTTAAAGATTTTCTGTAAGAATCACTCATAAAAACATGGATCGTGTATTTACATGGTTAGCTGCATGCAATGACAACATTAGTGTTCATGGCATTCATACATGATCAACTGTACACTTTTAAAATACTGACCGCTAGACTTACTGAGGTACAAACATGTCACAGATTTGTCTTGCAGATTTAGTGAGAGCTTTTAATTTACACTTCCAGACATAAAAAAATATATCTCACCAGTGAATTTTTAGGCTCAGAAGTGTGTATTAAATATCAGATTTAACTCAGCATTTTAGCTTTTTTCTTTTTTATAAATAGTTAACACAACACTGTACATCTAACTCTTCTTTGAAGGGAAGTGGGTCTAAAGACGTCCAGACTTCCTGTGTGGCTCTATCTCAGTTCAGTACAGTTACAGGACGGGGGTCGTGGCCATTTTTATGTTAGTGTGTTTGCCTAAAACTTGGCTTCTCTGACGATAGAAGGTTCAGCCAGGCTCTCACTGGGGCTGTCAGAAGGTTCCTATTGATAAAAACAGGCATGTTAATTCAACAGTTTTATGAATTCAACACAGAAGTTGTGTTTGTCTCTGTGGATTTTGGCTTCTTCCTAAACAGTCTTTATCAAAAATACAGTGACCTAACACATATAAACCAAACACGTGTTCAGCTTCAGACATCACAGTACACTATTTCCTGTCATGTCTTATGTAGCTACCGTACATGTCTACATTCTTTTGTTTCAGCCTAATGATTGACAAGCTAAAATACTTTTAATTTGAAAGACACTCTCTGTGATTGGACTAAAATGATCGACTGGAATACTGAGGCCACTTCTTTAGCTTTAGTAAGGAGATATGACATATTTATTAACTTCTTCAAACTCATTCAATTCCTCATGAAAAATGGGACGTCACCAACTTCAAGCCACATCAACAGGCCTTTTTTGCTGTGGACATTTTGACTTGCCAGAGTAGAAAGAGCACAGGTGTTACTAATAACATGAACCCTGGCAGTCATTTAATGACAGCGTGACAGTGAGCCAGCATGCACAATTGATTGGCTTCCAGTTCACAGTCCATCAAGGATGAGTGTACAGTGTGGGGGGTAGAAAACACCTTGTCGCAATGTCATCAGACCTTAATTACGGAAATTTTCTATATTTATGAATCAAACAACTTGCTGGAAACAAGTAAAATGACTGTTTACAGTCTCCCCCCCACACACACATCAGTAACATTAAAATAAAACATGTTGGCCATCAGTGTGCACAGCTAGAGCCTCTTCATGAAACAGCCCTAAACACTCACAAAGAGTGTGGGCTGTCTTACCTTCAAACAGGCATTTGATATATTGCAAAACAACACATAAACAAGACTAGTTTTAGCAATAAAACTGTAGTTTCAAGTCAGTCATCTATCCACACAGATAGCAGATAGCAGTAATCCAGGCACACACATTTTCTTTTTATCATTAACTGTCAAATACACATGAGGTGCATATTCTGTGATGGGGTTAATTATTACCTGAGCTCATTTAAATTATGTTCAGTTGCTGAGTTCAATTCAGTTGGAATTGCAAAAGATAGAGAAAATCACACTTTTTCATTTTTTGATTGGTGGAAGGATGTGCAGCAGGTGTTGGTGATTATTGACAGTGTGTGATTGCTCTGTGCTCCTACCTTTACGCATCTGTGTGTTGAGCTAAGATTTGAGCAGATTTTTTTTATGGCAGCAGAAAGGTTTATTGATCAGGCTTGAGAGGGAGGATTCCGCGGCTCTGCGGGGATTAGCACCGTGGCTCCATAGTCCTGTCTGGACATCTGCCTCTCCGCCTAAAACAACAGCTACTGATCACTTCTCATCCAGCGTTTCAGTCTCCAGTCTGGGATGAAGTTGCTGCAACAGAATCTGCTCTGACAGGCAGTTTTCTAATCCACCCAATGATTTCTTGCTTGAGTTTAAGAAAGTGAATTTTGAACTCTCACTGTATGTTAGCAGTGGATGTCTGTCAGCATTCATCAGCAACTTCACCGCAGAGCTTAGAGACCCACTCAAGCATCAATAAGGAAGATAATTGTCTGTGGTCCTGTCAGCATTGCTTTGGGATATTCTCTTCATTTTGCTAATTTGTCTCTTTGTGCCTTTGTGGTCTTTTCATTCAAACAACCTGTGAAATGCAACCTGCTGCGAAAGGATGGCAAGTTATACAGTGGTTAAATAGAAAAAAATGTGTTATGATAGAAAATAAGACAGTACGGGTTAGGAGCAGGGGGGAAATGACAGCAATAGAGCAGCAAACACTGGTACTATCCAGACATATTTAACAAGTTCTAAGATATTTGTCAGTTAATACATTCCTTAACATGCAAGCATATGCAAGCGGATGCAGCAGAGACGGTGAAGCTGTCGCGTTAAATTGAACAATATGTTACAGAAAATTAGTACAGACATTGAGGCCAACTCAAGACAACAGCAAAAATAGACACAAAGTTATTTCTGGAGCAGCACAGGACACACGTGACTTCGACTGCATGCCTTATATGCAAACAAATAAAACTCAGGCCTTTTTCACAACACACACTTTGACTTGTCATAGTAGGAAAAGCTCAGTTCTATTCAAATGTCTCAGGCTACGTTTACACTTGTGTAAACATAGCACACAGCATGTGACTGAAAATACTTAACATCATGTGAGCGACCTATGTTTAAACTCGCGCCCATAGATTTGGCATATCCGGGTTCATGTAAACGACATTTTTGAAAACAGTGTTGTGTGCACAATGTTATTTTTGAAAACGGAAGGGCCAAAATATCTGTTTTCCAAAATACCCTGCTACGTGTAAACGTAGCCTCAGTCAGCTGTGGCAGTGACAGTGCACCAGGACCCTGAAAGTGAAGCAGCTGAATGGAAGTCAGCCGACATTAATTTAATTACTGACACCTGTGCCTTTCCTGCTGCGACATGTCAAAATGTCCTCTGTGGAAAAGGCCTGTTCCACATTCTATTAGCACCACTACAGTGTATACAGCTTAAGTTTATTTTCTGAAGCTTTAACACTTACTTCTGCTTTGGCCAACCGGTTTGCGTTCTGTCTCCGCAGATCAGACCTTATTAAGCCTGCAGGGACATAAACACACAGAACAGCTAAAGCATGCATGACATGATGACATATAACTTGTTTTACAAAGCAACTAAAGAATGAAAATTATTTTAGGTCCATCCTCCTGCTTTAAATACATCTTAAAGGCATATATGCAGATAACGTTAGGTTAAGAAGTGCAGGTGAATGACATGATGTAATAAAGGCAACTTCCAGTAGATGGCTCCTCTGTACAGACACATTACAACCATGACCCTGGCTCTACTTAAGTATAGTTCACTTTGTATTTCACAAGACTGTGTTGCAACAAATGCAAGAAAATACAGTAATTCAAACTGGAGTCATGAATCCTCACTGACCCTCAAACTCAAATTATGAAAACAGCTTGACAGCAACTTAATCATTAATCTTCGATTTCCACTTAGGGAGAATGTTTCACAACAAGTTTGAACCTTTCTCACTGAATAGATCACAGATTATTACATATTATATAATTTTATACACTGCATTTTGATGGCGGCTTGACAAAAGACTCCAGAATATGACAAATCAAAGAAGTGGGAGCTCAGTTTGTGTTTTTTTCCTTTTGCAAACTGGCATGATGCCCACAACAAGAAGTCCACTCATACGTCTAAATGCTGAGTAAGTTAGAAAAGACAGTGAGTCAGCCTGATCTTTATGAGCAGAAAAGTCTTACTAAATAATCTTACAGTGTTTTCTAGTATGCATGAGTTTTGTGCTTCAGTGGGTAAAGCATTCTTAAAAAGTTATTCATTGCTCATAAACCCCTCAATGGACCATGCAAATGGCTCTAAGTGACTTTGCGTTGACAGGCTTCTCACCTTTACCACCTGAAAACAAACTACTGTGTCAGAATGCAATGCATTTCTGACAGTCTGTTGATTACCTTCTGAGTGATGCAAAAGTTTCCATTACTCAGTCAATGAACAACAAAATGTTTACCGCTCCACCCTCAGACTTGTTTTTCTAGAAACTTAGCGCTTAATGACAAACAGTCACTTTTGTGCGAGGAGGATGGAGCACAGACATGCCTGTGTTTATACGCTGTCTTTTCCCAAACTTGAAAAGAGTTTCAAAGAAGTCTAAACCCTGAGCAGGAAGGAAACACCTTCATTTTTTTGTTAAGTATATGCAACAATAAAAACACATTTCATTGTGATGGATCATAACAACCAACCAGAGCCCTCCAAGTTATAATGTGGCCATGGTGTAAACACTTGAAATTCAACATTTTCCCAGAGGAACATGAATAAACTCATAACAGAAAGAGTGTCAGACAAAGACAATTCTTCTTCACTGCTGTATGTGACACAAAACCAGTAGCTTGCTATGACTCTGTACAGGATGCGTTTCACAGTCACAAAGGTCTTACCTGTCATTATTGTGCCGATGAGAAGAAAGACGCAGAGGAAGATGTTTCCTGCCAGTGTGCCGAAACTGTCGATGATCTTCCCCTGGCAGATGGTGAATATAATGCCAAACACCTGTGCATGAGGAACATTCAATCATTAGGAATACAGCTGGTGCCTCCCCCCCCCGCCCCACACACACAGACACAAAGGCATCCTCACAGCAACAACAACAAAAAGCAAAACATATGTGCTTATCCTCACTTCCACCTCAGGCCTGTAAGAAGCTAAAGCCTATCAGGAGTGGCGTGAGTATCCCTGCAGCTTAAGGCTACATTTACACTTAGGGAAAACGCACATGTTTTCATGCGGTTTGGCCTTTCGTTTACATGCAAACAGAGGTTTTTTCATGGAAAACAATCATTTTTAAAAACTCCGGCCAAAGTGGAGATTTCTGAAAATGCCCGTTATGTGTTGGCTTGTAAACAGAGTTAAACGGCGTTTTAGGTTCCGAAACGTCACAACATGCGACTGAAAATACTTGTCATCATGTGAGCGACCTATGTTTACACTCGCGGCATAGTTATGATGTGCTCGATGGCGTATTTATCTGGGTTCATATAAACAACAGCATTTTTGAAAACGGAGGGGCTAAAATATCCGTTTTCCAAAATACCCTGCTACATGTAAACGTAGGGTTAGATGCTGCATTCAAGGGACTCATGCAGTATAGTGGTGCCAGTACCTGCAATTAGCTATCCATTCACAAAGTTCTTTTGCAATCATTGCTTACACATAGATTGTAAACAGTAGTGTCAAATGGCTGCTCGGAAACGCAAAAATCAGTGCGTCCTACAGGGCTCATGCTGTAAATTGCAGATTGCATGTTGTAAATTTGGTGAAACAGGGCCCCAAGTGTACAAGGAACAAACAAGTTGGACAGATTGTGCACAACCAGTATTTGTTGACATTTGTTGTCATGTTATCTCTTTGCTGACCCTACAGGTCACTGAGCTGTACCTGTGCTGAACAGTTGAGGAGTCCTGATGACGTTCCCTCTGACTCTGGGTACGTCAGTTCGACTGCAAACTCAAAGCCCAGCGGCAGGTAGCCTGTCATGAAGAACCTGAACACACACACACACAAATTAAACACTTTTAAGACACAAACTTTCTAATTTGATCTACATTTCAATAATACAGTGTGGATTTAGCATGTGTAGGATTGGCTCTGTACAGCGATGTGTTTATCACACAGACCTGGCCTCTCCCTCTTCATAATACCTCACAAGTGAATGAAAACTTTGAACCCACTAAACGGGTAAGTCCTCTCAGGGATTTAAGACTGACGCCCTCGTCTATGGCTTAATGACTATGGTGACGATATGAAGGAAAAACAGGTTTCCAAAGCCAAACATTGACACCAGGTGATTTTCTCATTCAACAGCAACAAGTCGACCTTCAACTGAAGTGACAACAAGTGAAACTCAATTCTTACATGGCAACAACAGCGAAACACCTCAGCCTGAGTCAGTCCACGCTGTATTTCCAGGCACTTTTCTCAGCTGCCAATAAATATGCTTTGATAACAAGAACACAGAGCAGAGCACATGATGCTTTTGTGTTGTTACTTTCTCTTTACATGGGATCCATAATGTGCATCAATAGTTCATTTCAGGATCAGCTAATGATACACAGAAGAACGGAAATTCTTATTAAAAAGAGGATTTTTTAGATACTACAGTGGAGAGAAGTACTTCAGACAGCGGTTGTACACACTGGGGAAAAAAGGAACTGTATCAGCTGAATACCAGGAATTCCAGCAAGAATGTGAGAAATGAAGCTTTCTGGGAGTTTTCCTGACGGTTCAGCCTGAGTCATGTCAATGATGAACACTGTCTTGCATGCATCTGAGCCTGTATGGTATATCATGTAGGTGTGCCCTCACAGAACAGGAGAGCACAATCTGGAAGACCAATCTGTGCTAGTGAAGAGGTGTAATGATTCCACAACAGCCGCATAAAGGTTAAAACTGAGTGTAAAATTTGCTGCTGGATCTGGTAAAAGATCTGGTTTTAATTCCAAAGGAGGAGAGAAACATACCATATGTACCCTTTTAGATCATTTTCACCTATAAAGTCAGCTGTTTTTCCTTTCCAGTCATCGGGATGCATGTACACTGTGCTTCATATGTCCTGAGTCCAAATGAGTCAGTGTGTACAAGGTTAAGGCCTTACCTCAGGTCCTGCTGTGTGTAGGATGTGTGTGTACAGTGAATGCTTATCAAGCCACTGTCCCAAGCTGAATAAACATGGCAGTAAATTATTGTTGCAAATGTCAACAGAAGATTTGCACTTTGAAAAATTACCATAATAGAATTCAGTGGAGGAGACATTTCAGTATAAGAAATGTGCCAATAGTTAAAGCTTAAAATGAGATATTACTGAACTCACACCAGTTCAGTCACACACTCCAGCAAAATCATTGAATTACTTTACTTGTGATGGTTTCACATAGATGTATTTTATTTCATATTTCAATTATCTTAATTTGTCCATCATCTTGTGTTCTCTGACTGGGAAGTTTTAAATCTCTTTTTCATTAGCTAGCTGAAGCATTGCCTTTTGCTTGTTAGTGCATCTCTTTGTTGAGGTCTTTTGACTCGATGTCATTGTAAATAAGAGACACTCCTCAATGATCTCTCAAAAATATAAGTAAAGTTTTGAAGGAATGAATGAATGAAAGAGTACCCAAGAGCTCCAGCGGTGATGAAGACAACCCAGAGGTGTCCCAGACTGAGTGTAGAGGCATAGACTATCATCCCCACCAGAGACATGAAGTAGACAGCCAGGGTCGTCTGCCTGGAAGAGGAGAGAAAAATAAAGCGCTGAACGTTACGGTGGTCATTATCGTGATATGGTCAGAGTATTGCAAATGAGAATGCAAATGTCAAAAAACCCAAAAAACGGCCTTTTCAGATGTTTTGTGAGGAAGGAAATGCATTTGGCACATTTGTTAGACATCAAGGAAAAACTCAAAGCGTTTCGATGAGTAACACTGAACGCAAACACAACTTTTGTTTGTTTACAGAAAAACTCTGCAGGGCGCCTTTAAAACTCACCACATAATTACTGATACTTGCTGAACGATTACTATGAGACAGGTTTGGAGAGAATACACAAAGGCATAATTTCCTTTTTCCCTTTCAGCACGTCATTAAAAACAAATGTAATTTATAAATCTACAGTATATTAAAGAGCATTTGAAAGAAAAATATATCTTAGCAATTTAAATGTTACAGAATAGGATTTGTGATAATATTATATGAGAGTAATTCAAATGTGTGGATTCAACAACAACAACAACAACAAAGCCAGGTGGCTGCATGTATGCCACAAACACACTCCTCCATTTGCAAAACAATGAGATGGTGAGGGGGGTTGAGCGAAGCCCCTCACAGGGGGGACACTGCTGTCACTACACAGCCAGAAGACCCCCGAAGCAGGAGCGAGAGGTCAGAAAGCTCACTGTTAGAGCAGCACGCTGCACCTGGATAAACAGACACAGAGCCCCAACAGCCAACACATAAACACCAAACAAGATCTGCAGACAGATGAGGAGCCGAGTGCCAATAAACAGACATACAGATCAAACAAAAGCCAGTCGGTCATATGATTCTATCTCTGTGCAGCTTTTTCACTTACTTGTAGGTCTTAGTTTTGTCCAACCAGATGCCGCAGATCAGGGAGCCAACCATCCCCGCAATAACAATGGTGAGGCCGATCCTCCCAGCGTTCACCTCTTCTCCCTGAAGGGTCAAGTGAGACAGGACTTAGCTTGGTGACCTTAGTGACCTTGCATACCACAAAAGGCAGGGCAGGTTCAGAGAAAGCAGACATCATTCCAAACAAGCGATTTGAGTCACATTGATGATTTCTACAGTAAAAGGAAAAGCTTCAAAAAGCATCTTGTTCCTCCATAGCTTCAGTCTACTTGCATATGAGATTGTATTAGTTTGTCCTACAGCAAACTGAAAGTCAAGAGGAAAAAAACCCAAAAAACTAATGAATGAATGAATGAATGAATGCTGTGTCCAGTGAAAACTGGATTTGCTGGTGTTAAATCTGTTACCATAGAGAAGTTTATTTATATGTTCTGGGTATTAAAGCTGCCAATGTGTGGAGTGTAGCTGCAATGAAAATACAACACCTGAAGCAGCTTTTAACTCCTGTAATCTCAAGCTGGGGGAAGTGTAATAAAGGTTTATGGGTAACAGGTATAATTGGAGGTCAACTCAGAGGAAGCAGTAAGCAAAACACTCTCTCATACAGCATGTGCATATATCCATATAGAGACACTGCAGGCAGAACTTACAGGGTAGTGCTCGATGATCATGCGGTTCAGCAGGGTGCCAACAGCATAGAAACAACCCACGTTCAAACCTGTGAGGTGGGAGATATTGTCAAACAAAGTCTGCACACCACAAAGGACAAAAATATCTTTCAGGAAACTTTTCACAATGTCAAGGAAGCACTGAGCAAACTTCCTTTAGCAAAACATGAAATATTGCAATGCGAGCCGTCAAAGGGTTTTGCTCTTCAGTGTCAAATGAACCTAATCGGGCTGGTTTCCTAAACAGAGAGCTGTCTGTCCAAAACTAAGGATTTCTATAAAAGGATAAAAGGTCTGCAATGACTGGACAAAGATTTTAGGTAAAGTCATAACCCAGACATAAACACTCTCTTTAAAACATTTCGCTGACTGTTAACAAAGTGTTCAGAGAATAAATCTGAGGGTGCAAAATGTAAAAATAACAATTAATATATTGTTTTATTTTATATTATTTGCAAAAATTGCTGTATAAATGAGCCTGGACAAGTGGACATTCAGGACCAGCAGCTACAGCTAAACGGGCAGGAACAGGTGGAGCTGCAGCCTGCAGGACGATTGCAGGTAAACCTGAAACCAAGTGGACTCTGCATAGTTATCTGACAAACCAAAGATCACACGCAGAAAGACAGAAGGACAGAGGGACCCCCGCTAATAATAGTTGCGTGAATTGTTCCACATAAAGTGAAATGGGGAGGTCAAGCAAGGTGAATGTGTTTCTTAAAATTGCTCACAGCTGTTTGACATAGTTGCTCTCTTTGAAAAATTGAGCAGATGCCATGGAAACTAACTTGATGTCCATGACTGCGTCGCTGTCTAAACGCCACACCATTGACTTGTTAAACATTGTCAGGGCATAAATAAACTTTGAACTTCCCCAAGTCAAGCTGTCCCACATCTCTCTGAGCTTCTGAATAACTGAAGACTTGCGTGCATTCAATGATAAGATGAACCTCTAAAGTTCATCTTATCATCGGATCTCAGAGGTTTTCCTCATAATAACATAGCTATCATCCTGGAGGATCACTGACTGCTGGAGAATATCTGAACATGTTGCGCTGGACATTTTGATCTTAACTGTAACTGCGAGGATTCATGCTGACGATACAAATCAACCAAAGTCATTTCTTCACTTTCTCTAGCTGCTTTTATTAAAACAACCCCTAAAATCTACATTTTTACACCCATTCCCTGCTTTAAATGAATTTTAAAGCACTGTTTGACATAACCTGCAAAAGGGTTTAATACATAGTACTTTGTAGAATAGTGATGACCAACCATAAGTGATGATGAGGAGGATGAAGGGCCTGTTGCGGAGCAGCCTGAGGATGGAGGCGGTGTAGGAGTACTGCTCTGATGGAATGCTACGAGCCGTGGCCTGGGCCTGAGTTGGAGGAAGTTCAGGACGCTCCTGGAAGACTAACATACAGAGACCAAAATCAGAGTTAGACACAGTCTGTAATGTTTGCTCTAACTTTGTTTCCTTCACTAAAGGGGAAATTTAAAGAGTATATTGGGTCTATTGGGGTTTAATTGGCAAAAGCAACAGAAGCTACCAATTGAACATTATGTTTCTCCTCTTTACACTTTCCAAATGTCCACGGCATGCATGTCTGAGAGGCGCATTTCATATAGTATTATCCTGAACAGCTACAAGGTTTAATGTGGAATGGGGCACACAGGGCACAGTCGGACAGGTCCACACACGAACAGCATGCTTAACACACGTCCACACAGTGCAAGATGTAGATATCCTTAAATTCTCTACTCTGGAGGACAGACAGCCAGACCCTGAGCCAGAGGACGCTCGGTCATCCTTTGGGGTGATAACTGTGATGTGACCTGTTTCAGTCGGTCTTTTTCCTGGGTGAGAGCGTGTGCCCTCAGGCCTCATGGGGAAACACAGATGTCTGTCTTTGTGGTTCTTGGAGAAGAGCCAGCCTTTGCTCCCCCAAGCAAAGCTGACTTGAGGGTTTGTGTTCAGTAACCAGTTCTCACTAATCCTGTGAAACGAGCCCGAGATGGCTGCTCTGACAATGCATGAAGAAACGTAAATGGCCTCACTGCATTTTTACATCGTTCATTATTGCACAAAGGAAATGCAAAGTTGTATTTAAATCGTCTTTGGGTTGCTCATACAGATAAGTAAAACAATTTGTGCATGCTAATTTTCCCTTAACACCCCCAGGGATTCCCCTTATTCATTCAGTCAGATTTGCTCACGTTGGGTCTTAATGCAGACTCTTTGTGGTTAACTTGGTTGTGGTTAACCGGCTGACGATTTGTTTAGAGGAAAGCTGCAGCCAAACTTTTTGTACTCAGTTTATGCAAATCCTGGGACTTTGTCTGCCCTGCTGACTCACAGGCCTGTAGCAGGGCTACAGATGGCCCAGCCAGCAGGACAACCCTCACACATGGCATCTTGCATGTATGTGTGAGGGAGTGCTCTGTGTGTGAGTATATGTGTCATATCATGAAACTACTGTGGCCAACTGGTGTGAATTATCTTGCTCGAGTAACCAAGAGCAGCTACAGTCACATCCCTTTCCCAGCACCATCCATCGCCTGACCGAAGGCGGAGGAGAGTCTGTATGCCCTCTGCACAATAAGAGCCCAGATCAAATCTTAAGATTGCAAAAGTTTTGAGTTATATGACATGACAATTCAGAATCTTCCTTTATCTCTGGTATATCTACCTTTTAAGTGCACTGACAGATATTGCTCAGAACAGGAGGAAGAGTCACAAATAGTTCAAAGGGTAAGAAATAAGAAAACATCTGCTACAAAACAATTTACTTAATTTCTCCAAGCCTTTCTTTTTTTCTTGTGAAATACTGTTTAGTTTGACTTTTTCATGCGTTTAAAATGATCAAAATGAAAAGGTCCATGTGGGAAAATCCCCCTATGATTAAGGCCACAACTCATAGTCATGTACAGTGGGATTAGCTTTGAGTTGAAGTTGAATAGTTTGACACTGAAATTATTATTATTATTATTATTAGTATTATTATTATTATTTGGTTTCTTGTCAAAAGTTAGATGACATACTGTAGATACTCTCTCGTGTGTGTAAAATGTAGTTACAGCCAGGAAGTAGCTAGATTATCTTAGCATAAAGACAGCTCGCTTGGCTCCGTTAAATGCTAAACAAGTCTGCCTCTTAGCATCTCTAAAGCTCACGAATTAACATGTTTGTCAATATGAACAACAACTGACATAAAGTCACTGCGTCTGGCCAATTGTAGTCGATCACATGATTCCTGAGTAAAACACAGGAGTAGCAGTTGGTGAGCTTGGAGGAGCTGGCAGGTGGGTTTTGCAACCTTTGGATAGAGCGAGGCTGGTGTTTCCAGTTTTTATGCTAAGCTAAAGTAACCATCTCGTGGCTGTAGTTCCATGCTTACTGCACAGACATGAGAGAGTGGGATCAAACTTCTCGTCTTAGTATATTCCCCAAAATGTTGAACTATTCCTTTAAGGAGGGGTTACAAAAAATGGCAAAATCACTGAAATAAATTCAGAACTGGGCTCATTAACAAATGCACACGGCATCCAACTAGTGGGATGAGCAGAATGAGCTGGAGTCTGCATTTAAAGGTGCTTTATTAACAACAGGAGACTACAGTAAAACACTGACAGCTTGGTCAGTCTGAACGTTGTACTTGCTGTTACTATGGAATGCCTTCACAAGCATCCTTTTGTGTTTCTGAATGCAGAGCGCTTACGAGCGCCCCCGCCTTCCCCTGGCCTGCAGGACAAGAGCTTTTTCATCCAACTTGTTCCTCCTCTCTGACAACTACCCAGCCCAGTGTTCTCTACGGAGGTAGCACATACTTACCGCATTGCTTGCTTTTGTATTCTGACTGACCATGTCTGTTGCTGATGTACCTCCCCTGTATATGACATAGAGTATTTTTCTAGTTTCTCCATAATAAAAATAGAAAAACTGATGTGATTGCTACACAGGAGGTGCTAAATGTGCTATTCATGATGTCAACTGTGAGACCATATACTTGGGAAAAGTAGGAAAAAGACAAAGATGGTCAAAATGTGTGAGTAGAAGATTTAAAGTAGCGACTAAGCATTTTTCCTGACCACTCATATCCTGTTTGTCATGTGAGGTAACACCACTTCCTTCTACCAGACAACGTTCAGCTCATTTGAAATCACAGCTCTTCTATTCCTAATGAATCTAGATCTAACATTTACGTTACAAAGCAGTATGCTGAAGCGCTTTTGTGTCCATTCCCGTGACATTTCTCCTGACCTTACTTGAACCACAATGGTATCTTTTTGTCAATCTCCCATCCAGGGAAGGTTTTGTGTTGGTGCGAACATGCAGCTCAGCACTTTTCTTCTCCACTGAATGCTGCTTCTTGTCAGAGAGTAAGTCTACGGTAAATTAAAACCATCGTCAACTGAAAAAGGAAGTCCCATTGGCCTGAGTGAAAAAGGCTGCGACATGAAGAAGGTCTGAGTGTTTCTGAGGGAAAGGATTTTTTGTGACTGAGGTGATGACACACTTTGAAATTATCCATTTCTCTCACTTGACTGCATCATTGAACACTTGACCTCTTCATCCATTCACAAAAAAAATTATTGGTTGCACAGTACAGTAAAATCAGTTTTAAATTAATCTACATTTTATGTAAATTCAAAAACTGCCGAAACTGCAAAAAACATATTAGCCTCCATGGTGTGTGGCCATGCAGAAAGTTTCAGTTTTATCTGCAGAGGTTTTAAAACTTATTTTGAGCTGCACAAAGTAGTGAGAAATTATCTATAAGAACTGCATAATGCCACCACGTTACCCCAGAAACAACATCCGTTTTCATTGGCCATCATCATCGCTACATGAAAAATCTTACCAAAGACAACGAGGATGAAGAGTAAAGTAGCCACTCCTGCTGTGATGTAGAACATGACGCTGATGTGGTGAGCCAGCTCGTCCATGTCGTCCACATTAGGCACCAGGATTGGAGGCACGAGGAACCCGATGGCGATGCCCAGCTGCAAGACAGTGAAGACATACAACAAAAGTTAGAGATAAAGCTCAGATGTGAATACACTGAACGCCACATTACTGCTTTCTGAGTCAAATCAAGGTGACTGAAAAACCGAAAAGTTTTGCTTGTAATGCTACTGTTTCTGGCTTTTTTCCTAAATCTCATTAATACTGACTGACTGGTAACACAACATGTGTATTTAGAAGCTATAGCTGCTTGTTTTAACACCATTTAAAGTGTATATTATAGTAATTTAATATTATCTATTTGTTAAAATGTAAATATAATCACTTATAAGACTCCTTAAAGGTAGATGAGAGCAGTGTTATCGACAGTACATGATATAAAGCAGGTTTACATCTTGCTTGTTGAATCTAGACTATTAAATTAAATGATTTTAACCATCAACTGATTTTAATTTTCAACCAAACTCTACTACAACAACACTGAAATTCGAATAATGTAATTATTGTCAAATTGGGCTACTATATGATGATGTTTTAAGAGCATCTATGTCATCTGAATAACACAGAACTTCATTCCTGGGAAAGAGCATTTTTACATTTAAACAGACAAAGTTTAACAAGGAGGTTTCAGCGAGCAGTTGCCACAGCTTTCTCAGGACTCGCACCAGGACACTAGAAGTCTTATGTGTCTCTGGCATCCAGTGCAGCCCTGCATAATATACAGACTGCTGTCAGACAGCCTGGCTATGTGGACCCTGCTGCAGGAGAAGAAATGAAATGGTGACAAATTAGACATTCAGACAAACCTGGTTCCCAAGAACTCCTATGGAACACGCAGTGGAAACCTCTTTATCTCCAAACCACACTGAGGCAAGGTAAGAAGGGATACCGAGGACAAACACGGTGGCTACTGAGCACACAAACTGGCCGAAAAAGGTGACTGGGAACATATTGGGACTGGCACTACCAATTTTTATCCAAGCACCAATGCAGTTAAAGGCTGACCCAACAAGGACAACGTCCCGGATTCCCCTGTTGTCCAGGAGCCACAGGACAGGCAGAATAAGTGGGATGTAAGTGAGCAGGTAGATCATGGACAACCAGTCAATGGCCAGAGAGTCAATGTTGTAGAAGCGCATGAATATGTTGCTGATAATGCCGTACTGAAGCCACATGAAGGAATTGCTGGCTGAGACAGCGCTGAAGAGAAACAGCATGAGCCAGCGACGGTGGTAAAGCTTGGTCCCAGCCTTGGGGGCCCGCTCTGCCTGGTCACCGTGTAAAGCTTCAGCGTCTAACCGTGAACCAATGGAGATGGCTCTGCCTAAAGGTCCTGGACTCCACTGAAGCGAAGCAAGGCCTGGAGCGCGATTCTTTGCAGCCTTGGACCACGGCCACTCCTCAGCACCGAGTTCAGAATTTTCATGGTTGCCTTTCAAGGTATTGTTTTGTGGCATTATAACCGTCCCCCGGTGGGCCCCTGGAACGTGAGAGGTGAGAGGTCTTCAAATTTTAGAGTTTGTGTCCTGAACAGCTTGCTGTCCTGGGTGCAAACTGCCTGTTGGAGAAAGATGCTTTCCTCAGAGAAGCCAGAGAGCGAGCACAGCTGGAGTTGTCCATGCACAACTCGCTGCACATATCCTCAGCCCTGTCATGTGATGTTAATATAGGAAATCTTCCAATTCCACGTAAACCACTCCTACCAACTCAGACCTTGTATTACCTCCTTACTTAACTGTACAAATAAACCCAATAAACCCAGAAAACAATTAACAGACATATTTCTCTGTTGAACTTTAATTAAGTCTCTTGTGAAGGCTGACTCATTTGAATGTGGAGGGGCTTTTGGTAGAACAGGTTAATATTTCCAAGTCTGTTATTGATCACCTACAGATACCTGTACTCTTAAAGATAACACCTAGAACAGTACATTCCTGAAAAGAATGTGATTACATAATTTAGGCTTAAAATTTAGATTTTGCCACATATTTTTTTGCTTTATGTCTGAAAAATGGAACTTTTGTGCTGACCATGCTTGAAATAGCTGCTATTCATGCCTTTGACGATAAAAGGAAATAAAAGAACATCAACGTGGCAGTAAAGCCTGCAATGTGATGTCACTGAGATATGACTTGTATTCCATTGAAAGCTGTGATATGAAGAAACACGCTGATAAGAAGGCAGATTGGATGCAATAAAACAAACTATTACAACCAAATCGAGGCCTAATTTGCACAGACGCAGGAAGTTGAGACAAGTTAATTATCAGATGACAGAGAAAGGCTGCTGACGAGAAGAAAACTAACTTTGATACCTCCACTGGCTCCTGCAGGGGTCAGCAGGAATAGTGTAATGGAAGGTTTGAAGAGCAAAGCATCAAATACACAAAGATTTCAAGTTGAAACCAGGCAATCTGTCAGAAAGCTGACAAATGTTTGCTCTTACTTACTACAGCTCGTGCTGCAGGTTACGCACAGCACATTTTCCACTCTAAGTGATGACTTCTCACTGACATTTACTTGGAGTTGATGCACTGGAAGTTGACTCAAGTGTTGTTTGTTCAGAATCTGAAAGTGTTAAATCAAAGTTGACCTGTACACTCTTGTCTGCTTATTTAGCTTTAAATGCCCTTCTGCTCCTATTTTAGATAAACAGAATGAAATAAGAGCACATTAACAGTGTTTTTTTTATGTGTGTGTGCACTAAGGCTGCCAAAAGTACTGATACTTTGAGACTTTTTCAATATCATGTGTTTAAAACAACACTGTTAATTATATCAAGGGTATCAAAAGTAACAGAGCTTTAAAAAAAAGCTGGGATACTATTTATGTTATTACACATGTTTTGGTATGTGTTCAGTGCCTTTCCCCAGACCAGCAATGTGTGCAAGTTTTTAATAAAAAATAAATAAATAAAAATAAAAAAAAACATCCTATTTTGTGTGACTACAACTTTTTTCTTCTTGTGGTATCGAGTATCGACTTCTTTATAATAGTCTTTTAGAGAAGTTCAAAATAATGGTATCATGACATCATTAGTGTGGAAATGTGACCATCACTAGTCACAGACAGGGATCCAGAAAACAGTTTCATGGGAAATGTTCTCTAACTTCTCTACAAGCTTTGCCAGAAGACCTGAGAGCATCCAAGCTCACACCTTATAGCCACATTGAGGTTGTTATTATAGTTGTAAATGTAAATGTCTCTTCTTGCATGCCGATTCACTGTGTATTTGCTGCCATTCATTCTGTCACATTCTCAGCAGACAGTGTTGTGGCTTTAACACACAATAGGTGCACTGAAAGCGCGTAATTACGCACACGTGCCCAAGAGATCAAGGGATGTTTTCTTTGTATTAACCAATTGCATTTAGTTTAAATAAGTAATCCAGTAGGTAAAGAGCTACCGTGACCTAATTGCTGACTAGAGGAAAGTCGGTGCGTCACAGTCTACCTGATTCCCGAAGACTCCGATGGAGCAGGCGGTGGACACCTCCTCTGAACCGAACCACACCGACGCGATCCTGGATGGCATTCCGAGGATGAACACCTGCGCGCACGAGCAGGAGAACTGTCCCAGGAAGGTGACACCGAACAGGTCGGGTCTGGCGCTGGCCACCTTGATCCATGTCCCTGCACAGTTGAGCGCAGTGGCCACCAGCGCGATGATCCGGAGTCCCTTCTTATCCAGCAACCAAGTCACCGGGAAGATGAAGGGAATGTATGTCAGCATGTAGATCATGGACATCCAGTCTATGGTGAAGGCGTCCACATTGTAGAACTTCATAAAAATGTTGCTGATGATGCCGTACTGTATCCATTGGTAGGAGTTACACAGTGAATACGAGCTGAACAGGAGGACAATCATCCAGCGCCGCTTGTACAGACGGGTGGGTCGCGGCGCTCCTTGGCCGTCCAGCTGACACTGATCGTCGGCGCACTGCGCCACGTCAGCCGCGTCCAGCTTGACATGGTTCTCCGAGTCCGCCTTGGTCTGATCCTCGTTTAGTGTCGCCCTTCCTAACGCTTGTTTCTCGCCCATATTAAACGAGTCTCCTCGGTATACTCATGGAGTTTAAAGTGTTCACTCCACTGTGGCTTAAAATACTACAAACTAAACTTAAAGTGGCTGAAAGTCCTGTTTCATGGGTGAACACTAAACATCCAGCGCGTCACGGTAACGACAGACGGGCCTATAACTTCATGTTTTCAGCTAAAAGGAGAAGTTCAGTTTAAACACATGTTTCAGTCTGATTAGTTCATAAGCAAAAGTGGCGGCTCTGCAACTCTCGGGTCCATGAATTCATTTCCTTCCCCGGTTCAGCGGCCGAACTCACACTCAAAGCTTGTTCGACTTCACTGAGCGACAGATAATTTCATGAATGAATATGATCCTTTCTTTCAGCTCAAGCCTCCCGAGTGTTAACACGTGTGGGTGCGCCGGCGGTGACCCTCCACCCGGACCTAAAAACCGCTTTGGGATATTGAAACGAGTCGGTCAACACAGGACACAGGGCGGAGTTTCATGCACCGTTCTTTGTGTTCTTAGAACAGCCTGCAACGCTGAAATATCCCCATGTGATAGTTCGCTATGTTCAGAATTATCTGAGATTTCTTGTCTGATAAGTCTGTTGTGGGGTGTGCAGAATATTCTCTTTATAAATACTTTACTACAACTTTAATTCTTAGTCTAAGAAAATTATATATAATAGATCATGTGTTTTGTCCTCTAGCATTATAATAATTAAATGGTTCCAAGAAGGGTGAATGACATGAAAGCCTCTGTTGTGTTCACGGACGACAGTTAAGCCATACCCAAACAGCACAGGCTAGGAATGATTATTTTTGTGCTTTATAGTGCAGTAACTTCATCTCTCATAGTGGTGAACAGTGCCATCTAGGGACTCTCTCATTGAAGAAATAAGACGTGGAGGCGGTTTGTCTCGTGTCCCCTGTTAAAAGCACCAGGTCAGACTTTACACTCTGCATGGAGGCATGAATAAGAACCCTCTGGAGGTCAGAAACAATCACCTAAAAGGCATCACATTTAATAAATATCTTTGCTGGGTCTTCTCACACACCAGCAGTATAACCCGTACACAAGTCAAGACCCCTTTGAATGCCCACTCTTCACTGCCAGCCATTTCTTTTTGGTACATCGAGGCCTTTTTTGAGGATCTCGACTTTACATTCTTGTTTGTCCACAATCAAATCTGTCAAAAGCTCCTGAGCATTATCGATCCACATTTACACACTGAAACACACTGAAAAACACGAGAAACTCAAACATGACAGGATGACAGAGGTGCTCCACGTGACACTTAAAATAAGCAATTTACAAAAATACTGTATCGTCTGAGCCACCTGAACATACAGTAGTTGGTTGTTTTTTTTGTTCTTCCAATGTAAACATAGACTGGTTGATAATTCTACTCATTGAGCCGTACATACAGATCACTGATATTGATCAGGTAAAAGCAAAGAGATGCAGCAGAAGCAAAATAAATAGTTTTGAACACTGCATGTTACAGTTTGGGTGTCGATGCTGGTCAGACATGTTGGCCTGTCATGTTACTCCTTGATCGGTTTGGAACGATGGTTAACATTTATAGACACATCTGCAGTCAGTCTTTCTCTCCAGTGAGGTCAGTCATCTGTTCTCAGCACGTCCTCTCAGTAGTCATACAGGTCAGTGCTGGTAGTGTGGTACAGCGATGTGCTGGTGGTGGTAGCTGCTGTGATGAGAAGGGTAGAGGAGGTCGGGGGTCTGAGGAGTCAGGCCGGTGCACAGAGGTTCATGGCTGCTCAGCACGGACGACAGGTACTTGGCCTCCTCAGTCAGCTGCTTCACCTCCTTCCTCAGGGCAGCGTTCTCCTTCTCCAGGTTCTCGCTCTCCTGGGAAGCACACAGACAGGAAGTGTGAGCAAACATGTCTCTTATTCATAATGAAAGTGGTTTTAATGCCAAATTGGAAAGTGATACACTTCAAATGTTACTAATGAAATGTCAAATCTGTGGCATTATATCCTGTTTCCACACAGGTAGGCTTTATGTATGTTTTAGAAGAAGAAGAAGAAGAAGAAGAAGAAGAAGAAGAAGTACCACAAACCAAAGTTTACAGTATTTTGACACTGACAATTTTGCAAAGCATGATAGCTTTTTTAATGTATTTGCTCAATGGGTGGAAAAGGCTGTCTGCTGGTCCACCTGTTTGGTCCAGACTTATTAATTTTACCATGAAATGTGGTATACGGCCCTGTTTGCACAATTTGTAATAACTATGATGGTCCTCTGACTTTTCTTCTAGCACCATCAAGCGGTCAAATCTGTCCAACACTACGGTTTATGACCACATACATGCAAAACAGTGCCATCAGCCTCAGCAGCACTATGCATTTAGTGCTAATTAGCATGTTAGCATGCTGAAATGCTAAACAAAGAGGCTGAATTTAATAATCTTACGCTTGATGAGCATTAGCATGTTAGCACTGCCACTGTAGGTATGTTAGCAAGCTGGCAGTAGTATGTCTCAAAGCACCATTCTCCTGTGCAGCCCCACAGAGCTGCTGGCATGGCTGCAGACTCTCTAAACTCATAGCAGCCATAGTTTCCAGTCAGTTCAGTAGGTGTGAGTGTCAACACGCAGACAGGCCATTGCTTGAGTCTTCCTTCAGATAGAATGGTGGCATCACGTCACGTCTGCTTTCGACTGCATTATCATTCAACAAAAACTAAATGGAGGCTACCCATGACGATCCTCGTGATGAGCTGTCTATCCCCTGCAAGTCTCTGCAAGTCAGTTTTTATACTGTACACAAGCCAAATGAAGACCAGTCATGCTAGGAAAAAATTGTATATTAAAAAAATTAAAGTGTGGTATTCTGTAGAAAATTGTTGGCAGTAATGAAGGCTAAAATGTACTTTTGTTAAAACAGTGGCATGCCAGATGAAATCATTGATTGTTGTTCACCAGAGAATAATATCATAACCTAAGTATTAAAACTAGATTATTTTATTGAATGATGAAACTTTGGTTAGTCTATTCAACTTGTTTTTCATTCCATACTGACATGAATGAAGACCAAAGGTTGATTGCGAATAAGTTAAAACATCAAAAAAGGAAAAATCTACACGTCTCAGCTTGCCTTAACTGCTTTACTGTAACAGATTTTAAAAAATGTTGTAAAAGCAGTGCATTTTCCTTTAACCTCGGCTGATATACGATACACGAACTTTACAATACAAACTGCCTGCAGCTCACTGAAAAGTTGCCATTCTAACATTCTGGATGATTTAAGTAGATTTTCCAAAACAAGCTCTTGTGTCTCGTGTCTGTCTTTCAGATCATCCACTTTTAGATAACCCAAGCAGAGCAAACTATACGTCATAATGTTTTTCTCTTTGGTGTGGTAATAGCAGGGGAGAAATATTCCACTTTAACAAAAAGGTCATCACACCATGGCCGAAAGATCATAATACTGAGCTGTGGGTCCTTACTGTCACAGAACCTTTGGGCAAACCCCTTCACTTGCGTCACTTAGCCAAATACAGCCCACTGCTATCAGCGCTTTACAAGAAGTGACTGCCTTTTTCTCCCCTCCTGCCCACGACGTACAATTTCAAGCTCATTTACACAGAAGAAAAAAAAAAAATACTACTGAAGAAACAGGAAATCAGGCACTGTGTCACAGAGAGGGAAAATTCGTCTTCCTGTTTATCTAGTGACACGATGAAAGCAAAACCACAGAACAAATTCTGTGGTCCCCTGGTGTTCTCTGTGACTGTGGCGGGGTTTAAAGAGCTTGATAATATACACCGTAATTCATGGGAATGGCTCTCACGTATTTGAATTGATGGACGTACTGCTGCCTACGGTGTGGCATTTCTGAAGGTCAAAATCTCGTCAGTTCATCTGATAAAATTTACAGAAGCAGCTGCTCTGGAAACATCATGGTGACAGAATACAGCACAAATCTTGGTCTGAATGAGGAAGTCACACCCAGAGTGGATACTGGGTCAGTATCTTGAAACGTGTGTTGGCGGAAGAGGTGAAAGCATGTTGAGTTATTGCAGGTTATAAAGGATTCATAAGATTATTACGTAATTACTGGAGAACCAATGTGCGTGTAGTCCCTGCTATATACACGTTTCAGTTAAATGAAGATTTGGAAACACATTTAAAACGTGCAGCCTCTCATTGACAAATCCCTCAACCTGCAAATCCAGATGTTCAGAAGCAGAACGCAGGAAAAGCTCTTTGTGACATTTTAGCTAATTCATAGAATTTAGTGCCAAGTCAAACAAGTAAAAGCTGAAACAACCGAGTGACACCATCACATGAAATGAGGTGCATAAAAAGAAACAGGGCCACTGAACAAAGCGAGTGCCCTGTATTGTGTTGAGTGCTGCTGTCTCTGGTGCTGGATTCGGCTGCAAAAGGGAATGATTGCCCACACGTGCTAATTTATTCCTTAAGCCTCTGCAAGCACACAGAGCAGTGTCCAAGTGTGCGGCCCAGCAGAAGCCATGACACATTCGCCACATGGTCAGGTAGCATTTTTGTAAATATAGTACAAACAGGCTTGAAAGTGCTGCATAGGCACTCGACTGGAAATTGATCAGATGGCACAAAAATCGTTGCTCTTTTATCTCTATTCACAGCAAAATATTGGGATGACAACTTTGACAAATCCTCTTTTTGAATGAAAATGTAAATTTCACTCCATTACTCTATACAGTATTTTGCAAAGGTACCCTAGCTAATACACTCTAAACATGCTTCATATAATCTGATTTGCAAGCAGCATTGCAGTACAATAAAAGCATTAATAAGGCTAGAAATTTGGCTTGTGTAAAGAGTAGCCCTTTAACTGTCCCGCTTTGATTGTCCTACGATAAACTGCAGCTGATCTACATTTAATACCATGTAATAGTTCCTTGTAACGTGTGTCAAGAAGCAGCAGTTAAGCTGTGTTGTTGCTGATGTATGCGTATGAGTACAGTGTGTGCTGCAGAGAAAAGTCTCCTCACCAAGTGTAGGCTGTCAGCTTTCTGAGTTTGCCTCATCCTGCTCTTCTGAGCAGCGATCCGGTTCTTCTCCCGCCGCATCACCTTCTTTGCATCATCTGAGGAGCTCTGAGGAAAACACAGATGTCAACAGTTAATGTGTGACACGAAGATCATCTGGCAAATGGAGCACAGTGAGTCTACTGTACCTGAAAAAGTGAAAAGATCAGACTGTGGTAGTTTATGTTTTCGGCTCCGGCTGGTGGCTTTGTGTGTGAAATGGAGGTGCTGTCTGTTTTAATGACAGTTTGAAAGAAGACGGGCCAAACTTAACACCTAATGTGGAGGGCAGGGTCGGGGAGTGGCTGAGTCATCATTTAGGTACAACGCACACCCTGTTTCATGTCCTGAACACTCGATTTTCTTGGTATCGTAATAACTAATCTCATTTCAAAATGCTGAGTCAATTGTACATCAAAGAGATAGCAAATAAAATTTTCTAACGTCCGTTAACGCCTTGCTGAAAAACCCAAAACAACAGATGCTGCTGGAAACCGCTTCATGTGCTGATGAGAGGGTAAATGATCCACTTTATCAGCTTGTAACATGCATTCAAAAAGCAGCATTTGAATGTTTCATTTCCACGATGCTTCTGAGCAAGAGAAGGAGCAACAATGTGCTAGAGCACTGGCACACGTGAAAGTAGTCAGCACTGAGGATGATGAGTCTCACATGCACAGACTCAGTACAGTACGTACTGTATTCACCACACTGTTTGTTCCTGACAGCTCTCCAATCATTCACAGTTCGAGGACTTGCAAAAACAAAGGATTCCCACTGCTTGGATAAGTGATACATTTTGCAATTCACAAAAGCCTACACTCGAAGCGAGTCATGCCTGCAGCCCATGTGTGCAAGTGAAACACTCTGAGAAACTGTGAAAAGAGCCAGCAAAGACAGAAGTAGTGAGCCTTTGATAGGCTGTGCTGCTGCCCACCCAACATGCATCAAACACTGTATCCAATCAAAGATTTAGCAGAAATATGGAGCATTTAATTCAAAGGGGTTGTGTTTAAAATGTACGTCTGAATACATCTACAGACCCCCAGTGAAAATAGGAAGTAACCGTGAAAACTATCAGAAGTATACATGGAAGTACACACTTACCGGTCTGCTTCCAGGAGATGGGGACTTGTAACTTGTGTCATTGCTGTCAGAGCCCTGAGCCATAGCCAACCGCGGCGTCTGAAACCGTGTGTCTTTGTCCACTTCTGCTTTGTGTTTTTGACTGTGTGTATGTGTGCGGTGTGTGTGACAGAGAGAAAGAGAGAGAAAGAGAGAGAGAGGGAGTCTGTGTAGCAGAACGAGTGCTGAGAAGAATTTGGCTTAATGAGTCTCTTTCTTCCCTCTTTTCTTTCCCTTTCTGTCACTCCTCCTTCTCTTTGACTCTCTCGCTCGTGCTCTCTTCCTCTCTCTCTCTCTCTCTCTCTCTCTCTCTCTCTCTCTCTCTCTCTTTGACACACATACACTGTGAGACTAGCTGTCTGCCTAATTAGCTGTATCTGATGTGGCTTCTGGTAAGAATCTGGGTAAGTTGCATTAGACTGGAAGTCACATGTCTGATGGAAAGTTGAAACACCTAGAGCAATCGTGTAAACTCCAGAAAAATAACATATTGAGGGTTGAAGTTAAAATTTGAATGAATTTGGGAGGATACTGGAAGCCTCAGAAAACAAAGTTTCTACCAGACTACATGAGGAAAAATAAGAATGTTATGTAGAAACTAATGTTTGGTAGCCGCACAACCAAAATTGAAGACAAACTGTTTGCTAAAAGGCAAGATATTAAACTTGCTGCAACCTTTTTTTCTCACGTGTGAATGTGTGTCTGTGTGTGTGTGTGTGGGGGGGGGGGGGCGTATGTGGGTGTTAGTGTGTTAGAAGGGCAACACGGGCATTCCCTCTTCCTCTTTTTTTAGCTGCACCTATACTACCATGTTTCGAATCAGTCCTCAAGAGACGGCGCATCCTAAAAGTCCACATGGATGACTGGCTCTTGAAGATTTACACATGTTTCGTGGTAATTTCCAGAACTGTACCACGCTCTCTTGCTTTGCGACACACCAGCTGCAAGAAGGTGAAGAAATGTCAAAGGCTTTGAGCGTTGAGAAATGTTCAAGGGGCTCCCCAAAAACCCACCTAGAATTCCCTCATTGTCTTTCACTGTAAATGACTCTGTGATGATGTGGGGAATCTTCAAGAAAATGTACATTTTGAGGGGGTTAAATTTACTCAATGTACGCAGCGGTTTGGGGGTATCATGCTGGAAATTAATAAAACTTTTGTGCTTTCACACTATGACTTTAGAAAGTGCTGAAAAAAGAAGTATTAGCATGTGTCTGGCACTCATTACAGCGTCAACGTCCAGTAAAAATCTGCGTTAAAGTCAGAGGTGAAGCCGCATAATGTGAGCTCTTGTGTTATTTTCTTGTTTGCCCCCATCACGAGGTAGCATTTGGTGATGCAAGAACAAGATTTTCTTGTGAGAAAAAAAAAAAAAATCAGGACCAAAACAGCTTTGCTTGGCAGAACAGCCCTCCCACACAAAAACATGTTCTACCATCGCAGGAATTTTGAAGAGCTTGGGCAAGGGCAGACATTTCTAATGCGTGGCATTTAACGCTGTCCAAAAGAGTTGAGACTGTAAAGAGAAAAGAGAGAACGCAGAGGAAAGCTGATTAGTCAAATTCTGCTTTAACCAGGACACAGACACAATACAGTACAAATATAGAAAAACAAAATAAGTCCACAGCTTTGACTTAGTGTGGCCCAGCTTCTGGAATCAGTTTATCTCTAATCCTTAAATGACCCAAAGGCGCTAAAGATATGACACGTCTTTTAAATGTTAAATGGACCGCGATCGTTTCAGCTATTTAATTTGGACTTTTTTCAGTGAACTGTGGGTGCGTTTGTGCTCAGTTCCAGCTTGTGATTATGACAACAAAGTCAGTCTTTTTGCCCTCTGTAGCGCTTTTTTAGCTCCGGTGCTCAATTGAGCTGAGGAACAGGCTTGATAGCAGTTTATCAAAGGAAATGGAGTTCAAGCTTGACACACTTGGTCACACAACACAAATCCTGAGCAACATTTAGCAGAAGTGACAGCTGTAGTACAGTTTAAATGAATTTTAACTGCTGCTGTCAACAGTCATCCCTCCTCTTCTTCAGGCCTCACTTCTACTTGGAAAAACCCCTAAAGGGCCATTGCTTGAGATAGCAAAGTGAGATGCCCTCATTTGTGGTCTCTCTTCCTTGGAAATGACTGTGGGAGGTTTCTAATAAGCACCGAATAATGGAGGGAAAGTGAAGAATCGTGTAGACGCTGATGACCGTAAACATAACACTGACATGCGTATTGTGGGCTTAATTACACTGAACTTAATAATATTCACTTCAAAACAAAGGTCATTAATTAGTCATTTTAGAAAGGTGTGAAGTCCAGCGCATTATGCTCACATGAAGTTATTTTAACCCCTCAGACACTGTTTAGCTCTATTATACACTCATCTATAACCAATAATCAGACATTTGAACAGTAACTGTCCCTGAAATAATGTTTTTCTCACCTGTTTGTCATGAAAAAAAAAAAAAAGAGTATGCCCGTCTGTTCATCTGGGAAACAACATGGTGGTAAATTCCCACCTTCACGCAGTTTCACATTAGGTTTAAAAATACACTATCGGTCGCTCTGCGTTTTCTATTTCTTTAAGACAGGCACATTTCTTCAAGTTATTCCAAAATGTTGTACTGTTTGCACATTACATCAATCTGGATATGAGTCAACGCCTTCTCATCCACTGAGAACATCCCTGAGTTGGATCCACAAACAATCCATTTTGTAATCTTTAATTCTGTCACATCTGGATCACCATGTTATGATCTGGTTTTATTTTGAAGTCTTCCCTCATGTGTCAGATTTTACTTTACTTCCTGTGTTTTCCCACTCTTGTGATTGATTCATGTCTGCTGTCTCTGATTAATTCTCCTCCCCTGTCTATTTAAGTGAGCGTTTCCCTTTGTCCTTGTCGGTTCATCCCTTGCATGTGGCCCATCAGTTCCCTGTCAGTTTGCTGAGTATTTCCTGTTATTATGTTTCCTAGAGTACCTGTTTGTGGATCTGCACCTTGTTGTTCCCCAGGAACTTGCTTTTTTTGTACAGAATATTTCAAGTTCAATTTACAGACCCTTACAGTCTCCACCTGCAGGATGCCATGAGAAGTGTTCAGAGAGGATGACGTAGTTGCAGGTGTCGTCCGAGTGGAGGCGCTGTAGATCAAGCAGGGCAGCAGGTTTGTGAAGGTTTTATGCGAGAATAAGAGGATGAAGACACGATGATGAAGCTGCTGTGTGATGTAAAGCTCCCATGTTCAGGTGTGTGTGCTGTGCTATGGCTTCTATTCACAGGTGCCTCCCACTGCTGAGTAGCATGGGGGCTTTGACCACACATATGCAAATATTTTTTCAAACGGATATTGTCCCATCTGTTTAAAACAAAAATCTGTCTGCACAACCTTCGTCGTCTATAGACATCGGTACACAAATACGATTCCAAATGCTCAAACAAGCATGGCAGGCCAGTAGTTGGCGATAAAGTCTCCATCGGTGATAACATCAAATGCTGAAGAAGAACATTCTGCGCATGTGTCGTGATCTTATTTTCCTTTAGTGGCAATGCCTTTAAAACAAAAACAACAGTAGCTAATTAATTATTTTTAGTTATTTAACACCTTTTTGGCACAGGTCTAGTTTTGAAAAATCTGCACTTTAGAGGGCATTTTAAAAAAATCTCCCTCTAATCACCTAAAACTCGAGGCCTTAGTGCGGAAACCTGAACTTGAACTAACATGATGTCATCATGGAGCGCCCTGCAGCGGCTTCTAGAGGGGGGAAATAAAACTGCAGCTGCAGTGATGAAGGCTGATCCTGGATTAATTCTTCATGTTAAAACTGATCTGGTCTGGTAATAAATTTGCACTTCTTTCTGTTCAGTGATGTAACTTTTCATCAATCTTCTCTCACCGGAATCAGTCAGTCAAAGTCACCAAGAGCCACATATGAAGCTTTAGGTAAAGTTCAGTCAGGTGAATGATTCCTTTGCATGCCACCGGCCTTCACTGCCGGCCTATCGTCTTGCTGCTGTCTCTCTGAAAATGATTCTCTCTCTGCCTCATGCTGATGTTATGCTCTTCCGCCCCCCCATCACCGCCCAGTCTTTGCAGTGTCACCCGCATCATCCTCATCAGAATATCAGTCAACAGAGTCAACAGCCACCAACGCCACCACCACTGTCTGGACTCCATGGGGGGATTCATCTAGCTGCTGCTCAGGGTGATGGCCGTCCACAACAGAGTCTCCCTGTGGGGTCTAAACTCTAAAGACTTCCTGATAAGACTAAATTATCACATACCATCCATCATAATAAACAATTATCTTCATTTCTGTTTGAACGAAAGTGTCAAATGAAGGTCATGTCCACTCCAGAGGAAAGTCTGCACAAGAGGGCTGAAGCACCTCTCTGTCACGCACTTGATGGAAGCCCCCGTAAAGCCAGTTTAGCCATATTTTACATATTTTTCTCTCAGTCATTTTAAAGCGCTGTTTACTTGCAACATAACTGCAGCATACTCCACACGAGGGTGATCGAAATGTGACTGAACCTGAGTGAAAAATATTTTACCCTTTTAAAAAGATCAGGCAGTCCGTGTGCTCACAGTGTGGGAAGACACGACGATCATCCTGTGTTTTGGCATTTTGCCACCGCTGTGAACGTACAAGTCAAGTTAGCAGGCTGGGTCTTTGTGGTTTGTTGCCCTTTTGCAGTGAAAACTGACTAAAAGGAAGCTGAAGGAAAGTAAAGACACTGACGTTCCTTTTGTGCCGTGCTCCAGGTTGTGCTTTTTTACATCTGTGACACTTTAAATAGTTGATGTGTTCATCTCTAAGATAAATGAATAAAACAGCCACGAGTTAATGGATTTTTATGCAAACATGTACATCAGAAAAACTGTTTTCACACCATAATCACACAGAGATCACACAATGCTGGTTCAGCAGCATTAAGATTCTGCAGATACTCATTGGGTCAATGAACCTAGAAGCATGGATTGTAATTTGTGGAGGCCCTCTGTGTCTCTGTGCTCACTTCATTCAAACAGTCGCTTCACTTTCACTAGAACGAAACTATGGCCACAAAAACACTGATAAAGCTGAATGGAAAGTGTGTTTATGAGTAACTCACCAGGAAGCCGTTTAATGTTTGTAGTTTTAGTTTGCCTCCACCTGCAGGACGCCATGAGAAGCGTTCAGATAGGCTGGTGTAGTTGCAGGTGTCCTCCAGGTGGAGGCGCTGTAGAACAAGCAGAACAGCAGCTTTGTGAAGGTTTTTCCACAGGAATAAGAGGACGAAGAAGCAGTAATGCAGCTGCTGTGTGATGTAAAGATGAAATGTTTCGGTGTGTGTGTTTGACAGTAGTTTGTTGACGGTAGAAAAAGACTGGGTCCCGCTGTATTACTCAGGCTGCACTACAGCGTCTATTCACAGGCGCGATCCCACTACTGAGCGGCACGGGGGCTTTGACCTGCTCCGTTTCCGACCTGGGCCGGTGCACCCCTCCTTAGACGACCTGGTGGTCCCGAGCTCCCCCAGGAGCACCATATCGATACCGAACTTAGTGCGGACACCCGATCGGCATAGTCCGCTGCAGCTCAGAGCTCCTGAGCTCAAACGATCCGCCAGCCTCAGCCTCCCGGTAGCTTGGATTACAGGCGCGCGCCACCGCACCCGGCAGTGAGAAGTCGAGCTCATAGTGCTTTTAGCTTGGTCAAACGTGACGTCATCAGGGAGCGCGCATCAGCGGCTTCTAGCGACGGGAACTAAAACTGCAGCTGCCGTGATGAAGGCTGATAAAGCCTTACGCCGCTCACGTCAGTTACACCGCTAACTTGACGGAAATGGGCTTTGTTGTTCATAACTGTTTGAATCACATTTCAACGACAGTCTCAGAATATTTTAGTTGAATTCACTGCATCTACTGCATGTACTGTGTTTACCTGTCTGTCCAGCCCCCTCTACAAATGAACCACAATACACATACAGATGTTTTCATTTCAATATAAGTGTATGAAATAAAATTAGGTAAGAATGTCTTTTGCTTCTTCCACTCTTCTTAAAAACACAAACTAGGCCTGGCTGACCTCTTCTTCTACCCAGGAATTTTTGAAAAAGTGTTAACATATAACGCAAGATATTTTCTGTTTGATCACATTGTTCACAAATTGCTTTCCTTCCACATTTTTAATCCAGGCTCAACCACGTAAAGCTCTTTGTAACTTTGCATTCAAAAGTGCTGTACAGACCGAGCACATTATTATTATTATGATTTTTGTCCACATCACGATTAGAGAATTCATGGCGTCCAGCTGCAGTGTTGAAGGCTTCCTTCTATCTCAAACAGCCAAAAACCTCTCTGGATTTGTTTGGAGACAAACTTCACTTCAGGTTGTGCATACAGTATATTCATACAAATGGTTTCATCTGTGTGTCAGCATCTCATGGTTTATTAGTAGGAGACATTTTATATAAATTGTGTTCTTTTTAATATAACTGCAAATTTTATTGTTTGGTTCTACGTCCTTGATTTTGTACCTGATCTTACCCTCAAAATTTAAAAATGATCATCTTTCAGAGGCAAAGAACAAGAGACAAATGATGAGATCAAAGTAACGTGTAGAGTATTTTAATGGTCTGAGAGCATCAGCAAAAGCCTGACTGTTCATCTTACAAAACACGTCTCTTAAAAATCAGTCCAAACTATATGTTAAAATTAAATTAGAAAAACAGTCAATTGAGAAAATGAAAGTCCATGAATATCGATCGTGAACATCTTCCACAGCTTCATGTGTTAACCATCAGACTTCTGTCAGAATCCCTGGACTTCATTAGCTGTGAGAGAGAAGGACAGACAGCATTCAGTAGACAGAAAGAAACAGGACGACAATTCTTTATTAGGTGCATTTCAACCTTAATATATCTTTATAGTGCATTACAAGTAGGATTACAAATAAACAAATGACATTATTTAAATCAAGGCTTTTATTTCACATCAAACATGAGTTGAGCTTCCCACTGTGGTTTGGTGGAGACTCTATTATGCAAGGAGACACTTTTATTAACAGCATAAAAATTTTAACCAAACAGAATTTCACATTATGGGACATTCACTTTGTGTGACCCCTGTCTGTTCACCTGCTCTGTGTTTTTGTCCATCTCAGGGCGTGTCTTGGAGGCACAGATGTGGTTGGGTGGTAGAAGGTACATCCAGCTCGTTTACACTGCGCCGCAAAGCGACAAGGCTGCAGACAAGAGGAACCACGTTTTGAAAGTCAGACTGCTTCTTTCTGACTGCAAGCATTAGCGTAAATAACGAAGCGACTTCCAAATAAAGAAGTTCCCATTTAACTTAAAGGGGATCGTACATGGGCTGCAACTAACAGCTACTTCAATTATCAACAAATCTCTTTAGTATCACTTTGATTAATCAATCCTTAATTGGATCTAAATTCTATTATTTCCAGCATTTAATTCAAAACAAACACAACGTATTCCTCTCCTTGTCAATACTCTTTCAAACGAGTTGGCAAGGCAAGTACAGCATCTGTTACCTTGGGATGATAAAACGGACAGTCCATCTTCTTGCAGTCTGGGAAGAAGCGACAGACACTCGTGGTGGTTTGCACTGGCTGCACTGCTGCGAACACAAAGAGTCGAGTTGGAGACGTGTTTCTCAAAGCTGTGTTTTGGCAGAGCGAGGCTGAACAGAGTGTGCTCGTGAGAGAGTACCTGGCCTTTTAGGAGGAGCAGCTGTGCTTCTGCGACTGACGTGAGTGAAGGGACAGTCTGGCTTGCTACACCGGGCGTCGTACTTACAATTAGGATGGACAAAAAGGCATTTATCCCCAAACTTGCAGCTGGGAAAAGTCCTTCAGAAAAAAAAAAAACTCATTTAGTGCATCCTGTGCGGTAAGAACCCCATTGTTCTCCAATTTCTGAACAAGAATACTGACTTGCACTGTGTTGTCGGATGATGGTACACACACTCATCTCCACTTTTACAGACGGGCCAGAACTTGCATCTCTCCATCACTCTCTGTTTCTTCAAAGGGCCAGCATCCTCCTCTGCCATCTCAAGGTCCATCACACCATCTGTCAGTAGAGTAAAAGGGATATGACCAAAAGCCTTAACTCAATAAAAACACAACCCTTCACTCAAACACTGTGTATATGTGTGCAGTATTATCTGAAATGACAGTACAAAACCATTCTGATAAGACCCCACACCTTCTAATGCTGTGACTGCTCCCTGTAGTCTGTGAAGGACGCTGACTTTGGGCTCCCTGTTGACATGGATGGTGGCCTCTGTGACTTTTGCGGGTGCTCTCACGCCATCCAGCTCCATCTCATAGTCTGCAAGGTTTCCCAGCGGGCTCGGTACCCCATCTAATGTCACTATGAACTTGGGGCTGGCAGAGTCGCCCCTTTCCTTACTAGCATGAGAGAGAAAATCAAGACAAATCAACAATGGCACACACTTAGACCATGTAGATGGACAGATGTAAGTGCACCTCTTGTGTGTGTGTGTGTGTGTGTGTGCGTGTGTACCTGGCCTGGACAGTGCGTAGTAAGGCAGACTGGACCTCCTCTCTGACCTGAAGACGCTGCTGGTTTCTGGCTGAAGGTTCTTGAAGTTGAGGCGGACTCACTATGAACGAGCGAGTGTCAAACGTCTTTGTCTCGCTGCCTGCAGTGATCTCAATGCCTGCAGGTGCATCACAAACGCAGCGTTGTCAGTGTAACGCATCACTGAAGGCAATGAATTAAACATCCTCTGGGGAGTTTATTATCAGCTACTACTTTTAAATGATCTAAGTTGAGTAAATGTTTGTGTGAAGACACTTTTATTGCAGCACTTTGCTAAAGTAGGCACATAAAAGCTTAACTGAGCAATAAAGTCTCACCATAGTCACTTTGCTCTCCTCCATCACTGCTCTCTGTGAAGTCCAACTGCAGGCGTGAAGCTAAAGATCTCGCTGAAGCTGGGGAGGAAAATCGTAACATCAAAAAAGAAACAAAATAAAACAACACAAATAAGACTAAAATCTAAAAATCATATCCCGCACTCTTTGCAATAGACATTAGTTTAGTTGATTACTTACATTAAGACAATCATTTTTTTGTATTACAAGTTTTCTGAAATTGCATGTTTAAATACGCAAATGAGGCATCATCTATTAAACATGATCCAGTTTGCATAAATGTCCAGAAGAAGGATTGTAACTAAAATAAACAAATAAATGTGTATTTTAGAAGTTTTTTGTTATAATTCTAGTCTGCACGCACCAGGTGTTCTGGAGGGAGGTAGCTCTGTGGAGGTGTAGGCCTGAACCCTGGGGGCCAGGCTGTGGAGGTGCTCCTGGACCAGCTGGATGGCCGCAGTCATCTCTTGACTGCTGGCCAAGCGAGTACGAGGTGCCACAGGAACGGTCTGCCTCTGTGGTACTGGAGGAGAAGAGAGGTAATGTAAGAAAGTGGACAACGACATGTGACACATTTATGATAACACCTTAAAACATACTTGTGGGGTAGGCTGTGGTTTTGGTGATTGAGTCCTGAGCCTCAGATATGGCCTTCAGTATCAGATTCCTGTTGGCCTGCTTGGCTGGAGGGAGAGTAGGTCTGAAACAACAGAAACCAGAGTAATGTTAAAGCCCGGCTACCAATGTCTGCTGTCGGATAATTTCAGAGAGAATATAAGATGAAGTCAGTGGCAGATTGTCTTTTGCTGCTTCTGCTTTAGTGACTACTACTGCAGTGCAAAATAAGACAAATCACATTTGCTGCAAAATTTAACAGTGAATTCGATCCTGGTCTGCCCTCTAATTCAACAACATATATACCACATAATGTTCCCAAATATCACATGAGGTGTTATCACTGACTTGCGTTCTGGTTTGGAGGGTAGGGACACTCTACTGGACAGGCCTCTTCCTCCATAGCCCACATCCTCCTCTTCCACATCATCGCTGTCCTCGTCTGCCGTTCGGCTCACTCGCACCACCGAACTCGCCACTGGTGCCTTACGTTTCCGTGACAACTCCTCCTGCTGCACAAAGATGGCAGAACATTATTAGGGATGCTTACCTACACCTGCCTGAGACTTGCCAACAGAGAGAGAGCATGTGAGTAAAAGACAGCTTGTGTATTTATGTATCTGTCTCCTCGAATCGTACCTTGCTGGATCCGGCTCTGGAGGTTCTGCTGCCTCTGCTGTGTGAGGATCCTTCGGTGGGTCGACACGTGTCCGCAGAGCCCACTGATGTAAACTGGCTCTGGCCCGGTCTATAGATTTCAGCTGTGGGCCGACCAACGTTGCCGCGTGTTCGACCATGGTTGGTTCCTATTTCTACAGGGTCCTCAGCGATGAGGTCATCATCCATTTCTGGTTTGATGTCAATAACAGCCTCTGAGGGGAGGGGTTCCATGAGTGGCTTAACAGTGGAGGTAAGTCGAGAGGAACTCTTCTCTATGGTGGCTCTCCTGATAACAGAGGTAAGAGTGGTTTTTACATTTGCAGGCTCTGGACTGTGTGCTGTTCAAGACAATGACAAATAAACAGTGAATGTCAGCACATGAGGACAATAAATAAATAAATGTTTGCACTTGGTACCTGTTCTCATGAGCGGAACTGGACACGCGTGCTTCAGTCCTGTCAGAGCGTGAGCTGGACACAGTCAGCACCTTCGACTCCTCTGCTTTGCCGTCTTCACTTACAGATGATCGGCTCCTCCCAGCCGCAGCACCGCTGTCTGACTGGAGCGGATTTCTGAGGGATGCAGGCTCTGAAACAACCACGTAGACAAGGGAGGAGGAAAACATGAGCAATCCAGAGGGAGCAGGAAGGGCCTGAAATTACTGAAGCAGCTGGTTAAAAAGTGTAGAAAATCTTTCATGCATTCAACATAGTCTGACTTACCAACTGCAACAGATCTTAACTTCTCAAGGACACCCTGTAGCCTGAAATCAATCAAGGAAACCAAAGTTATAGGAGATAGAGGAGTGCAGAGAACAAAACAATTGGAAATTTAATGGGACAGGAAATATATATTTCTGGGATGGTTTTGATCGTACCAAGCTGTGAATTTAATAGTGTTGTTTCCAAGGAAAAGGGAGAGATCATCAGCCATCTGCTGGGAGGTTTTCTTGTTTGCTACCATCACCATAATATAGTCAGGAAGCTCCTCATCTGAATCAGCAAAGAAACGAAACACATTCATATAAATACATAATGTCTGACTGACACACCAAGCCGCAACAAAATGAGCACTTTATTCACTTACCGATGTATGCACCGAGCTCTTGAAGCTTGCCCTTGATAGCAGCCTAAAACAAACCGAAAACACAGTTCAGGTGATATTATCGAGCTAACAACAAATAACAGACGGCATGCTGGCTCAACTGATACCATTCATTTCAGCACAACTGGAGTTAGCTAAGAACAGTGCAGCACTATTGTACCGTGGGGCTAAGTTACCTTAAAAGTCGAACAAAACGCCGCTAACATATTTGTAAACATGCCTGTTGGATTCCTCGGCCTTGTAAATAAAAACCTTAATACCTTTCTGGCTGACAAATATAGCTAGGAAGCTAATACTAGCTAGCAACATTTATGCTACCCTACCCTTCACTACCCTTAAATCCGCAGTAAATTACTAATATTCAGCCCATAATGTGACTCACTCTTATTTTCTTGCTGATCTCTGCCCCGATCTCCATGTTTGCCATTTAATTTAAATATAAAAGTTGTAAAAGAAGCAACCGTTTTTTCATCCACACCGCTAACCACCGGGGACAAAATGACGTGAATCACGGGGTCACGAACGTAGCAGCGTGAGGACATCTTCTTCTGCGTTTCCGGCAGGCAAGTGCCAAAGTGCTGCCTCTCACAGGTCAGGATTAGATTGCAGTTCGAAGTGATTGAAACTATTTACACTTGGAGTGTTACAAACAGGTGTTTTTGGAGCATTTCACAGCTTTCCCAGTCTTTTGCCCCTGTCCTAACATGTTGCTGCATCAAATTCATACTAAGCATATATATACAAAATGAAGTTCATGAGGTTAAACATTATGCATATTGTCTCTGTACTGTTTTTAACTGAGCATACATCAAAAAAGGATTAGCAAAGTATCATATACAGTTTAATTAATGATGTTTTACACAGCATCCCAACTTTTTTGGAATCAGGATTGATAGATCTTTCTTTCTTTACACTGTCTTGTAAAGCAAAGTAGCCCTGTGTACTGCACTGTGCAATCATTATATAATGAATCAGAATCTGGAGAGCCATGTTTCTTCATTGGCTGAAACAGAAGTTTTATATTTAATTTCAAATGTGCAGAAAGGAAAACAGCCATGTCAGTATTATTGGACCAGTTCAAAAATGACTGTTGTATCCACCAGATGGTGCAAGAGACCATTAAGAACACACCAGTGAGAAAACAAATCCCACCACAGGACATGTCATAGTCCAGTAATGGATGACTCACTCAAATAAACAATGACCCAACCTGATTCAGAAACCCAAATCTGGAATCACTGACAGACCATTCAAACAATGAATTCAACCATTCAGTATTTTGACGAAGAGATACAGACCTGTTGTAATATTACAGCCTTAATTCTGTTAAACTTATATAATCATACATGTTGTACCGCTTCAGTTTTTAATGGGTCACAAAAGAGGCATTCAGGGGGTGCAAGGAAAACACNCACTCAGCACTGTGCCTGAACACATCCTGTGTAGACACTGACGTAGCACTGCAGCTGCTACTGCTCTGCTAACGTTCTGATTTCGCGAGGTGGGCTGTGTAGACATTGTGTAAGCCTCAGCTCACTAATGGTATTTTGCAACCCACACTGGAGCTGAAGATGCTGCACAGAGCCTGGGCCTGGATAATCTGTAATTTGTCAAGAGATGGTTTGAGCACATCACTCCCAGTAAAACCACAAACTGTCATGTTCACATCACTTTGACTACAGATTAAACCAACAAGATACAGCATGTTAATTAGTGTGCTTTAGAGGTGTTGGTAGGTGGATCTGAACTTTGGACACAGGCTAGCTGTTTCCTCCTGCTTGCAATCTTTATGCTAAGCCAGGCTAACCTTAGCTGACATCTAGCTCTGCACTTAATGCAGAGACATGAGAGTGGTGTCAGTTTTTTCATCACATTTGAAAGAAAGTGATTAAATGTTTTGGAAAAATGTTGAACTATTCCTTTAATAAGAACCAGATCACTGAGGAATGCTGTTTGTCTTTTCTGCTTAACATCGTGTATGTCATGCTGCGTGTGGTGTGGAGTTTTTGACCACTGGTGGTGCTTTCAGGACATGCTTTAATGTGTAGGTCCCTGTATTGTGTGCATCTGTGTTGTTATGTGTGCAACAAAGCAAGACAGAACGATGGTGCAACAGTTAACAACCCACAGTAAATTTAACCTGGATGCTCTGATATGTGACCACAGCAGACAAAATAAGACCATTTCTTCTTTTGCACGCTGCTTTGTCTGACTTCTCTCTGTACTTCAGGAGTTTTTGGTGTCACACTATTTGAAATATTCCAAGTAACAAGCATTTGCATGGACATTTTGCCAACACACCAGTAGTATAACGCCAGATAAGAGTGCAGTGTGGAAAAACTCTTCTGAGAAATTTGATATAAAGCCAAACTGCAACTGCAGTTGCCATCTGCACTGTATGTATGTGACCACAAATCCGCTATCCTGCGGCAGGCGTCGGTCTCCCCCACACCTACACAGAGGACTGTGGTAATTCTACTTCCCTTTTCTGTGAAATTTTGTCATAAACTAAGAGACTTCAGTTGTGAATCAGCTGATAAACTTCCGCGAATTCTTCAACCGCATGTGCCGCGATGACGATAGTCCTGCCACCAAGTCCCCTGACACAGAGACAGGGTGAAGAACTGCTGTCTCCTGTCTCTGAAACCTGTCCACCATTAAGGAAATTAATACTCCTTTAGAGTCACATTACACTTTGGATAAGTCAAGATCCTGCCTTGAGGCTGGAAGCAGGGGAAAGAAAGGATGCAAAGGTAGAAGATTACAGAAAAAAAGGTTTTAACAAAGACGTGCACAGGAAGATAATTCACTGCACCTGCTCTGACAATGACCAGAAACCCAATACAGGCTTTCCTGGACGAAAGGACATCTGTATGCATGAAGCCGCTGCAGCTGGGTGTCGACACACAATCACATTTTCACATAGCATAGAGAGGAAGACTTAAATGCATGTCACACATGGCTGCTCAGATTTTGTGCACAAACCCTTAAATAGTGAGGAAGAGGAACTCCAGTGGAATTATTAGCTTGCTGCAAAGACAAATGCATGCCATCAGCTACAAGAGCAATCAAAGTTCGCATGCATCAGCCGAGTGTGCAACAATATCTGCTTTCCCTTGAAGTGTCTTGTTTTGTGCAGTAAGTCAGGAAATCCTGAAATGTTGACCGAGGACAAGATTTGACTACAGCCAGGTGCTGAAGGGTTAACCGAGTTTTGATTCACAGTTTTGAGTGGTGAAGCTTTCACTTATTAGCCTGGCAAGGAAGTGAAAGCCCACTAAGATTTACAACTGCTCTAATCACTGTTGCTAAACCTGCTGGAGGTTCAGTGGAGGTACTCGGTGGGTCACTGCAGGCTCTCCAGCACTGGGTCTCCATGAATCCGGGTTACACAGCTGGAAACGTGTTCAAATATCAGCCTCTGTGCTGTGTAGGAGTGCAGGTCAGGGTGCGATTTTGTATTTAACAGCACATTCATATAATTATACAACCGACAAAGTGTTAACTTTACGAACTCTGAATTGCAGTCTGTAATATGTGAACTTTGTGACATGTGAAATGTGTTATTAATTGGATCTCAGGAGAGCAGCATTGTTTGTGAGGCCTGAGTGTTTTTGTTTCTGTCTGTATGAACCTTCTTCCTTTTTTTTTTTTTTTTACACACCAACCACCCACACAGATTGGGTATGTTTTGGTAGCTTCTTCAAGAGATATATCAGCTGGTTGTTTAGAACAAATCCTCATAGTCTCTTCTTTAATATGATTATGGTGTGAGGGCAGAGAAGAAGGGGATTTACTGAGAGCATCAGTGTAATACAGCAACGGGGTTTCACTTATTTAAAGGAATAGTTTGACATTTGGGGAAATACATGTGTTTGCTTCATTGCTGAGTGTTTGATGAGCGGCTACCACTCATGTCTGGATGCTAAATATGAAGCTTATGTGTGCAGCTGATTAGCTTAGCTTAGCATAAAAGCTGGAAACAAGGGGAAACAGCTAGCCTGGCTCTGCCCATAGGTAACAAAATGTGTATAAAACACACATTTTGTGGGCTTTAATGTGGAGCAAGAAAGTGATTTGGCATATTTCCCTGAAAGTTGAACTATCCCTTTAACATTAAAGCAAACTAGATGTTTACAGAGCAAGCAAACGTAGCCTTCTGATTTTCAGACTTTTTTCCACACAAAAGATCTGTGGTTTTCTTTTTATTGCTTGGTTTGTGTTGACGCTGCAGGCCCAGTAAAATGTGTTACACCACCACTTCTGGAGAGATTATATGTAATGGATCAACACTTATTTGCAGAGAAAGATGCAAGCGCATATCTCTACCCAATACAAAGTCCATCTGACAGAAGGCTGTTAGAAAAGATAGCTAACCATGCAGCAGCACTTACAAGCTAAATGCACTGCCAACATGCAATGTCAGGCAGCACAAAACTACAGAGAGTGAAAATGATTTGCACTGACAAATAGAAATCTCGTGGTTACAGACACAACCCACATCTAGTCTTGTGAAAAGGAAACATCAGGTGCATCTGTTGTGTTTATGTGGAAAAACTTTGTGTGAAAATTCTGGTAATTTTAAAAACAGATGTTAATGAGACCTGACGGGAAACTAGACACTGACTATACCACATTTTTACATATCATACACATCTTGTACACACTCAGTTGTTTTTTCTTTCCACTAGCTGCTCCTGCTAAAAGAAGATAATTAGGTTGCAATCAGATGTGAACCTTGGTGGATGACAGTAATGCAATCAATGCAACTGGTCAAATGTATTGAAATGTAGCCAAAGTAGGCTACAAGATCCTTTCTGACCTACATGTGTGGAAATGGAGAAGGAGTCCTGTGGGTCAAAGCTCAGCATGTGGTTTTCTCAGTTTTTATTGCTTCTCTAAACATATAAAACAGTTGTTGAAATTTTGCAGCATTTAGGTCTCTGCTTGGAGTGAAGGCCCTTCTCTCAGTTAATGCTTAAAGTTGTATTTGTCAAGAACTTTGTGACCTTGTTATTGTATGTTTGATGACCAGAATAGACATTGCAAACAATATGTTGCAGCATTTAAAGTGTATTAACTTTCCATATCTCTCTAGGACATGCAGTGAACCCGGTCTCTACACAACAAGCCTGACTTATGCACAGTTACTTGAGCATTATGTTATAGTCTGAATCAATGGGAAAGACAGGTTTAGTTTGCAGCTACTCAAGACACTTTTCAGCTGAAGCCTGTTAAAAATCTTGGCATGTCTCACCGAGTCGTGTAACAACCTCCGCTGATTGCATTTGCAGCTGGTTGGCTTCAACAAGTGCATTTTCCCATTTGAATAGACAACATATGTGGAGTCTCTTTGTTTGCAAAGAGGTTCAACCACTCATTTTTCTCTATACTGTAGCTTTCAAAAACACTTTTATTCATCTAAGGGCCTGACATTTGGTCCCACAGTTCCTAATATTTTATAAAATTACACAAAATAAGAGTCTGAAATTACACATGAGAAATTATTCCAATAATATCATCATCTAGTGTAGCAACAAGATTGTTTTTAAAGAACTACTTTTTTTTAGCAAACGTGAAGCCAAAGGTTTTCTTTGACCTTCTTGAACAAAGCTCCCCCACACACACATTACAAAGCACATCACGCTCAGGCTATTTTAACTAATAATCTTCTTATAAAGACAGAATAAGGGAGATAATGCATGCCATTGTGAAAATGAATCTTGGAGAAGGAGCTGACTGATTATGTGGTGGAGCAAGCTGTGCGGCTGTTTGGCTTTAATTAGAGTATTAGCAGGATGCCGAGCCGTGCTTTTCATCAGAGGACCAAAGGAGGGAGAAGTTTGACAATGAGATACCCTGCAGAGCTAGTTTATCACCGATGTTGATAAGACTAATCTCCTCCATGAATGTTGAGATATGATATTCAATGAAAATCTAATAATTAACATGTTACTTTGGAATATATTAGGAGACATTATTAAGCTCTAAGATAATTATATTTCAGTTCATGGTTAAAGGTATGGGGTCTGATTATTCTTGGATGCTGTCAAAGTTCAACATGACCCTTGTTTCCGGTTTGGTATAAGATTCACTATTATTATTATTATAATTATTATTACAGTTTTTCAGTTGATTGGTTAAGCATCTTCTGACAGATTTATTATGTCCTGTAATGTGTGTTTTATTTGCAGCTGATCTTGATCATGCTGACCTGTAACACTTTGAATACTAACTCACATGGAGATGCATTTACACCCACATGAAGGACTTTTTCCTGCAACAGGAAATATTCATTTAGACAAGTCGTGGGCGTGAAGTTTCTCACTGTGAGTGAATCACTGTGAAACACACACAGACATTTCTACAAACTTCCAGAACCACTGAGCAAGAAGCCGTTCTTACGAGCATTCAGGCGTTCCATCCTCACTGAGCAGCACATGGCATCATTTTTGGAGAAAAGGCTGCAAACAACCAGATATTGAGCTATTTCTCTCACTTTATAAACATCTCAAAATCCAAAGGTGTGACTGAAAACTGCCTTTTCTACCTGTTTTATGTCAAGTCACATTATATTTTAACAACTACTAACAACTGAGGGTTATAACCCATCCATCCATAAAGCCTAATGAACTATTCTGCTCTCCAGTAAAACAGTTATAATCATGTTTGTATTTCAGAATGCAGCAATCATGTTTTCACATGTCTACTGGGCCTGGGTGGATCTGTACCTGACGCATCAACATTACAGAAAAAAAAGGCTCCATCTCACGTTAGATTATATTTTTAGGCACTTAAACACACTTCTTAATGCATGCACTCTCTGCTGCTCTGAAGCTGCTGTTTGCATGAGTGCAGTACTCTCCTTGCTAGTTCCAATAAAAAATATACAGCATAAGCATTATTATATGATTATAAAGAGGGTTTTTAAAGACCCCCTCCAATGAAAATCAAGTTTCTAACCTTGTTAACGTGTCTGTATGGTGTTTTTATATGCTATAAGACATATGAGCTCAATAAGCAACAACATGCATGAGCATTTCCATCTTGTTTACAGGCTCACAAACACAGATTCAGACAGCCAGGATTTCATACAGCACACACCTGAGGAACCAATCCTGTCTACATGAGGGGTGGGCTACAGTGAAATGAGGGGTATCGAAGCCCGACTCTTGTCCATCCATTTATCCCGGCAACACAGCGAGTATGAGCTAACATGTTGGTCAACCTGTAAGTGTATTTTTCCTGTGTCTTATCCACTGTGTCCAAACAGCCCTGCAATGCGCTAGATAATGTTAGCCAGTGTTAGCCTACCATTATGATTCATGTCAAACACTGACATTTTCTATGGCTTGGAGGTGTTTACTAAGAAAGTCAAGTGTAACAAATGTAACTCAAAGCAGGTCGTCAGATAAGCTGCTGAATTCAATGATCTGACAGAAAACTTCACACGACATTGGGGTTGTTCCTCACAATTGGTTTCCAGTTTGAGCATGTGTGGCTGAATTACTCCTGTATTGTTATATTACCATTGTGCAGGGTACAGTAGCTAGAAAAACTGAAAAGAAGCAGAGGTTTGTGTGTTTGAGTCACACATACTAAATGAAGGCAAAGGTGTGGAGCTACATCAAAGCCATTTTAAGGCAGGAAGGGTTTTTCATGGAAAAACTTCTAAATATGTAATTTGGATGAACACAGATGAGTTTTTAGGGATTTAATCAGTACCAGGAGAGGAACCTTAAACACGCATGTGATCAAGTCATTAAAAGAGAATGTGAAAAGAAAAGTTGAATGGAACAAATGTATTAAGAAGTAGCCTATAAATTATGCATTCACCTAAATTAAGACACATTATTCTCCCCTACATTATAGCACATTAGCCACTTGTAATAATAAAAAGCTTTTACCATACTGGTTACAAGAAGGCACATGACCGTCGAGGAAAACCCACATGACGCAGTTAAATCAATATTTTCTCACCTTCTTGTGAAACTCAGACAAGCGTTTGATGAGCTTTATGTACTCAATATTCATAGCTAATAGAGCCTTACAGTAGTAGTTTAGGCATGACTGTCTCCAGTCAGGCCTCATCATAAGTCTGTGGGCATTCCACACAGGCTGACGCTGATGGACAATGCTGTGAAGGCTGCGATGTCAATAATACAAACCTCGCTTCTATATTCTGTTGGAGAAACGGTTGTGATGACAGGAGAGTCATTTCAGTAATTACCTAAACAGCCATTAGAGGAGGACTTTTCAGATGGATTTGAACTGATCTGGAATTGCACAGATGTCGCGGATGGCCCAAACAACACATTGGTTGAAATGGTGGTTTTGCAGTTATGGCCTCCAGGTTTGAACTGTGACCTTGTCCTCTCAACTCATCTATCAGCACGATGATTCACACAGCTCTCCACCTGAACCACCACAAACCTCCTGCCATGCCCCCCTCTTGGTAAAGAGAGGAGGAGGGATATGGTGATTAGCTTCTTTGTAATGATTTTCAAGTTCATGTTGTGTTTGGAAAAAAATACATTTTGTACTTTCTTGTTGCATTCTGTTCTCACAGTGTGATAATTCCCCCCCAAAAAAAGAAAAGAAAGAAAAGAAAAAGAAAAAAACTTTGACTCTAACTTTTCACTCTCTCATTTAAGCCTGTCTTTCAGCACTTCCATTGCCCTTGTACCCCCAAAGGCCTGTAGCTATAATTATCTAGCGAGTGCGCTGTGAATGGGGAGCAGCCTTAGGTTTCCAGATTAATTACCTTTGCGTGAACTTCACTGCTGGTGTTGCTGCATGAATAAAGCTGTCGGACACACTACACCTGACGGCTGGGAGAAGGGAGGCTAACACCGAGGAGCTGGACTTATCTCAGAGGGTTAAACAAGCTGTGGGAGATTACGGGTGCTAAATGATGAGGAACAGAGTCTGATGACATAGAAGTTTTTTTTTTTCCCACATGGTGCATCAACACAAAGAAAACTCAGGGATGGGTGAATTAATAAGTTGCTGTTATGCTGGATTCCTAATCAAATTTGAAGTTGACTCCCAAAATGAAGGTCATGCTATTAAAAAGTGAGTGAAATGATCACTACAAACAACAGAAATGACAGTTTCACAGGAAAGGCGCATTTCTTTTTATGCAGTCACAACCTCAATTCTGTCCAGACTTTGGATGTTAATCACAGAATAACTTTGTAACTGTGCTGTGGTGTTCCTCTATTCCTGATGACATATTTTAAAAATAGTTCATTAGCTTGCAGCATGTCAAACTACACACACTTTGCAGATGCAACTCGGGTGATTTTTCCTGTCCTATTTTCCATATGCTCTGATATTTTCTGTAATCTTGTTACAAAAGGCCACATACACATAAACAACACATAAAGCCACGAGTGCGGTCTCCAATGTCCCCCTTACTCCTTTTTCCTGTTCTCATGTTCTGAAAGAAATCCCCCAGGGACAGTCCCAGAAGTCTTCTTTAGCTTAATCAATTTGAAGGGACTTGAGTGGGGAATTCCTTCATTAACTTATCACAAGAAGCCCATGAGTCTTAAAGACTGTCTGCAATAAAAAGCACATTTTTAATCTTGTTAACATGTCCATATGGTGTTGTGAGACATACCATGAGCGAAATAAGCAGTCAACCGTCAAGCATTTCTGCTTTGGAACTGCAGTGAACCAATGGCAACAGATTCAGAAAGCCATACATCACATACCTAAGGAACTAATCAATTTGTGGGATGGGGCTACGGTGAAATGAGGCCAGGTTGGTAGGTATCAGTGTTTTACAAGCCAAGATTCATTATTCATCATTCATTTATTATTTTCAAAATGTTGCCAGAGAAATCATCAATTCATCAATCAATCCTTCATGTGTCACCAAACGATCTGAAAGTCTGAGAGCCAAACTGTAGTCTGCAGTAGCCTTTTCTAAAGGACTTTTATTTCCCACAAAAGTCTGATGTTGCTCTATGCATTTATGCTGGGGACACAGCAAGTACAAGCCAACATGTTGGTGAACTGGTCAGCAAACACATCTGCAACGTTACGTGATGATTCACGTCAAATGTGGACGTTTTATATGGCTTGGGGTTATTGACGAAGAATGCTACAGCACATGTTAATCAAAACAGTTCGTCAGATAGCTGAGCTGCTGATGAGGTTTGTGTGTTTGACAAGCAGAGTCGAAGCTGCAGGCGAGTGGTGGAAGGTTGGGTGGAGATAGAATTATGAACTACTATCTATCTAATTTTGATGAACAGAGATGAGTTTTAGAGGCTTAATCAAAGCCTGGAGAGGAACTTCAAAATGGGAAATCTTCCAGCTGGCAGGTCTGAAAAAGAAAAAGGAGTAAACAAACATATTAAGCACCGTGAAATCCTTTTTGTCTGTGATTCCTGTGTTCACATGCTGCATGATATTCAAGGTGTCTCACAAATAGGCTAAGCTAATTCTGCCACAGACTGCACATTTTGTCCAACACTGATAGGGACTTTCAGACATTCCCACTCCCAGAGCATTAAATATCAGCGTTTTGTCACACCCGGCATCTCATAGAGATGCTCAAGGTACCCTTCAGTGTTTGTATGAGATGCACCAGGCTTTCAACGAACGTAAACCCCCTTTTAGATGCTCAGAACAAGGTGAAATCAGTGGGAGGAGGTTGGAGGAGGTTGGGGTAGTCGATGGATAAAAGACAAGACTGAGGGTTATGTCCTGTGTGAAACCAAAAGTTGGCTTATTTCAACTTAAGTACATAAGTGAACTTACATAACGTACCTAACTCATGTTACATACATAACAAAATGTATGAGACATACTTAACTTATATCACGTACATAGATGTGCAGCTCTTAACCCAAACCATGATCTTTTCCTAAACCTGAAGACACACACTTACATTCACCAGGTGACCACAAACACGACATAGTGTTGCTCTGTAACTGATAAATGTGTAAATAAACAACTGTTTGCCATGTCACTGTTGCTGCCACCTCCCAAAGGCAAGTTATTGCCAGTTATTGTCAATAACAGTTATTATTATTATCATCATTGTGTTTGTGTGCATGTAATTGTGAGTCTTTGTCAATGCTGTTACATGCAGAGTACCTATGTGTGTGTGTGTGTGTGTGTGTGTGTGTGTGTGTGTGTGTGTGTGTGTGTGTGTGTGTGTGTGTGTGGCTGTGTATGCTTGTGTGTGTAGCCATTATCCTTTGTGTCACGATGTGAGTTGAAGGTTCAGCATGAATGCAGTGTGAGAACGCCTCGGGCTCTTCTCTGGGGAATCTAACAACCATCAGGGGTCACCGCTCTGTCGAATCCTGTGACACATTAGCAGGTAATTACAGGCCTCATACTCTGCAGCTGTATGAAACATGCCTGTGCATGTAGGCAGAAACACACAATTAAAAGTGAATTTATCATACTGGCCATGAATAATGTTGGTAGTCACATGTGTTGCTGTGTACAGTCTGATCCACAAATTGCACTATATCTCTCAAAATGGACTTGTCCCTTGTTTAAATGACATAGATCCTTGTGTGGTGTACATGTAATTTGTGTTCTTTGGTAAGAGAGTTAAGAGGAGAAGTGTTGTTTGATAATGCCTTCAAGTTGCACATTCAGTTCTTGTCATGTTTGGCTTTGTCTGCCAAGCCAGCGTGGGATTACTCACTTCACCATATGACCATATTTTGTGTGTTGTGTTGGTTTTCTCTGCCTTTGTCTTCAATCTATTTTAAAAGTGGCCTCGACTTAAGGGGAAAAATGAATTCAAAATGACATATAATGGTTAATCTGGCATTTATTCAGTTTAAGATAAAAATTAATCAGCCATATAGTCTTTGAATTTATATTAAACATTTGCAATAAAGACAGCAGTTTTCCTTTTTCACATCAATCATTCCTGCAGTGTTGAAAATACAAAACAGTGTGAGAACTCTGAATTTTCTTCTCACCTCATCCACCCTCTGTTATTTGTGACAGACACATGGGATCTGGATCAACATTCTGGGGGGATCCACGGTGTAGACAAAAGTGAGTCAGAGGAGTCATAGGAAGTCATCACCTCAATCTGGACTCAGTCTGGGAACAACACATTCAGAGAAGTCATTGTATGTCTTCTTCCTATGGAGGAAACAACTGTCAGTAGTTATTCACTGTATTCTAACCTCATCTATCAACACCTGGCCACAGGGCAATAACAAACGAGGGTAGGATGACTAACAATGGCAATGAAAGCAGATTCACATCTGCACCGCTTCCTACCTGAACTTTAGTGGAAGAATGAAAGACTGCATTGTGAAGGACTGATGGCACAGTGCATGCTGGGATTGACACCGACACTCTCTGTGACCCTGAGCAGGTTCCACAGATATGAAAAATGGAGGGATGGGAACTAAAGACTCATGCTGTTATTATTTTTTTTTATATTGGAACAGAAAACTGTAGAGGCTCCTGCAGCATTAGACACCATTTATCACAATGTTATTCCATCAATCACTCCAGACTGCTATTGCTGTCAGCACTGTTAGTTACAAGAAAAGGTCAGACAGTCATCATCGCTGACATCTAGAAGGTACCAGCATACCCGTGTCTTCATTCATGAGGTCTTGTTATGTCAGAGATATTTAACATCCTCAGTTGAGTCCAAAGTTACCAAGACACCACGACATAGCAAAGGCTAGCTAAAATAAGTTCAACTGATAGCCAGCCTCGGAATGGTTCTGGTGTCTCTTTGTAGTCCGTTTGTAGTGCAAATAGCGACCAATCACCTTTGAATGCACTGTGGAGAGCAAAAGAGGTGGAACACACCAGTTGAAATGCTCTCCCCTCCCCCAGAGGATAAATCGTCGTCAGATAATAGCTGATGGGTTCTGAGATTACTTCTAGGTGTGTAAATAAGCACCTGTTTGCTAACATGTTCAATGTATCAGCTTTATAACAGGATAATATGTCAGTGTTGTGTTTGCAGCTTGCTCCATGATTGAGTACTGCTTTAAAGTTTTTCACATCAGCTGATTAAATATATCATATTTAAAAGCTGTTATTTCTAGAAGTTGACTTACAGCAACATGACAGCATAGAGATTTTCATGGCAACTGGGTTTTCTTCCTGGAAATGGCACAGAAAGATGCCCCCATTTATAATCCCACCTAAAAAGCTCAGATGGAGTCAACCGTATTTCCAAATGGCGAAACAGCCATCAAATAGCACAACACCAAAAATCAGAGATATGAAGCAACTAAAGAGGACTTTAAAGCTTACATTCAATGCTAATGTTGAGACATGTATGATTATTTAATTAATGTGTCTCTGTGTGTGTGATGACTGCTTCATGTGACTGACTCTTGTGCTATCTTGTGTATATGTGATGTGGTGTCTCGAAAGTTAAACTGATTACATTTCATTAAGTGCATTAAGGTGCAGGAGTACATGAACTGCATGTGCAAGGCTGACTATTTCACTTGTGTCACAACACATCACTTTTTAGGGATGTTTAATTTGTCCCTAGAAAAAGATTTCTGTCGTTTACTATGTCAATAAGCAGTCAATAAGTCAGCAGATCTTTTGTCCCTGTGACTGAAATCAATATGAACTGTTGTACTGAGGTTTCCTCTTATCCAGCCACAAAATGTGTCACAGGAGTGAAAGAATCAGCTTTGAGCCCGCCGTGTAAATCCGCCCTGACAGGACTGCTGAGATGGCTCTGCGTCCACAGCAACGCTCAGAGAACTGCCTGCCTCGCCGTCCACACAGCAACAAAGCTCACACAGCAGGCCTCGACCAATCAGGACGCTCCAAAGGTGACAGGCCCGGGCCAGGTCTTCCTTTGCTCTCTGTCGCTATGGCTGCCGCATTTTTTTTTGTTGTTTTCCTGAGAGCAAAACCTGGGGATAGAGGGAGTGAAGAGTGACAGAGAGATGGAGAGAGATGGAGAGAGAGAGAGACAGAGAGAGCGAGAGAGAGAGAGAGAGAGAGAAAGTCCAGTACAGCTTGCATAGGCTAAATATTCACTATGACACACGCACACACCCGAAATATACACATGCACAGTTAAATCTGAATTATAGCAGGTCCTGTGTTTGCTTGCATGAATGTGAAAGTTCCATATGAGGATGACGAGTGGATCAATGTGTGATTTTCTGTGGGTGGAGTTTGCACCTCTCCTATTCTGCGGTTCACACATGCATATTCTTTCATATGTATTTGCGTGCATATGTCTGTCTGCCTGTCTGCATTTGTCTAGACATTAGTACCACAAGTCGATATTGTGTGATATGATAATGTGACTGTGTTATTATCACGTTAGTCTGTTAATGTGTTGACATACACATGTCATCTGAATAAACAGCAACCATGTTAAGAGTTTGCACGCTGTCCTAATTTCATAGATACACATCAGAGGCAGCAAAGTTTCCAGTTGCCACCCATTGTTGACCTTATACCTACAGCAATTACAAAGCAATTAACTAATACTAATATTACAGTTTGCAGTAGTGACAGTCAGATCTGCATTAAACTGGCTCACATCACTGAAATCAGACAAATATAGGCTAGTGTACATGGATTTTAAGTCCTGTTTTCACTAAGTCTTTAATGCACAAGTTCTTTTAATAGTGCATAGAAACATCTTTCAAGTTCAAAAAGTGTAGTGCTGGTGTACTTACATAATGAATTTTAGTGAGAAGCGGTAAAATAGATGTATAACAAGAGCCTAGCAGTGACTGTATCTCAATAATGCTTCCACAAAGTAAAAGAAGGCTGTAGATTTCCTAAATGCAGAGCTTACTGTGGGCTTGTACTGCATGTTTAAAAGAGATCAGACCAGTCAGAGCTCTGCACATTGATGCATTCACCACACGATACACTTCAAAACCTCCACTTGTGCTGTTTTCGAGTGCTTGGCTGCTGTTTAGACCTAAAACTAATTGTTCTCCAAGTAGTTCTCCTCGGTGTGCTGAGGTAGATAAGGTCTGAGAGTAGTGAAATACCTTTGAAAAGAGACAGCCAGTCACAATGGATTTATTGTGTGTGTATCCTGAGGTGACCTCTATTCTCTCTCGGTGTGTGTATTATTGCTGGAGCCTGTTAGAGTCCATCTGGGTGCTTGGATTTGGTCGCTTCGATCCATGCCAAGAACAATACTCCTTCCTCCTGTGGCCTGGCTATTCTGCTGGCATTGCTTCACTTCTTCACTCTCACATTGAGATTTGGCAGCGCACCCTGACCAATTAAGAGACACTGTCAAAAAAAAATCTGAAGCCACGTCAGAGTGATAACCTTTGGCTCTGATGATTAAACTTCTTCAGACGGATCTGTGGAGAGAACTGCTGTTAATGAAGCCATTTAGATACTTACTCACATTGTCACCTTTTTCCTGCCAGAACTGACTTGTTGACGCATTGTGATTTGTGAATAGACCCGACGTAATAGAAGGTGAGAGAAATATATTTTCCTGTCACAAAAAAGTGATCAAAGGTGTCAGGATTGAAAACAGGAAGGACTGTGACACTTGAAGCGCATGTCAGGTAGTGGATGAACACAGGCATCTCAAAGGCTGCAAGACCTGCCTTAACCTCAACCTTCACTGAAACTGTTTAGTTTCTTACATCTTAGTTCACATTTTCATTTTACAAATCCACAACTGGATGTCCAATTCACTGTTTGCTTGGGGGGTTGTGTACTTTTTTGCCTTGCAAAAGTAAAAATACAAGAGTCTTAGTGTAAGGAATGGATAAGAAGGTGTGTTTATTTATTTTAACATTATCTGCATACACCCGATTAACTAGTTTACTATCTACAGCAGTAACAGAGCATTTCTTCAAGTACCAAGGAGTACAGCTTTGACTATGTTAGCTTGTGAGGTTAGAGATTAATGTAAAGCACATCCATTGTGTGTCGTTTCCTCAGTCAGTCCTGGAAGCTCAAGTACAGTATGTTTCTTTATGTCCTGTGCATTTATCATCAACTTGTGAGGATGCAACTTGACTTGGGACATGCAGCCTTTGCCATAGCCTTTTAGCATATGTAGCCTAAGTCGTATTTAAGAGCTCTATCACAGGATTCTTTTAAAACGAGCCAGCTGGAAACACTAAAGACTCAGAAGGAAACAGAGTTTTCAACCACTTTACAGAACTAAGTTAACTTAATTAGCTTGTTAGCTGCAGCTGATAAAATCTGCCAGCAACAGTTGTTATTTGAGCAGACAAAATCAATGGTCACTGGTTAAAACTGAGAGGCTGCTTTAGTCAGCCTGTAAGTCAGAAATTAAGGAGCCACTGTCTGAAAATGTTATGAATTTAATGGTATCTCTGCCACCGTTAAGCCACATAAAGCTTGGGGTCTGGGTCCGGTCTTTGAGGATGGTCAGTTCACACTTTAGTACCATAATCATTCATGGTGGAGGAATGTATAGAAAGTAATTTGCTCTGTAATGTGAGAGTGAGAATGCAGTTCCCAGTAAGTTAAAACAACCATGCGTGACCACACAACCACACAATAGACTACTTCCCTCCAAAACACACAATATTGCACATCATCATGTGCATGCGAGTGTTGCTTAACATTAAAGCCTCTTAAAAATTTTCTAGAGTTCCTCAAACCATGTCACTGCTGAGATGTAAGCAATTCACTCGAAAAGTGTGGTGGATCACATGCAGCCAAACTCAGTCTGGTCTGGAGATAGACACTTTTCCTGTGCTGCCCAAGTTCAGACAGTGTGGGTGATGTGTGAGACATGGTGTGCCAAACCATGTCAGCTGTCCTCTGCTGAACCACAGCAAGGACAACACTCAATATCAAACAGAAGCTGCACAGTTGGCAGTTTCTGAATAGCATATGTTTAAATAAAGTATTTGATTATCATTCATCATCATTTATAATATCATTTCTCAGAAATTTGCACCGAAAATGACATAATGCTGGGGTGCCCTGGTAACAAGGGCTGAGTCCTGACTGCAGCGGCCCTGGTTCCATTCCAGCTCAGGCCCTGTGCTGCATGTCATCATGTCATCCCCTCTCCAGCTGTCATTATCTAAACAAACACTTTAAAAATGGCATAATACCTTGTAAAACTACACAATTACTTAGGGACATTAAAAAGTTCAGAAAAACCTTTCCCCAACATAGTAACAACCATTTCCATTGTTTCTGGTACATGTTAAAACAATAGAATACTTATTCTACCAGTGTAAAGTGCATGAGAGCAGTCGAGGCGAGGAAGGATAAAAGCACGTATAAACTTATGTAAGTTGGATGGAGATAAAAAGATCTGATTTTAGAGATGAAAGGAGTATGACTGAACAACATTCTTCACTTGGGCATCAAAACAGAGATCTGCATCGAACATTATGCCAAGATTTCTTTCTTTGTCAGATCCTTAGAAACAAAAGTGCAAAAAGACAGTGCTTATTGGTGAGGCTAAATCGATGCTCTTCTTTGATTAAATTAGTTCTTCTAAAAATAATCTCTGTAGATTAGAACATAATTCTTGCTATGGCACATTTGGCAAGTCAAGTGCCCCACTGGGATGTAAATTTAGCTCATGTCCCTAAGGTGGCAAATCGTCTTTTCATTCAGCTGAGACAGCCTAACAAAACATCGCAGCGCAGCGTGCTTTCAGTTTTCCCACGGCCGTCTGTCCTCAACAGTTGGCCCTGACAGTTAGCAAGACAGGTGCACATCTTTCACTATGCTGTGCATTCAGTGTCAGTGCTGCTCCACCATAATGACCTTGACTCATGCACAGGGCGGACCTCTCTGTTTGCATTTAAAGGCCCGAACATTAAATTGACTTATATTTACATTGGAAAATTACAGGAGTCAGCGCGAGCCTATGGTTACACCAGTCTGTTTGGACAGAGTCTGCGTGTGGAGGCGTTCACTCACTGTCACTGTGTGTTTTGTCTGGATCTTCAGTTCTGCTCTAAAGGATAAATATAACAAGGATTATTGAGCCTGTTCCTGTGTGTACTATAACTCCATAGATTAATGAGGTTAGGTGTCACTCTATGTTCAGACATTTGCAGCTGAAACACATTACAGGGCACAAATCAAATTATCATCCGCCATCAACTGCCATTTGAAATAAAAAACAAAACACATGCTAGGAGGGCAGCTGTGCCTAGCAAAGCTCAGCTGCTGTGGCTTGGTGCTTCTGGCTGGAAAACAGAATCCTGTCCTTTTTTTTGTTTTTTCTCCTGTTGTGTTGCAGTGATGCAAGTAGCCCATCAGGGCCCAAACCTGAAGCAAAACAAAGCATTTTTGAAATTCAAGTGATACTTGGACACTTTGACTTGCGTTTTGTGGTGTGTTTCCACTGCAAATGTCTGCATGTAGGGTTAGAGGACACTGTGTATACGCACACTGGAAACAATCCAATTTGGCATTGGCGGGTCTACAAGTCCAGAGGGCAGATTTTGCAACAGCACAAATAGAAAATGTACCATGAGCCAAATGGAGCAAACACCATCCTCTACTGTCCCACCAGAACAAACTTTACAACAAACTCACAAACACATCTTCACCTTGGCAGCGCACACACTGTTTAGGAAAGTGAAGCTCCTCCACTGGGAAGGAATGAAGCTGTAGCACCATCCCATCCCAAACTCCCTGCCCAACCTGGCCTCCAACTGCAGGTTTTAACCTTGGTGTTCACATTGCTGACTTTTCAACCTCTGCTGAAGTTTGCCTTGACCCCTGCACAAGTGCACAATGCCCCTGGCTTGGGCCGGATCGCATGCCACGAATACCTGGAGCGTGGGTTTACTTATGGAGTAAGGTGCGCCGGCCGAGCGGCAGCTGCTGTGTAAAGCTGCTTGTTATGAGCCTGTGATACTTTCACATACCAAACTATCAGTGAGTGTGGATATGAGAAGTGGCACGCTCAGGGGAGTGACACAGATATGGGTGCAACTGATGTGTGAATGTGTCTCGTGTGTGTGTGTGCGTGTTTATGATACACAAAACATAGCTGAGTGTAAGCAATCTGCAGTGCATATAGATGCATGAGATTCTTAATAAGATATGCACTGCATGTGCACAAGGGGCATGTTAGTTCATGTATCGCTATGTTATTTACTTATAGCTCCAGAAACATTGCTGACACAACTCAAGTCCAGTGGTTGTCAAATGTTTACATGTTGTGTAACCATAACAGCTATTGGCGGACGCAAGCCACTGTACCGGTAACAGTGGGAGATGAGATTATGTTAGAAGTGTGTGTCTGTACATGTTTGTACAATACACCCTCCTCCACATGCTGCGGCAACTTAAGATAAGGCTGGGGGCGGGGTCTGTGTAGCATTAGTCCAAAACACTGATGGAGATATGATGTCTTAATGAGGCAGGCAGTGCAGGAGGAGAGCGACGGTGTTACTACACGGCCCTCTCAGCCACTTCAACCCCTCGTCTGAAAGGAAGCCTGAGAGAAAACAATAAAGGATGTTTCCTTGCCACATAGAGCAGTGTAATGCGGGCGGTGATAAGAGCGATAACAACCTCCCTGCCATGCTGTGCTATTCTGGGAGGAGTGGGCTCTGGAAAAACAGGATATCTCCCTTTGTTTTGGTTTGGTGTTAGCTGTTTTGTGTGCGTGCAGAAAACATTTTTAATCTTTTTCATCTGTCTCACCGACAATTTTTTTTTCTTTTTTTTGTATTAGTGATAGTGATGGGCTGTGTCATACAGTCATAATTCTTAGCGGACATTTTTCACCCTGTCTGCAGATTGGGATGTGGGTCAGAGGGTCATAGGGGTCAAGCATGGGGTTACAGCTGGTGCTCTCTATGTCTACACAGTGAAACTCAACTCCTCACAGCCTCATAAGCGTGATGCAGAAAACACAGACAGAATCAGAAAGTGGATGCAATTTATAAAAATCAGGGTATTCCCGAGCATCATTAGCATTTTTTCCACAGTGCCTAAGATGAATAAACATGCGAAAAACTACGCTGCTATGCTTTACAAGCATACAAAAATGAGTTGGGTTTATACAAAGCTTTGTTGAAGTAAGTAATAGGTTGAAAATTTGGGACATTATACGCTGAGGTATTTGCTGTCTTACCAAGACTTAACAGAAGATCTATAATACTCACGTGACTGTGTGTTAAGATTGGAGCTACAGCCAGGAGATGATTAGCTTAGCTTAGCATAAACAGCTAGTCTAAAAATCTGCCAACCTTCACCTCTAAAGCTCAGTTATTAACATCTCATCTGTTTAATCCTTATGCAAACAAAAATGTAAATGTGTCAACGACTAAATTTTGCCTGGACTTATTGGATATAGACACATTTTATTTAAAGAAACAGTTTCATGTGGTAGTTGTTTGTCAGTTGCTGTGTGTAGAGGTGCTGATGATTATTACCTGTACATAAACACCTTTTGAATGGTGTCGAGTTGAGCAACAAAATGAGTTTGGTTCCAGTGTTTCAAAGTCCTCAGCATACTTCTTTCATTATGCAGACGGACCACACAGTCGTGGCACCACGATGTTCCCTGACATTATCACAAATCACATCAGTTATTTGGTTTCAGCCCATTTTGAGGTTTCATTTCTGCAATGTGTTATTATGTGTTTTTATCATCAGGGCATATTTCTTCTCCTTTTTTTGCACCTCCTTCTTTGTGTTGCTCTCTCTCTCTCTCTCTCTCTCTCTCTCTCTCTGTGGAGTTATCTGTCAAGGAGGGGGAGGGATGCTCCACCACCCCGCCCTGCACTAATCCATCCCTCTCGCTCTTTAACACACACACTGGCAGCATTGAAAGGATTTGTTTTTGTACGTTCCCTCCATCGCGCTCCCTCCATCTCTTATCTCAGGTTACGGTGACTCTATGTTTTCCTGTCAGCTTTGTAAAAGAGAAAAAATCCCAGCTGAGACTTTAGCGTGGATGGGGAGACACAGCTGGTGCCCCCAAACCCCAAAGTGTTTCCCTCAGCTGACAGTGAACTTATAACCTGCCACAGCCTTTTTATTTGAGCTGCTGAATTAAAGCTTAAGTGCTTTTTAAATGTGACTCATGAATACAGACTGGTGACAGTCTTATAAGAAGGTTGTTTATACGTTTAGCACAATAGCTTTGCAGAATTTGACAGCTGCTGCCACCTGATTCCCATATTTTCTGACTGTATAGATTGCGGAGATCATGTTATCTAAACAAGACCCAATGCTGTACATACTAAGTGGCTGTAGTTTTATATGGTTACACTGTAAATACTTCAAGAAAGCAGAGCACAAGGACAATCAAATAATGAAGCATGATGGCTTTGGCCTAGTTGCTGGCACTTAAAGCTGATATACGCCCAAGAAGATGATGTGTCTTGTGATGAACTGCTGCCTTCTCCGAGGGCTTTTCTCATCTGTCAGCAAATGCACGCTGGGATAGATTCCTGCCTGCAACACTTAAGCGAAACTCAGTAATTTGTTGAGTCTCATCTCACCAGCTCTGTTGCCGAGATTAGAGAAAAACAGACTCGCGCAAGAATTATGAGCGTCTTCAGCTTTCCAAAAAACTTATATTCAACAGAAATAATCTTGAAGACCTGTCTTTGAGGAGAAAGTAGTCCCCTGGAAGTCACTGTAGCTGCTCAGAAAACTGAACAGGAGGAGCCTTGCCAGTTGAAGCACATTATAATTCTGTGTGTCAAAGACGTTCTTCAGCCTTCTGCATTTTGTGGCCCAAACACCATGCACATTAAAGTGTTAATATGGACCAACCAAAGTAGAGAAAAGTGCCTGATTCATTTTTTCCAATGTTGGAAATGCTGCATCCAACAATCTCTGCAACTTAACTTTGAAAACATCAATCCATCAGACAAACCAATGTCACACAGTGATTGGCCAGGTGGAGCTGTGAAGCTAAGTCATGGTTTGAACTTCTCTTTTTTTGGTCTTTACACAACTACCTCTTTCACTTTTCTACAGTGGCTGATAAGGATCAATGTGCTGCAAAAGCCAAAACATTTCCATTGGGAGAAACGCGCTGCATCTACAGAAACGATGCTGATTCAAAAACACGGTGCGGAAATCCAATGCAAATACAGCAACCTAAACGTGCTGCAAATGAAAAAAAGTCCTGCAGAGATACATTAAAAGCAACCACGCAGCAAATACAGAAACAACGCAAAGTCTAAAACACACAAACTCTGAAAACAAATGCAAGAGAAAAATGCTGCAGTTCCAGACAACACAAGAGCTCCAGGCCTGTCTTTGATGCAGGGGGAAAAGAGGAGCAAAGAAGTAACAAAACAACAGCAAGCAGCCTCTTTCCCCCACTTTTCTTGCCGCATCAAAAACAAACAGTCTCTCGTCTGGTCTCTTCTGAGTCGAAAATCAAGCTGTTCCACTTAGCACTTGTGTTGTATTGTCTGGAAATGCAGCATTTTGTGCAGCACTCAGGTAGGCTTTGGGGTAGCGAAGCTTTGTCATCCCCATTTTGAATGATAATCACAAATATATTCAAGCATGGAAGTGTATGGGTAAAACTTTTTTTCTGAGGGGGTCATGTGACTTGATGTGGCTGTAAGCTAACATTGTCTCACATCCCAGTGGTGTTCCTTTGGTTTCTTCTTTGTTATTATTTCTGTAGGATGTACACAAGCTACATTAAACGCCACACACTAACAAATCAAACCTGCAGGCGTACATGGATACTCCAAGAAGTGCATTCAGTATGTTGTGCAGGTTTCTACAATAGCTACAGGGATTTCCAGGGGACTGCTCTCTGTGTTTGCTCTCAGACTCAAAGAAAAGTGCTGACAGAGGGATTTTGTTTTGTTGTCAGTTTTTTTAAGCTGTAGAAGGCTCACACTGCTTGCCCCTGTCAACTCAACTGTTCCACCAGGATGTCCCTTTGACAAGAATGAGAGATTAATATATGAAGGAGTTTTTTTACATTTCATTTCACAGTCCTTACGACTGTGGCAGGCTCATAACAAGCGCTGACACTCTTAAGATGTTATGCCGTGCCATAAGCGTCTCTGTGTTAGGACAGTCTCCAAGGACAGTGATGTCACCTCTCCAAGTGTTAGATAAGAGCTAGGAAAGTCCCCTGTGCGTGACTGTCCGAGCTCATTTAAGAAACTGGTTAAGTGAGGTCTCTTATCAGGAAAAGTCCTCCTGCTCCTGTTTGTGGTCATCTTTTGAATGTATGCAAACACACACACATATGATCATGCCGCTTGCTGCTTCCTTGCACAGAAATTTGCTCACATATTACTTTTTAGAGCCCCACCTCTTTCTAAACCACTGCGTGTAAACAGAACAGAAATCTGAGTCACTGTGGCAATGGCTTCAAGTCTCTCATATCTGTGTATTTTCAATGCAGAGATGAGTGTGATCATTAGCAACCACAGCATGGGCCCGACAAGGCGTTCCACACGAAAACCTCACCACCCACAACTTTCACCCAGATGAGGAGGCTGTGGCATTTGCATTTGCAGATAGTCTTATATGCACAGAGTCTGTGTGTGAAAAAAGAGGTTAAAAAGCTGAGTGTTGCATACGTGACTGTCTCTTGTCTAGTCCATGAGGTCAAGCAAAACATCAGTGTCGCACAGAAGAAAATACCTGCTTTTAATCTTTTAAGTCATCATAATGTTTCTTGTATCTACAGACTTCTGAATTGTGTGTGTGTGTGTGTGTGTGTGTGTGTGTGTGTGTGTGTGTGTGTGTGTGTGTGTGTGTGTGTGTGTGTGTGTGTTTGCCAGCAGCTGGATGTCATTGCTCATGTCAGCGTGTGCTCTGCTCAGCTCCCCTTTTGGCCTTTGGAAAGTGTCTGTGGAGCCAAAGGCTGTTTCCGTGCACACGGCTGAGCAACCAGAGGTTTTAATGTTCTCCACACAAAATTAAGCCTGGGCCAAAATGGACAAGCTCCCCATCACTCAATGTCGTGACAGTCAGGGCAATTTTTTAATAAGGCCTGCTCACCCTGGGAAAAGTTGGCTTTGGCGTATTTTAGATTGGAAATGAAATCCTTCAAATCAGGAGCTCCATGTTGAGCCTGGTCTCGTTCCCAAGTAGTCAAATGCTGATGCTTTTCAAGCTCCTTGGCAAGATACAAGGTACCATTGGATCTGTATGAGATGGACCAGACTTCAAACTAAATCCACTGTAAACCCATCCTCTGCAATATCAGACACTCAAAGCAAGATGATGTAGTATAAAGAACAATGTGTTTCGCTGCTATTAGACTGTAGAAACATTTAAAAACATTTAAAAAGTAATGATAATGTGGATGATTTTGGATGAATTCATGTGAGATTTCTCAAAGGAGTACAGCCAAGCCAGCGGCTGTGTGATGACGTACTACTCATTGTCAAAAAGCAACATTCTGTCAGGAGGACGAACCAAAGCACTGGAAGAACTGAAATCTCGACCTGATGATGGCCTCAGAGGAAGAGCGGTGGAACCCCCATAGCTCACAACGACAATGAATGTCAGCCCCAACAGTCATGGTAGTCCATCCAGACAGCAGAGGAGACATTTCATGAAAAACCATGAATGAAAAGACAACGAAAACAAAAAAATGTAGTTTAAAAAATAAAAACTTTACCAAAACTTCTATTGAATATTGTTGACAAAAAAGGAGGCGATTACATTATAGTCATTTTTCAGTGCAGCAGTTACACTTTCTGTGCTGCATGCATATCAGGAATACACTGATACAATGCAGTCAAGGTGAGCGTGTGTCAGTAAGCACAAGTGTTTTACGCTGGAGTGTGTGTCTGTGTGTGTGAGGGGGAGGATGCAGACATGAAGCTGTAGCAAGGCAAAGTGTATGGGAACGCTGATGTTTCAGCCAGATTTCAGTATTTAAAGCATCAGATGGAGCCTCAGTCTAAAATGAATGACCTAATGAGCTTTACACATTGCTATCATAAATAGCCTAGTACACACCTGATACCTGAGCAGCCACCATTACCATTACCATCACTAACATTACCATCACAATGAATTTGGTTTGGCATCAGGCTGACTCTGGATCTATTTCTTAAATTGATACCATTATCATGGTCTTGTGGTCTGATGCTTATCTAATGAGAATTGTGCCAGTTTACACTCTGATGCTGTCATGCATATTAACTTAACCCTGAAGGTGTGAAAGAAAAATACCTCCTAAACAAACACCTTGTTTTAATTTTACATCACACCCTTTCACGTAGTTTACTCTTTGTGCAACAGTGTTCTCACACTGGATTTGATGATGTGATGATACAAACCCAACCAGGGAACATTCGCTACAGCAAAAATCATCCTTTAAAGAGAGGAGCTGGACACGAAATGAAAGCAATGCCTGTGTTGTTTGTTGTCTTTATCACTGTGTGTAAAAGGTCAGAACAGCGTGTTCAGGAACACGTGCAGAGCGTGTGGGTATATTTCAACCATATCTGTGTATATCTCCCTAATGTCTAAACCACAATATTATCAGCAGCAATCAGTGTCTGACACCAAGTTGCTGTGTCTGTCAAGCTGTGGGAAAGTGTCTGTTGGGAACAGCGTTTCACACTCTAATTATGACAACACGGCCTCGGTGTGAAAGAGAGCGTATCTCACAGATCATGACACTCGTAGATCATATTGATGAGAACAACATCTTGTCTGTTGACATTTTCTGCTCATGGTAAAGAAAGGCCAATAGATATGGGAGTTAATTTGATTTGGCTAATCTGTGATTTACAGTTGTTAATTAAACAACAACTGCACTCTTAAGTCCTCTGAGTTTTTACATAAAGGTTCACATGTGACCCGTTTAAAGTCTTAGTGTGGAACCAAAAGAATATGATTATTGCAGGTCTGTTAACTGAACCATTTCCCATCAGGAGAACATTGCATCCTGGGAATTGGATGAGAATTTCTACTGTTTTCCTGAATTAAGTAATGAGATATGTATTGGTCATGATGGTCATGTTGGTCAGGACATGTTCAAAGACTGAAAGACTGGCTCAGTTGAACTGTTTTGAAATGCTAATGGACTAATTATTTTTGCCACTTAGGGGACAAGCTGCAAACACATTATCACATTATAAAGCTGTTATAGCTAACATGTTCGCTAACAGTTGCCTACAGAACAATAGTAAATTAACTTTTAGCTCTGTGTTTGGTCTCCACCAACTCCTGAGGGAGCTGCTAAATGCTCCAGCAGCCAGTCGCAAACTGAAGGTGCTAAAAAAAAACCAAAAAACGCTCCTGTGAGTTCATCATTGACATTGCACATAGTAATTTGATTCATTGTTAACATATAAATATTGATTCTTTGTCTGCACACAGTGAAATTCAACACAGTCATATAATGGCTTTTGCCTCCACAGCTGCTCTGTTTCTGATAACTGCAACTAGAAATTAATTTGCATGCTTCATTATACAGAGCTCAAGACTCTATGTTATGTAGGGCAAAGTCTTTTCAGTAAACCATATTCTTCAAAGATCAGGCTGCACCACAGAAATTATATGCAAATTAAATTATATGCAAATGGTGCCCAATGATGGACTGTTGCCTTATTTCACTATAAAAGCAATTTTGCCATTAGCCTGTTTGATACCACTACGTTTTCTCCTCTATTTCTACTGCCAGTTTTTGTCTTGGCTGCAGTGGTTTGCTGCTCAGTGTGCTTGTACAGAAAAACCCAAGTTCCTATTTAATGTTATTTACGGCTTTGGTGACATATTCATGTCACAAACCTAAGTAGAATAATTTGAAAAACACTGATAGAGCTCACCCTTCATTCAAACAAATTCATTTCCAAAATGTGTTTGAACATTTTCAGAGTGTTTTATTACTGTGTATAAAGCTTTGTAACACTTCACAGCTGATGTCCACTGGACGGAGATTTAGGTTTTCAAGGAGACACAGTCCATCACACTTGGTGCTTTTAACAGTGAGAAAAGCCCATTAAGAGTAAAAATCCAGATGTTGTTTCCTCTGGACATGGGCCAAACTACAGCGTCTCTTCTGAAACAATCCAGAGCCTGTGATTTGCTGTGTGACTGTCAACACCACGGCCAGTGGTCAGACCATTGTGAATTCATCTGGTAGCTTATAGCAAATGGCTCTAACTTGTTGAGATCATAACAAGGATATATTCCCAGCAATGTGACCCCCTTCAGAAAAATCTCACATGGAGCGACGCTTCAGTTGCGGCCAATGGAAACAGAATGAATCTAATATTAATGTGTTCCATTTAAGGCAGCAGTTGGGCAGCCTAAATCATTATCTAGCAGTATTATCAACATGCTCATCAAAGGTAGTGTTACTTCAAGACCGCCGGATGACACTCCCATCATCCTCAGCGGTGCTTGTATTTAGGGCCAATGAGCAAATTTTAGCATACTAACACACTAAACTGATGGTGAACACCACCTGCTGAACACCGCCACAGTGTGCCTGTGAGCATGTTAGCATGCTGGCATTAGCATTTAGCCTCAGAGTGCAGCCTCAAAGAGCTGCTGGCATGGCTGTAGACTCTTTGTTTTATTACCACCTCTCGCGCTGCATGACGTTGATGGTCCGAAGTCCAGTTATAAAATTCAATCAAAATCATCTTAATGAGAACAACGAGCAGTGAACGGATCAGAAGGCAAACAATTAGAAACATTAACCTCCACACATTGTTTGATTTTATCTCCCATTCGTCAACACCAGCTGACCAACACAAACTCAGTCCAACTTGATCCCATCAGTACTGAAGCCCAAATCACTTCTAATGCAACTAAACTAAACTAAACTAAAAAGTTATTTTTTCAGGATTATTTCAACTTCTGTGATGCCACAATATCACTGTCTACGTAAAACAATACAGCTTCTCTACAAGTAGTACAACATATCACAGTGTTGTATCAGTTTCCACAATTTGAATGACATTTTACAGCCTTCATTTCTCCTTAAATGTCTCAAAACAAAGCCAACTTTATCTAAGGAAGTTCAACACATGACCATTCTGTCACTGTTTCCTTCCTCACCTTCACTCAGCGGCAGCCAAGTGGCCTTTTCCTCAGATAGAGAAAGGACCTCTCAGCTGTTGTTCACGTGCCAGAACATGATAAAAAAGCCTGCGGCAGAGGGCTGCATGTGGAGGAGTGTGAACAATAACCAGGCATGGTGACAATGAGAGCGGCTCCGTCGCCTTTTTCCTTCCCTCCGCTCTCTCCCTTTCTCCTGATGGCACTGTAGGACACAGCTGTGGAACAAGATGTTTCAGCTTCTGTTGTGGGTTTTAAGCCATATAATTAAATGTAACTAAAGTGGAGCGAACCCACCTATGCTGGCCCAGCATAGCTGCACTTGTTACAATCTTGCTCAACGAGATCGTGGTGCAGCGTTGTGTAATATTGGCCAAAATTTTAAGCCTCAAAAGTACCTGTATGTATTTCTGGTTGAGCTGGTTAGATGTGTTGATGACTGTTCATGTCATGCAAACTAATGTTACAAAACTGGCTCACTTAGGGCCAGAAGGTATACAGAAGGTTTTCATCTGTAATAACAAGCTTTTCAGACTGCAAAAGTTCATTTGTTTGATTACAGATAGGTTAGTAATAATAGTTGATCATTAACATGAGGTATTAGCAGATTAGGGAAAGACAGTAGTGCAATAAAGGTGTTTATTGTTTGAATAACAGAGCCCTGTGCATGCATGAAAAAATAATTAGATATTATTTATCCTTAATGGCTCCAGCAAAAGAAACCTACAGTCCCTGCTGTCTCTGCATTTTGGCCGTGGTGTTGGAGGCATTGTAAGTTTGCCAGAATAAAACAGGATCATGTAGCACTCGTGTCTCTTAGCTTGTCAATTTGAATCGCTTCCATGTCAGAGTGCCAGGTCCGGGTCACAGTTTGTTAGCCTGGTTGAGGAGGGGGAGTAAAAACTGATGTGAGGACCATTGTCTGATGGTCTCTGGAGGTGGTGTAGGTTTCTCTCTCTCGCTGATACTGCTGATTGAGATGGAAAATCAGCATTGCAGCTCTTAGGGGTGTTGAAGTGTTTCCTGAAGTCCTGAGAAAAGACATGACAAATGGTGGATGAAGCTACACATAAAGACGGACTGGGCTGCATTACTTCAATCCATCATGACTTTCACTGGATATCGCTTTCTCTTATCTGCAGCAGTTGCATGTGCAACTAAAACAGTGTGTGTTGACATTAAATGCTAAATTACTACTGAGTTGGTTTTGTGCACACAAAGCGAGGCCTTTGTGCGGTGTGTTAAGGCTGGATGATGGAATACATTTTCTTTAGACCTTCAAAACACATGACACAACCAATTACACTTCCATTGAATTAATTTATTGCTTTGTTTTTCTTATATAAAGAGTAAGTGATCATCTAGAAAAGCTCTCCGTGAATAAAATGCATCATTATCAGATCACACACAGCAGGAGTGTTTGTTTTTCTACACACTACAAACTCTCCAAGGTCACAGTTTTGTACACTGTGGAAAATTGAAACCCGACCAAGATCAACACCCAAAAATCAGTTCTGGTAAAACTACATTTATATAACAATAAAGTGCAAAAAGAAATACATTTCGATAGAAACATAATGTCATGTGGACTGCATTTTTATCAACATTCTAAGCACTAATAAAAATGTGTTTATGGTTGTGTTCGGGCACTTGCAGCACTTGGTTAAGGTTGGGGAAAGATTGTGGTCTTGGTAAAAGTCAGAAGAGACTTAAAGCAGGAGACAATTGAAACCATGATCTTTCACTACCAAAGTGCTTTTGTTGCCTAACCCAAACCACAAGCAAGACTCACGACTGAGGAGGGCTGGTCCGAGTCCTGCTATGACTTGCATATGGTACAAAAACGTAACACTTCCTTCTCTCAATAAAACATTACCACTGAACATTCTCACATAAATACATTAAAAAAAATGAAATGCAAATATGTGCATGACAGTGATTCTTGTCAAAGCGAGTCTGTCTTCGCTCATCGTTTTTCCATTAAACCTGTGCAGCATTTTTTCTATACAAGGTTACACACTTCAGTGATCTCCTGGTAGAGAAAGACAACAACGCAGCTCTTAAGAAGCAAGCGGCAGATCTGACAGCGATCAGCCTGTGTCTCAAACGCAAACATTAGAGCTCATTTCCTCTAATTTTCTGTTTCACTCCACAGCTATCACACCACATAAACCAAAGCAATCACAAAAGCAAAAGAAAGATGAAGAGGCCTCTTTTTCAGCTCCCAAATCAAAGAAAAACTTCCCCGACTGAGTGCAGACACATACAGCCAGGAATAAGTTGGCGAACTCCATGAACCACACTTCATTTAAAGAGGCAGGTTCTTCATCATGTGTAAATCTGAGCCTCCCATTGAGTTTCTCGAGCTGAGATACAAGCTAGCACTTATGCTCTCCCTCAAGTGTCCTCATAAAGCACATTGTTTCCAGCTTATTTTCCCCTCTCCCTGGAGTCGAGAGATGCCAAAAGTTCCCCTCGCAGGCCTGTGCTCCTGGGCTTGTTTGGGGACATCTGCTGCCATGTCCAAATATTGTTTTTGGCTGAGCCATCACTGGCTCTGCTGCGAGAGAATAGAGCTGGGAACTATTTTTACCTCAGTGGGATAGACTGTGTTAACATACAAAACAATGCCTCTGTCCCGTGGTCTTCCAGCTGCAGAGCGGGGCAGCAACTGCTGGAGAGTGTGAACACACAGAGCATCCAAGTGAGTTGCTTGTGTTCAGGGGCCGAGCTGGGGGTAATAACAGTATGTGTGAACTTTTAACCTCTTTCACGCTCTCTCTGGTTTTGACTTTCAGTCTCAGGCAAAGTAAAATGTTAGCTTGTGAGTTTCAGAATACGTCAGCACGATACTGAGCTGACTACAATGTGGCTACAAGCAGCAGTTCTCAGACTTAATCTGGTATGACCCCTACAGAAGCAGAAAAAAATTCATGCCCTCCACTGCACAATTTTTATCCATCATTAACATTTACAGGGGAAACAATGAATAAAAAAGAATCCAAGTAGAATTTTATGGAAATAAAGGTCAGCTCGGGAGCATCAGCAAACTCTTTGTTTACTTAAATAAATCACATTTGGTTAACTTAGCTTCACCTCCTGGTCATCCCCGACCCTCCTGCAGTGGCTCCATGACCTCCATCCCCTATGCCCAGTTTGAGAGCCACTGGTTTAAAGTGATGATGATCACTGTTGTCTACGTGAGGCTATTGCATTGCATTGTATTATGTTTTAATAACATGTATGATGGGATTTTCAATACATAGAAATGATTCCCTCAAATGTCATCCATTCCAAATTACAAGCCTGATTCCAAAAAACGTTGGGATGCTGTGTCAAACATAAACAGAATGCAATCACTTGTAAACAAACTTTGTTTACTGACAGAGGTTTCACAAAATGTTCCTGAGCCCATGTAGTGATATCATTAATATTTAATTCTTTCACAAAGTGGCGAACCTCTCTCCATCTTTGCTTGTGAATGACTGAGCCTTTCTAGGATGCCCTTTTCATACTCAATCATGATACTATCACCTGTTACCAATGAACCTGTTTACCTGTGGAATGATCCAAACAGGTGTTTTTGGGGCATTTCACTACTTTCCCAGTCTTTTATTGCTCCTGTGTTGCTGCATCAAATTCAGAATAAGCATATATTTCTAAAAATCAATGAAGTCGATGAGGTCAACTATTAAATATATTGTTTTTGTGCTGTTTTCAATTGAGAATATGTCAAAAAGAATTAGCAAATTATCACATTGTGTTTATGTGTGTTTTACACAGCGTCCCTCTTTTGGAATCAGGGTTGTATAAACACTGATTAAACACAATAACTTGGCTTGAGAGTTTCCTGGTTACTCCTCCCAGACTCTTTAGCTCTCCTTTCTACGCATTCCCTTGAGACCAGAAGTCACATTTCATATCCGCTTATTGCACTAAACGAGCAGAGAGTCCAATTCATTTTCTTTTAAGTTTACAATGAACTATTTAAGGCCACAGTTAATCCAGAGACCTTAGAATTTTCAGGGCACGCAGAGGAAATTATACTGGGGCTGAGTAATTGAAATGAAAACATTGGAAGGAAAAGGATCTGTGTTTTGAGGGAAGACATAATGACTGCTCACATTGTTTGTCCTTCACATCATATTACAGTATTAATAGACCTGTTCCAGTTGGCTGTGGAGGGTGCTACAGTAAGAAATAACAATCAAGGAGTCAATCAATTTAAACAACAAACCATTAAAATATCCATGATGGTAAATGTAGGAAGATCTGAAAAAGATTCTGGGATCTATTTCAGAGGGTACAGATTTTATTATGTCTTAATGCTTTCAGTGTGTTCTGGCATTTTCTCTGTGTCCATGAGCTGTTTTAATGTCTCCTAATGAGTTAAACCACTGATCAGATTTGGGCAAAACTCATCACGTAACTTGTTTGGGAATTTTCTAAATGAATATTGCAGAGACTGAGCCAGCTTGTTTGGATTCATCCATTCTGTGTCTGAGAAATGACACAGGCCTAACGTGGGTGAAAAGACCACAAAGAAGGCAGAGAGATATTTGTTGTTTCCTGAGTAGAATTACATCACTTATAAGTGAGAGTCTGAGGAACGTTTACCTTGCACGTTGGGTGTATTTCTGTAGAGCAGGGCTTCCCAAGCCTTTTCGGAATTTTGGCATCTCTATCGGACCAAACATGCTGTATAACATCACCAATCGTGGCTAACACTGACAGATGATGTTAGCTAGCAACTACTCTAGTACCCAACTAACAGACACATGAAACAAACAACTGAAATGCTCCACAAACAAATACACTTAGTTACGTTTTGCAGGATGCAGCAGCTCACCCTTCAGTGAGCTCTGTGACCCTGTCAGCCTGTGCTCTGCTCAGTGCACATCAGGTTTTCCAGGATGGAGGCCGAGTGTTTTGTTAGTTTTGTACTTGTCATAACAAGTGCCATATATCGTACCATGAAACGATTGGATGAAATTTATTGACTCAGTGGGAGAATATCTAATTACTGAGCACCTCCCCATATAAAACTGTTAGACCTTGTATTTTCCTTCCTTGTGTTGTCATTTCAACATCATGTACGTGATCGAAAGTGAGGAAATCAAAGAAGTCATACTTGACATTGCCTTAGATGGAGAGCGCTGAATGTAACTCCAGTTCTATGATGCGTAGTCCTCTCTTTTTCTACTTTAATTAGAAAAAAGAATTCACATACCATAGCATTGTTATGCATTTTACTCTGCCACTTGGCGATTCAGTAAGAAGGGGGCTCCGTGAACCATTCAGACTTGACAAAGCTCCTCCAGAGCCAAAGATGTCTTCAGTGGCTGAGTGGAGCCCACCATGATGAGTGAACAGCTCGCCACATTTGAAGTGCCCCATTAATAACCAAAAATACCAGAAAAACAAACACAAACTAGCTAAAGCCTTATGTCTTTACATTTTATGGGCACCCTGAATGATAAAAAAAACTTTGATACAAACACACTGTATGCTTTTAATACGCTCACCTTCTGCACATACAGCATAATTGGATCATTTACAACTGTGATGACCACAACAGCAGCCACACACTGAACCCAAGGCCTCGGTGGAAACTCTACATCAACAAAAATGTCTAATACAAGAACATTCAGAGCATACATAGTGATCTTATTTCCGTTGGCGATAGTAACTTAAAAACACAAACAATAGCAGCTATATATGTTCACTTATTTGTAATTATTTACCACCTTTCTGGCACATGGGCGAGCAGTGATAGCCAAACATAAACTAACAAGTAGTCTGTTGTTGTTGTTTCAGATGCATGCTCATTACACAAAGCAGCCATTGTGAGAATAGAGATTATGCATCATTCCCTAAATGCAGAGAGAAACCGGAGTTTTGAAAAATCTGCACTTTAGAAGGTGAAAAAGTCAAACCTAAAATGTCAAAAGTAACCTAAAATGCTCCAAACACAAAATAACCATAAATGTGTGGTCCAGGCTTCAGTTTGTCAGGTCAGTCTGTGCAGTTCTCTTCTGTTAGTGCTGCACTATAGTTCTGTCATATTGACCTGTTTTATGGACCCAGAATCATTGTCAGAAGGTTGTTTTGTTCTTTTGCTTCATGCTTTTTGTCAGTAAAAAAAGAAATATTTGCCACCAAAAATCAACTGTGTCCTCTGCTCTACCAGCTCAATCTGTGACAACTACAAAGAGAATCAGAGGATTTCTGTTTATCCAGCAATAAGTCAACTAGTCAGTGCCTTTGTTCCCATCCATACTCCATCCTTTCCATGAGGTTTATGCTTTCTATAAATACCACGTCTGTCTACATGCACAGCTTGAAAGTGCTGCAAAACCTATGGTGGTGTTTTCACTACCTGCATACAATTCATCTCTGTGAACACACGCAGAATTGTTTCTGCCTTTTTAAAAGCTAATTTATCACGTACCTGATTCAAAGGCCGACTGCAGGCTGGATATTGTTACTTCTCTGTTCTTACATAATCAGTTACATATCACACATGTACGTGACACGCAAGGCATCGTGTCACCAAGCCATTATGTGACTGTGTAAACTGATACTGCCACCAACCAGGTTTCTGGAAGTATTCAGGCTTGTTTGCAGAGTCAACAAACACGATCATCAGAGTTTGACCCTCATCCAGCAGGCACACTGTCATAAACAAAACTTTCCGGGAAGGAATACACCAGAGATTTGCTATAAACGTCAAAGAAAAAGAGGCTCTCTCAGATAACGTCCGAGGGGGTGGCGACAGATGCAAATTCTATAGCAGACAGAGAGAAAGCTGTGTTTGGACATGAGCAATGAGTGCAATAGAGATGTAATGATCTCATAAAGTGAGAAGTGTTTGAAAAAAAATCAAAAAATGTACTATACTATAGCTCGCCCTGTGCCTGATCTTTACCAAGCATGGAACAGATACTCTGAATATGTACTGTGTGGGTGTGTAGCATGCTATTACAAATTATCATATGTTCTCTTTTTCCCACAGAGACTGAGACAACAAGGGAGACAGAGGCCGTTCTTTAGTATCCTGAAACTGTTTGACCAACTGCTGCAGTCCTTTACCTCTCATCTGTCTTGAATTAGAGAGCAGTCACCACCATATAAATACTCACCCTCATCTCAGACGTTTATCCTTCCCTGATACTGGCCTGAGATGACAGAGACAATAGTGGACGCCCATTGAAGTCCCCCTGGAGGCATGTCTCGACTCACGGGCTGCATTTAACTTTTATTACCCAAGGAGATGGATTGGCTGCTCCCCACCCTTATTTGGTGGTGCCGTGTGTGTATACGAGGGCCTGTGGTTGTAAAGTGAAGGCAGCGTGGCTCAGTCTGAGCGGAGCCAGGTAACTAAGGAGCCCTGCCATTTGCAAAAGCTGTTCTCCGAGAAACTGTGACTCATGGCTAATTTCTTTTTTTTTTTTTTTTTTCACTTGTTTAATTTTGTCATGCTGCAGTAACTTGCAGGCCTGCAGGTGGGTTGGTCTTGAAAAAAAGGTGGTGTGTGCATCTCTAAAGCAGCAGGGTGAGGGGGATTAGGGGAACCCAAATGCAATGTTGCCAAGCAGCTCCATGCTGTGTGTTAATGGCCCTGAGCAAGATGAATTTTATTGACCTTTAGCTGCAAATACTTGTAAAAAAAAAATCAATTCAAACATTTACATTCTGTATTTTTTCCTGATACTTAGCTAGCCAGTTTTTTAAATTATTATTTCAGTTATCTATTTCAACCTACAAAGATCGAGTGCAGTTCAAAGTCAAGTTGAGAAAAAAAGGTTTTATGTTTTAGGCTGGCTTGCAAACTCTGTAACAAATATAAATTTGGCTCTTGATCTGTAAAATGTAAATACTGCACTCCTCCTTTAGCTAACCTTTACAAAGAAAATGCAGTGTCCACAACAAGGGGTGTTTTCTCTAGTTTTCTTGTCCGTTGCAAGTGATTGCTTTTGAATTACAGGCCATTGTTCATAAGGATTAATGTCTTTCTCTTACTGTGAGTCTTGCAGCCTACACACCATTACTAATACTCTCTAATACACTGAAATGTGTGGTGCAACGGTAACTTCTTAACACATCAAACACACTGAATAAACTCAACTTGAGTCAAAAGCCACTAAGGATACAGGCTCGTTACCTTTCAGTCAAAGTGGCATTAGCTGTTTTTTTGTCAACTTGACAGATTTTAGCTAATCTCATGAACGTGCCTCATCAGAAGTCATATGTTTCAAACACAAAGAGAGCTAGGGTTTAAAAAAAAGTTTATCTAACAAACTGAGGTTCATATCTCACCAGCGAGCTTTAACTTGATACAGCTCTCCTGCTGTAGCAGCGGTTGGCTGTTTATCTGCGACTGAGGCTGCAGTAAATTCGACTGCGGGTGTTAAGAGCCCACAAAGCACAGAGCAGCAGTTGTGGTGTTTGGTTTTTAGATCTGGTTTGTTGTCACTGCAACTTTTACATGCTGCTTTCACAAAAGAAGTGTGCATGTCTATGGCACACTGATTTTTGATATGGCTATGACAAAAAGTCAGATTCCGCTCATTTTTCACCTAAATATGCAATACGACCAATACATCTTGTACAGTGTGACACATTATTTACTGTGTTGTGTATTTTTTCTACTGTGCAATAGTACAAACACTGTATCTATTATCCATATCTGACACATGTGCAATTCAATATGGCCATGGTATTTTTCATGGCAACAGTATACTTATATCTTGTATATAATGTACATATACTGTATATATACAAATATATACTTTGTATGTCTCTCTTGTTCTTTGCTGTCTATAACAATGTAATTGCCCTGGCATGGGATTAATAAACTTTTATCTTATCTTACATGTGGAAAATTCACACCACTATGTTCTGATCATTTCTAACTGCTCTTAAATCCCATCGTTTGATGCCACTTTTTAGCCACATGTAACGCTACGTTTTACACACTCAAATAAATTGTCACCTCCAAAACACAGGTAGGTGTTTGGATGCGAGTCAGTTATTATAACATGGTCCACAGAGCAGAGACTCGTCTATGAAGGAAGTCATGTTATTCCCCAGAGCTGCTCCTCCACTGCAGCTGCACCAACTTGTTTTGACCTAACACCCGACTGAAGTGCTACACCTGACATGTGTGCCCTTTTAGAGCGGCAGGACCTATTCTCTGTGGAAGGGAAGTTCATTTCCTCAGAGGATGGAGCCACACCTATTGAATTTTATACTGCCATATTATTATCCCGCCCCCCCAAATGTAGCCTATTTCTGTTCTGCTTCTGTTTTTCTTTCACACAACTTGTTTTCATCTTTTTCTGCATATTGTCGTTGAAAGTTCAAACACAGGGTTTATATGCATCAATAATAACTGAGCACAGCTTTGTAAGTGTTGACAAAGATTGGAAATCGATTATTTCCTTCAGTCAAAAATGGATGTTGCTGACACTCACGGTACAGGAAGATGCACCTCCCCTGACCTGTTTCCTGACAGCAACTGTAAGCCACAGATAGCTTTTACAAGGCGATAATTGAAACGTCATCACTCTGTGATACATCTCATGGGACTGGTTTGTGGGTTCATAAAGGCAGATACTGCAAGCTGATTTTTAATCCTCACTTTGTTTTACCTCACAGCTGCAGCACAAACCAGAAGGGGAAAACAATGGGAACAACTGAGCAAAGAAAAGGGGTGTGTGAATGTTAGTCAACATATTATGGAAAAAAAACCTGATCATACAGCAGGCTGGTAAACCTGCAGATTTGACACTGAGCTAAGAAAAGCTTGCACATGACTGCTCGATGCCACATACAGAGACATATTACATTATTGCACAGAAACAGTCTTTCCGTGAAGCTCAGTGTCAGCACAGTTCGTGAAATAGATTTGTGTGCGTGGAGACAATCTTCTTTATGTCACTCACAACAACTTAAAAACTAACAAGGACAATGTAATACAAAGACTGACATATTGGTGTGAAACCAATGGCCGACTGCTTATTTGAAGGAAGCAGTTATTTTAACCCAAACCACAATCGTTTCCCAAACTAACCAAACTGTGACGGTCACCTGAAAGTTTCTCAGCAAGCTTTGTTTTAAAAGTCAAAGACGTTTCTTATATATTATTTCTACTTGACCGCGGAAATGGTGCATGCACGAAAAAATACTTCCAGTTGAAAAACATTATTTTGGAAGTCCAGAGTGTCACAAAAAACAGAAAATCTGTGTCCATGTACACAAAAGCTATAGACAAAATTTGTGACTCTTTCACAAACTGCTGTGAGACTGCGTCAGTGCACCACTCCGGCTGCAGTCAGATACAAAAGAGTTAATCTGTGGCGCTCCAAGGCGGAGAGGCAGAAGTAAACAAAAAGAGCCGGGGACTAGAGCTCCTCTCTGCTGCTGGAGTTGAGGCGTGACCCTTGAGATAGGCACCGGGCTATCATGAGGGCGTCTCCCTGAGTGACTGGCCAGGAGAACAGAGAGGCCTTTGTCAGGGCTGTGTGCGAAAAAGTGCTGAGCCAAGCAAGCCTGCACCCCCCTCACCCCTCCCACCCTCTTTCTCCCTGAAGACACACACACAAATGCTTATACACACACTTGTCTGTATTTACCAGCGGTCCCAGGGGGGGCGAGGCTTTCACTTCAGCTGGTGGGAGGTTAAGGACGGGAACACAGAGCCTGTTTTGTGGTTAAAAACTGGGTATGTTAGCGTTGCATTCTGGAATATGTCTTTAAGCTTTTCATATAACCTGCTGCAAAGACTTTCTGACTAGTCTTTGACAGAAATGTCATCCCGCCTGGCAAAATGTCTGCTTGTCATCTATAAACCATATGAGGATTAAAATAACTCATGTTTTGTGTGCAACAAACTGTGTTTACTGGTCTGCTTGCAATTTTCACTCTGAAATTTTGCCAAGGGTGTACAGAAAAAAAAACAAACCCAGACATGTCTTTTTCAATGAGCCCTGCTTTATTTACTGCTCGGGCAAAATCTTTCACATAAATCAAGACATGAGAATGAAAACATGTCAGCTTCTCATTGGATGCAGGTACCATGTGGCACCACTGGGAATACAAGCAAAATGGCATTATTCTTTGACGAAAATCCAAAATGAGTAATTTGTCTCAAAATCTCCTCAGACCGAGGACAGGCAGCCCGTCTGCAGCTGATTTGTGTTGAGCGTGTTTAAACATACATTGACTCACGCTGACTGCAACACCCTGTTTGCAAGAGCAGAGACAAGCATGTACTCTCTGTTTGAGTAGTATCAACAGAAAGTGTGCCCCAAAGGTGACAGCTGTAACTGCTTTTGAAACATTAAAATATAAACTTATATCAGTTTGCCCTGCAGCACAACGTACATCAATGTATTATTCTTCATGGGGTTCAGGTCAGGACAGAATTATCTATTTTCCTGAGGCCACATATTCCTGCATGACCCGACCGCACACACATGTGCATGCACTCCTTCCTTGCTGCCCCTGTCTACACAATGCAGCTGCCTGAGGGAAATCGCTTTAGAAACCTGGTGACAGAAAAGTGAATCACTGTTTATGAAAAGGTTGCACCTTTACCCCGCTAAGGGAAGAGAGTGCTGAGATCCAACATTGCCTCCCGGGTTTGTGAAATACTTCTATTGTTCATGCTAAATTAACTTTTTATAGACTATGAGTGGGTTAAATCACTGATGTCTAGTCATAGAGGGGGTTTTATTCAGTGACTGTGACTTTGTGGGATCGTTGCTGATTGTGGCTGTGGAAGTTTATGAGGTGACGCTCACATGACTGATAAAAAGAACGCATGTGACTTTTAGGTATGCTGGCGGCATCGCTGTGTGTACGGTGGTCGCTTTCTTCACCGCTTTGGTCAAGACTGAAATATCTGAACAACTGCTGCATTGATTGAGATGTAACTTTGTACAGATATTCATGGTCCCCAGAGAATGAACCACAATGACTGTGGTGATCCTCTGACTTCTCCTCTAGTGCCACCGTGCCGTTGACATTTGTGGTTTTGACTCAAATGTCTCAACAGCTATTGGGTGGATTGCCAAAAAATCTGGCTGAGACATTCAGGATGAATTTTAATAAGCTGTGATTTCATGAGTTTTCAACTTAAACTCAGAATAAACCAAACGATGAGGAAACCTGCAAACAACTAAAGCAGATGGCCTGACAAGTGAGAGAGGGAACACACATGGATTAAATACACCAGAGGCTGATTAGCTAATGAAACACAGGTGATGCAGAAAACAGGCGGGAAAACACACAAAGACCGGAAGTAAAACGAAACATGACACACAAGGAGAGTGACCTTCAAAATAAAACAGGAAATAAACGAAGCAAACCAACACTAATAACTGGATCGTATTTCAATACATGCAATGATTTTGGATTTTATGTGGAATAACAGAAGATTTATCCAACTTAAAGACTTACTAAAATAAGAAGACAAAGAAAGAGGGTTAGATGTTCTCACAAGGAGCAAATGGAATTTGCTTGGAAGGTGAGCAAGAGATTTTTCTACACCATGTGAGTAAGTGTGGTGTCTGACAGCCATGAACTGGGAGACAAAGTTATGGAATTAGATGACATTCATGGCTATCAACACAGAAAAATAACCTCTACACCTAGAGATTACACAAAAAATTTAACAAGATTCACCTGAAAGACTGACTCTGTCAAAATAACATATTATTTTAGTCTAGCCCCTGCAATTGACAGGTACACCCATTCCCAATGCCCCCACCCAGTTCCCCCTTTTTGATGAATTTGTCTCTCTCAGTTGTTTTTCGGTTATCTATTAATTAAACCATGTAAAAAGTACAAAAATGTGCAATGGACTCTTAACAGTTGAATGGAAGGATCAGTGTCAGTATAGTTTGAAGCAGTATTCTGGTTTCTATTGGAGTACTGGGGTATTGGAGTTTTTTTAAACTTATTTGATACTGTATTTGATGTTTACATGTGCAAACACTTAACCAGCCCAGGATCATTTTCCTATTATTGATGTGGATTTAAAGTGAAAAGGCAGGCTGGTCAGTGCAAACCAGCACCAAAAATGCCTTGTGTCAGCTGCAGACATCGTTTATATGACAACACATCTATAGTTTTATAATCAAGACGGGTTTGTGTGGGCTATAAATAAATTTATATAATTACCAATGTGGCTTTCTTGCTGTGACTGAGAGTGAAACTGTGTGTGTGCGTGCTTAAAAACAAGTCTTTACTGTTTGTATTTCATAAAAGAAATGAAGCGCAAGCCATTTCAATTGTCCATAAAGTTTTAATGAAAAAAAACAGCAATGTACCCATTTAACAACAAAAGAAATTAAGAGAAATTGTAAGATTTCGAGAGCCAAGCTCTTATGTACAGCATATTGCACTAGAAAAAGAACAAACATCCCCCGTCCTCCTCCATCCGTTCCCTCCATCCGTGTCCTGTGCTCTTTGAAAACTGTGCAGCAGACACAGAGCAGTCCCAATGATAACACAGCCAATGCTTAAAAAAAAAACTGCTACATCTGGCCTGGGTCTCACTTCAAAGGACACATGAATGTGAAATCCTTGAGACCACTCTGAACGTAAAGAAAGCAACGTGAAGACAATACAAACTCCCCGCGCACACCGCACAGGAGTCTGAAAGAAGTTCCACTGTTCAGTTCATGTATTAAAAAGAGATATTGTGGTTTTCACTCCATTAAATTACATTCAAACCCTTAAGATACAGATTTTTTCAGGAATGTTGGACATGCATTTTTACTCCATTTACATATATCGAAAAAGCCCTTGAACTGACTGAGTGTGACACAGCAGACTTGGCAATATCCCAAATTAAAAATGCCACAACATTGAAAAAAAAAAAAAAAGCATAGAAAAGCAAAAAAAAAAAAAAGTCCCGTTGTTGTAGTTCGTTCTCAGTCTTCTTACAAAAAGTTATGGAAAATTTCTGCTAGAAATTGTTTAGAAAGATTCGCAACAACAGCTGTGTCAAATTCATGTCTAATGTATAAAAAACACCAAATCACAGCACTTGACAGTAAAGATGCACTCCTTCTTGGATATTGAATAAATTTGATATTAAAGACACTGAAGGCTGAACGAATAAAAAACGTGTCACTTGAGTCGAGGTTGCAACAGTGGTTGGTGACGACGGGCTCAGATCAACACTGAGCGGCTGAGCAACCCATCTCACATACAAATAATACTGGGCACCATGGTGGCTCATTCCTCCTTCAAACGCAAACCCACAGCCCTACTAGATTATAGATAATAAAGCACAAAAACCCAGGCGAGCCGGGCCGATCCAGCATATTACAGATCTTAAAAAGTTTCAGGAATCTAGAGGGGAAGTTCAGCACAGGAGTAAGAAAGAGAGAGGTGCAAAATACAGTATACAGGTAAAAAATTGTTGTTGTTTTTTACAGTGCACATTGATTGCAAACAGTCGTTTCTGATATCGAGAAGGTTTTTGCGTGGTGAAACTCGCCGTTCGTGCTGAGAGATGTCAAAGGTTGAGCCTGTGCCTCGTGAGCTGATGCGAAGAGTCGAACTGATTTTTTTTTTTTCTTCTATCAAGGCACAACGAACACGCTGTTCTGTCTGTGCCAACTCTATTGTATCAGAGTGCGTTGATCTCACAGAGCCCGAGTGAAACGAGAGCCCTGACCAGTGACTTTGGGGTAATTATGCCAAGTGTTGATGAAGATGTGGCAGGTCTGTTACTCACAAGGCACATTTTGTACATTTGATTGTCTATTGTTCACGTGATTTGTAAAAGACTCACACCATTCGTGTGAGACCGCACGAGGCACATGGCTTTAGTCCAACCTCCCCACACACACAGGCATCAAACACACAACCGAATGCACGTCAACAATGAGAAGAAAAGGACTGTACACACTGAGATAGCATTTATACAGTAGCACTGAGCAAAAATATACATAAAATAAATTAGAATAAATTATCTGAAAAGAACCAAACAAAATGAAACTTGTTCTCAGTAAGGACAGGGAGTAGTTAAGCGTGACGTCGGATGAAAGCGAGCGAGAGCGTGAGACTGGCTGGACCGAAGGGTGCGTCACAACTATCTGAATTGGCTCAGCGTTCAGTGTTTGCAGGAAACAAACGTTTGGTTCAGCTCCTCGTGTGGTTACAGAAAAAAAAAAAAAAAAGAAAAAAGAAAAACCTGCTGACCATCTGTAACACACGTCCAAGTTGATGTTGAGTGAAAATGATTTGGAAAACTTAAAAACAAGAAAGAAATTAAAGGTTTTTTGCTTGTTCAGCATCCCACATCAATCAGAGACTAACAGCAGTGATGCATGGAGGTCTCACTCAAAGGCAGATTTTAGCAAACACAACTCATAATAAGCATCAGGTAATCAGCGCGGTCATTAACTACTCCCTGCAGAAAACGTAGAGGAGAAAAAAACCCATCAGTGTCTTCAAAAGTTCATATGAATCTACAACAGACTGAAATAAAACATCAAATGAGGAACTTTTAACATCTTATTTAAAGTCCCTAAAGACATTTTCCTTGATAAACCTTACACTGAGAAACAGTGGTTGCGTCGTCGCAAAATGCTAACGTATCAGTCGTCGCACAAAGATGCGGAAACTTTCTCTGATTCCCAAATGTGTGATGGGTAAAAATTAGTTTTTCAACTGTACAGAAGCTGTTCTCGCAAAGTTCCCGGTGGAGCTCGACGTACCACCGGCAGTTTGGTGAAAGAAAGCTCTCGGGTGAAAGGTTGGTACGTACGTGCATCAGCACGTCGGGATTGAATCAGTGCTCGAGACATTTTGATTTCGACCTGGAGTGAAATAAAATAAAAATGCATCTCTGTAACCCAAAATGTTTCTGTAACAAAGATATTCTTATTTCATTGAGAACACGGCGATATATTTTGGGAAATGTCCTCCTGTAGATGTTAGTTTGATTGCAAATGCAACAGATCCCTAAGATTTTACTTCCTTCCACTGGCTTGAATATTGCTCTCCCCCCCAAAAATGCTGATAAATGTCATCTCTCTTGCAGGCGACCCACAGTGCAGCAAACTGCAAAGTTGCGATTGTCAATCCAGCCAGAGAAAGAAATCCTGAAAAGCTTCAGAAAATGATGAAATCTTTCCAAAGATTTTCAGGTGTCTGATTGTTTTCCAGTTCCCTGATTGTAATCCCACAAAGGAGATTTGTTTGACTTTGTGCTTATTTGGCTTCGAAATGTCTCGATTTTGGAAACAGTAAGCACACACTCCTACATACAGATGATCACAAATTGAAAGCGCAATCACGATGTTACTAAAATATCTTAGTACACCTAAATTCAAGTATGCACGTGTTTATAATTCTAATCGACAGGATCTGAATCTACACAGTGGGTCGTTGAACAACATGGGTGGTGCTGGAGATGGGGATGCTGATGGATGACACAGGTTGATATAATGTCCTACGTCTACAGTGGAAGCTGGTAAAACACGCATTAAACTGACCAACAGTGCAACACCGGTGTGCAACACCGCCACAACCATTTTCAACTTAGCCAGTGTGGAACAGTAAAGGAGTAGTACAGGGCTTATTGTTTTTCAGAGAATAAATTAGAAATGTGCCTCAAGTCCTCAAGGTTTTAAGTCAGTAACTTCAGCACAGAAACGTCCACGTCCACAGTTTGTGGCCAGAACAGTGGCCCAATCTGAAAACGGATCACTTTATGGTTTCCTTTATGCAAACGAGTTGTACTGTGGCAGGAGAGAATAAGGCATTCCCTGGACTGATGGAGGTCCTTCAAGACTTGAAATACCAAATAAAAAGAGCAGTTTACTGTACAAAATAGGTAATCTTACAAATATTTCGAAAATATCTCTTCAAACGCAATGGCTCCTTCTTGGAAAGGCGAAAAAACAAAAGCAAACAAACAAACAAACAAACAAAAAATTGTAATTAGTCTCCGTCCAGCGGTGACCAGTGTTTTCTTCATCTCATCTTCATATTCAATTAGAAAACAAAATCCAAACCCGTGTTCCATCTTACAGTGCCATCTCTTACAAGTCTGGTCCCTTGTCCCCTTTGGGGGGGGGGGGGGGGACAAGGGCTGAGGCAAGGACCAGCAGTAAGTCCCTTCATCTCTGCTCTCCTCTCAGGCGGGGGAAGAGAGCCTCTCTTGGAAACAGAAAGCCAAAAAGGGCCATCGTAAGGCGCATCCAGGCAGGCAGGTTTTGTCTCTGATGCCTCATTAACTGCGAGAAGACAAGAAAAAAATACACATTAGGTGATGATCATCGGAGAGAGCACGGTAAATCACAACCACTTTCATCATTCTGTCATGAATGTGACTTCACAGCCTCTGATTTTGTCCCAAACAAGCTTTTTGAGGCAAAGCCTGTGAACTGTGGTAAACTCTGTGAGCTCAAACCATATGACCAAATAGACTGGATGTTTCCACAACATTATCTTGTGTCTAGCAAACATGTCTGTCACACGCACATCCTGCCTGACGCTGCCGCAGAGTGTACAGTATCAGGTGCGGCGGACAGAAGTTAGCATTTTAATATGCAATTTAGTTGTTTTCTTCAGTGAAAAAGCTGATGACAGGATGAAAATGGCTGGGGTAACAACCGTAAAACAAGACATTTTTAACCCCGGAGAGCTGCCCCCGTCACCCCTGTTCCCCTCCCTCAGGTTTGAGACGGTCCTTCCTATTAAACGCTGCACTGTTGACTTCTAAACAAGAACCTCAAAGTGAAATGCTTTCAGAGAGTGCGCTGCCTATTTCATCACAGCTCTCTTGTAACAGCCAAGTCAGCTGAATAATTATCAAAAACAAAGCCGAGGAAACAGACACTGCTCCCTCCTATGGAGCCGCCTTCTCCCGGCTCTGTCATGTTCTATTGGGGTGTGCAGCCCACGTACGCTGCAGACAGATGAAGGGGTTCCTGCTGCAGCCTGCGATCTCCTCTCTCCCCCTCCTCATCTCTGATCCTGCACAGCTCCCCACTGGCTTTCTGAACAGCCGCGCTCAGATATTGCAGCCTGTTGCATAAGCATTCTTGTTACGATCTCTCTCCCCGCTCTCTCTCCATCAAGGTCTCTGCCAGCCTAGCAATCAGAGTCCGCCACAGGCTATTTGATGCAGAACTAGCAGACTGCACTGAATTGAACCAGCACCGCTAAATGTAACCCTAATTGTCTTTAATTGCCTTAATTGTACACTGCCAAGCTTATTTAAACAGTACCCCGGTTTGTTCCACACGAGCCTCATCTTTGGGCTGTCATTCAGACTGGCAGTGGAGAATGATGTGTGTTTTGTTTTTTAGGTTAAAGCATCCCAAGCGATTAAAAAAAAAACGTGCGCAGACGTGTTTGCTGTTTCACTTAATGCTAGGATGGACTCACTTTTCTTCCCTGAAATAACCCTGAACGTATTTTATTGGCCACAAAAGTAGTCAAAACTGACGGCTAAGGCTCAAACCACAAATACAATCTACTCCACATAAACAAAAACCCACACATTAGCCCACACCGGCAACTTCTGCTCGGAGAGGCAAGAGAAAAAGTCTAACAATAGCAATTCAGACAATTCAGCGAAGCGAGTGGATATCATAAAGGATCACTTGTGATAATTCTCCCTTTGGAATATTCCTACAACAGCAGTATCAGATCCTGCGGGATAAAACCAGCTCGAGTGCAGACAGCAGACACAAAAGAAAATGTTTGTTCTTATCTGTCTGTCACAGTTCCACATGCAAACCGAAAAACACACGCAGAGGCACACACACTGAGATAGTCAACGGGACAACTGAGGTATTGTGGGTAGCCGTGAGTCAGACTCTATTTTTAGACGGGCGTATAAACAGCCGACCAAGTCTACCCAGACACAGACATGCGGCTCACTCCTGTTTGTGACAGTCACATCGATCTCACCTGCTCTGTCAAAATGTCTCACCATATATCACTTTCCTCTCTACTTTTTTACTCCTATTTTCTGTCTGTTTGTCTTTTTCTCACTTCTCCCCCATGGCATAACAGTCAGCGCAGCAGATAAGAAACCCCTCCCGGCACATCTGTACTTATTAACTAATGTGAACTCTCAGTCAGACCAGGAACTGCTTTACAAACACTGACACAAATAACCTCCCCTGACATGTTATGAAACACGCTGTGATACTGAATCTTGCCAAAGGAGAGCAGAAAAGTGCAGACTGGAGGTGGAGCGTGTCGTCACTCGTAAGTCTTAATGCATCTGTAAGGCTGTGACACGCGTTTCTGTGCGGATTTTATTTCTTGACATGCACAATTAACAACCTATCATGAACTACACATGGTATGTGTGCTCAACTATTCCCTCAGGAGCTTTGCAAACAGCCAAAGCTTCACGCTCAGCTCCCTTCATTATCTCCAGGGGATTCACAAGTCCCAAATTGTTTCATGCTTCATGTCACATGTTCAGTATAAAGAACTCATTTGAGGAGAAAGAGGTCTGTCTGCTTTCAGGTAAAGGACACAAGTAGCAAACAGAGGGTTGACTTTGTCTTTCAAATGACGGGGCGGAGACAAAGGAGATTAAGGAAATTGGTTGAAATAGTAGGTCGTCGTTTAATCTGCTCTTTTCAAAAGCATGTGATGAGGGCATGCATTTCACTACTTTCTTTTCTTTTCTTCTGTCTTTGTGGACCAGGAAACATATCTCTAAGATTCCTACTGACTGTAATGACACGGTATTAGTGCCACTGACACAGTATTGGCAGCGTAGGTGCTGTTAGTTTAGCAGGCAAAGATGAACTATGAATCAATATTTAGATATCAGCAGGGATTAAGTGGATTTTGATGACAGTATCAGTTGTCACAGTATATTCCTAGCAGCCAGAGACTGAGTGAATACATATCAGTTTGTAGGTTTGGTATCCTGTATGAAGTTGCTAAACCGTGCCTTATTAGTGATTTAGGATTTTTCCTTCAGTGCGGCCAAGAAAGCGGTTGAATCACTGCGCAGGCTATTTTTAGCCATTGTGGGTTGTGGCCAATCCAGCTGGCAAAATGTTTGGCCCCTTTCTTCCCAAGAGTGAGCCACAAATTGGCACAAGGTGGCTTTGTGTCTCCAATCAAGTGAAAGATGGCATGCAGAAATAGTTAACATGTAACATACAAACACAAACTTTTTGTGTCACGTCGACAAAACATAGAAGTCCTCGCGGTGCCTGAGACACGCTCACCCTGCACCCTCCCTCCAGGCTTTTCTCAACAAACACATGTTCAACAGCCAAGTAGATCGTTTATTTAGGCATTACCCATTTCTTCTTTCAGGCAATATAAATCCGCTTGTGCTCACATTGTTTACACTTTGAAAAGTCCTAAAAGTGCATGCATGCAGGCTCTGCAACAATGGGAGGTCACATGAGGGTCCACGTCACTGCTTGGGAGTGAGGCTTACCAGTTCAACATGATCCTGTTGGAACTTGTCTCCGATCTCCCGAAGTTTCCGACCAATTTGCACCTCAACGCTCACCCCTGCCTGCTCCTCCGGCCCCTCTGCCATCCTGTCATCTTCCTCTCCTCTGCCCTCTTCCTCCTCCTCTTCAATCTGAATCTCTCCCCGGTCCTCCATGGGCTCAAATTGAGCGGGGAAATGTGAGCGTAATCCAGCGTTGCCTAAAAGGAAAATATCAAGCTTCTTAAAACTTGTGTTGTTGTTGGATCTCCACAATGCAAGGAGGCTGCCGTTGGTATCAGCGCCAAGATCAATGCAAGGCTGAGAGACGTTTCTGATATCAGTTCAGTTAAACCACTAGACAGTGAAAACCTCTGAAAACACTCTGCAAACAGTCTTAAAATAAGCCCGACTATCTTGATTACTATTAATGGCCTCAAACACAGCTGTGTTAGGTCAAACATACAATTTGAACACAAACACACTTTATCACATCTTTCCAGATGGACAAATGACAAGGCAGGCACTCCAAGTACAACTGAAGAATCCACAAAGAAGAGAGAGAGAGAGAGAGTGCTGGTAGGTGAAAAACTCAAACAACTTATTAAATCAACAGTGGCCTCGGTGAACTGCACTCTCTCTGCGAGCTGTGTCACTGGGTTTACTCATTGCCTCGAGCATGCGCTTCTGCAGTCATGCCACTTGGAGGGAAAACAATTTTTTTATGTTATCATGTGTGCAGAATGCCCCGCTATTCTGCCTCACAGAGGGCCATAATATCTTGAAGAAATGGAGCGGCCTAGATTGTGTTTTTGGGAGAAAAAATGGCACCGGGCCAAGTGCATGACATCAATTACAGGTTAGATTACAATGAGCGACAAGGTAATAGCAGTCAGTGGTGTTTATGTATTGATGACTTTAAACCCAGGACAATGCACCTCTCACACGCTGACACTGAGTCAACAAACAAACAACATTCTTCTTCAACATTCGTTCAATTAAATTAGGGTGATGTCACACTGATTCGATTAGAAATGGGAAAACAATATTGGATTAAAACTGATGGACGTATTAGTGTGGGTATGTGCCTTTATATGTCTCTGAAATTAAAGTTGCCTTTTTTTTTCAAGAAATGCCCATTTAAAGTGCAATAAAAAGAAGAAACTGGCTGGAATGTGGTCATGATTTAGCAGATTTAGGTCAAGCATATTAGTAGATATGGTATGCACAATAAAGATACATGCTAATCTACACACAGTGTCTTAAAATGGCAAGCTTTCCAAGTTCTCAGCGTGTGTTTTATAGGACGAGGGGATCTCCCAGCTGAAAGGAAAATTCATTTCTTGGCTTTCTTGTCTATTGTGCTGTGCTCATTCAGAATGGAATTGAGCTTGTGTAATAGCCTAAGAAAAAAGAAAACAGCAGCCTCCCGCTCTCATCCGAGCTGACACTTATGAAATCGGATTGACAAGTTTTAATCACCTGGCTCTTTGAGGACGGCTCACAATTAGTAATCTACCAGATAAAAGGAGTGACTAATCGTGTGAGGCTGCGCTCGATGTACAACATTCAACGCTGCGCGCTCGGTTTATATAACCGTAAGCCCTTCCAGTGGGCTTACAGTATCACAGTCCTTACCGTGAAAGGGTATGCGAGGCTGCCGGTACAAGCCGCAGGGCAGCGAGTTGATGCCGATGCTGTTGTTGTTATGGCTCTGCGACGTGGGCACGACAGCATGGGCCTGTCCAGCCGCGATCTGTGTGGCTCGATCTTCGTATTTGACGTCCCTAAAGGGTGTTCCCCAGAGCTGAGAGATGGGCCGTGACATGTCCTCCTCCTCATCATCCATCCGACGCCTCAGCGGTAAACTCCCTAAAGAGAAGAGGGGGAGACGAGATGGAAGCTTTAGAATTGGACGAAAATCTCGTGCCTTGCCACAAGTTTTTTGGTTGGTGTAAACATGAAATGTATTTGCAGCACCGCGTTTGACTCATGTATTTATGATCTTAAGCTTGCAGGTAATTTGGGCGTGATTTGTATCAAGACCAAACAAAAAGTGCCAAATATTGCCCTGTTATCAGTGGAAACTTTGCCCTCTGGCAGATGGGAAATTATCTCACCATGTCTACATTGAATGGAAATGAATCATTAGTCATAATAATGGCCAGTAAGAGGCTAATGTTGTGTGAGGTAATACCGAAAACAAACAGGCAGAGATGGATGGTCTCAAAAGCGCAGATGGATCTGCCAGTGTGAATTTCTATGTGATGAAAGGTAATAAACATACAACAGACTCGCTGTAGCTAAAGCGGTTATCCCTTATAATATAGTGATGAGCAGCAACAGGAGCCAAACGTATGGAAACACCCTGTGTAGGGGGACCCAGTGGGCGGCTAAAAATGCTACGCCAGATTTGCCACCCTCCCGCAGCAGATTTTGCCAAGCTGTTCCTGATAATGTGCCAAATTGTAATTGAGTGCCAGAAGATCCAATGAAGAGCCTTTTTTTCCCCTCAGAACTACCTTAATCTGGAACAGTGTGCCACAGAGCACAGCACAGTCAGAGGATTAGCTTCCTCCTGTACAATTCTGCAGCTCAACATTAAGACCTATGCTCACTGCAACCCCCCCCCCCCTCCCTTTTTTATTTTCTTTCCCCCTCTCTCTCAGCCACACAATCACTGGATAGCTGCCTGTCTACACTATCTCACTCACTGACTCACACACACACACAACAGCGGGTGGTGTGTGAGTGAAACCTCAGTGAAACCAAAGTTCTGGCTAGACCGTCATGTGCTGCGTGCAGCAGCCGTTTCATGAGGGAGATAACGAGTTTCACTCCATCCTCAACTGTGCCTGCTGAACGCAAACACTCACACCCTCTTCCTCCTTGGCCATATGCCACAATCTGAATTACTGTTTCATCTTTTTGTCGAGGGTGCCTGTCTTGTCCTTTTCTTATGTAAGTGGAGACAAATAGGCTGGGTTGACTGACAAGTGCAAAAGTTGAAACTGGATATACTGGTATCGTGTTTACCGAGCGAGGCTGCCCCAGTCGTATATCTCTTTGTGAAAGTGTCCCTTTGCATGATGTCATATGATGTGGAGTCAAAAAATGAAACTACATTTGGAGCAGCTGTGGAAAAACACTTTCTGATCAGCCAAGTCACATTATTAGTGTAAGATGTATGTCCCTGAAGTGGGCTGCCTGTTCTTTGGCAAACAAAAAAAATATTATTGACCCACACATCCTCCTAAGGGATTTAAGAGTTAAATTTGTCTATTTGCCAATGCACACTAATTAGTTGTACATTATAGAAATTCAAAACAGGCCTAATCTGCGTTGACTTCTCCTCTAGGCGAGTCACGTAGAACATTAATTAATGCTATGCAAGCAGTAAGGGCTTCTCTGCAACTGTGCCACAAGTTTCACTGAGATCAAATGTACACTTGTGTTGTGCGTCAATGGCAATGCGAGCCCAGTCTTGAATTTCCACTGGCAGTCAACAGAGGACTGGCAAGATAACCATAGTGTCAGACACATAAAAAACAAACATAGACAGGGAGACACACAGAAAGGCATAACACACACACACGCACACACACAGAGACGCACACTGCCTGGGGCAGCAGGGAGGCCTGGCAGCCACCACAGTGCTGGTCAGAGGCTCAAAGCTGCAGCAGAAAGTGGCTCCCTCTGCTGCACCATCTGTGCACTGGGCTCTCCTCCATGCACTGCTCGGGGTGGGGGTGTATACAAGGTGAGCTGTGCTGCTCTTTCTCCTACTGCCTTCATGAAACTAGGAGTACACTGTGGATATCAGTAAGCAAGTGACAGTCTCCAATCAGGCCACGAGCCTTGTTTAATCGAGCAGTGAAAAAGGACAAGAGCCAGTCTAGCTCCATGTTTTGTGCTTGTAGGGTGAATTATATGTTTGCTCGTGATATAAGTTACCACTGGGATGCAAAACTATTATATCAGCACAACTAGAAAAGGCTGCTAACTGCGATTTCCCTTCTGGAGCACATTCCCGGTGCTCCAGAGGACCACCGGGAATGTGCTGCGTCTTTATCCGCGTCAGGATCGCTGTGCCCAGGGCAGCTGTTCGCGTACACACGCGAGGTCCGACCGCTCATCAGTGCAGACTTAACATCCACAAACTGGCAGCCGCTTCAGCTACTGGAGTAGAAACCTGTCGAAACAGGATGCTGACACATGGAGCCACCCAGAAATAATAACAACCACAGCCCAAGTTGTGGATTGAAACTTAAAGATTAATCGCTTTTTAAAAAAAATCAGGACCAACTTTAGCCTGGGCTGATTTTCAACTTAACTCTTGACAGCTGCACCACAGTCGCAGGATTTCAAAAAAGAAAAAAAGATTTAAAAAAAATCATTGACCACGGCGTTATAACAGTGTGGCTCCCAGTATTACCCTTTGTCACTTCGCCTGACAACTCTTCCCCAAAACAAACACATCTGAGATAACAGAGCCGATGGCTTCAATAACCCGAAGCACACATCAGTCGCTCATGCGTGAAATACAAACACGACGAGTCATTTTTACTGTGTGTGAGAACTGCGTGGTGTTAAACTACGCTTATTAGCTGTAATACCGCGGAAAGACCAAAAAACTACAGACCAACGGATATGTCTCTCAGACCTGGCAACATCAGCCGGGACGTTCAGACTCCAGGCGCGAGAGGTGATGGACGGAGCCGGTCACTCCGTCATTTAATCACTTTGTCCGGTGAAACAAGAGACGAGAGCCTCGCTGACACGAACGGGACAGACATACATCTTTAAACGCTCTCTGCCATATGCCGCGGCTCCGGTAAGTCCGCTCGCCCAGTGTCTGCCCGGGCATGCCCGAGTTACCCGCGCTTCTGTTGACAAACTCAACAACAACGAAGCACGCGACCCTGCGGTGGCACGAGCTTTCCCTTTACATTGAAACACGCGGCCGTTACACTCACCGCCAGCAAACGCGTTTTCCGTTGTGATCGGTGGTATCTTGACAACTTGCTGTTACCTTGTTTCCTCCGGGCTGAGTTGATGTGACTCGTATCCCTCTTTGCATTACAACCACTCATGGATGTTTGCTGACTACAGAGGGGTTGTTTTTTTTTCCACCGTGTCAAAATGGTCCGCCCCGATTCCTGAGACCCGCCTCTTCTTAGTAATGTGAACGGCACAGTTATGCAAAGACGACACACTGAAAGGGTGTAAAACACAGTTATTGCTCTTATAGCAATATTTTAGCAAATGGCCAGTGGTGGAGGATCTGTTCAGTCCATTTATTGAAGCACTACCAATCCCATTATGTAAAAACGACTCAATTACAAGTAAAATCCCCACATTAAAAATGTAGCTTGTGTAAAAGTGCAGTAAATATTGCTAGCAAAATGCTGCTGCAGTACCAGAGGTAAAAGCACCTAATGCAGAAATATGGCCTGTATTTGTTTTCTTGATCATGTGTAAGTGACATTTTGGACCACTGAGTTGATCAAGGTGGTGCTAATTTAAGTATTTTGTTAAATGTTGGGTATCTTAATCTACTGCAGAACAATGGTTCATATAAGATTTGTTTTGTATACACAATCTTAATTTGTAGTTTCCTAATGATACCAAATGAATAAATAAAGCTAAATGTACAATATTTCTCTCTGAATTGAAGGTCTGGTGGCATAAAAGTGTAAAGCAGCAAATGAAAATACTCAAGTGAAGCACAAGTACCTCAGATTTGAACATAATGTAGCAAATTCCCCATGGGCTTAATGCCACTTTTTGTCATTTTGTCATCATTCATCCATCATTTGGGTGTTTATACCTAATAACATAAACATTTAATATTAAAAAAAACAAAAACAGTAAAACCTTGTACAGATTTAAATTGGTCTCTGATGTTGAGCTCATGCTGTATTGTTGTTGAGAAGAAAAAAATAATAATAATGTGCCTGGCCCTTTAAGAGAACAGTCCTCCTCGCGACTGTAAGCTGGTGACACGCAGTGGACCAATCATGTGGTTTGTTTTGGTCCCGCCTTCTGCCTAGTCTATCTTGACACGTGGAGGGGGAAAACACAAACCCAGATAAGACATGTGACTGCTTTCAGCGCTCAGCTCAGCTGATTGGGAGCCGCTGCTAGATAGAGTGATTGTACCCACCCAATTACCTGGGCTTCGTGTGATGATGAGACGTGTGCTGCTGTCAAGGCAGCAAATAGATTTACAAATTTAATTGTCACATATACATGTCAGTGTCCAGCTTTACTGATATACCTATGCAAATTACATATAACATAACATAACATAACATAACAGTATGGTTCAAATGTGCTCAAACGCACCATGGTTTCATAATGGCTTGACAGCAATGTATTGATAAGCATAGAGCAATTTTCAGTGCAGTCCCTGAGGGCACCCATTGTTGAACATTGTGTCCTCTTGTGATAGATGTACAGTGACAGTTGAATAAACAGCAGCCGTGTCTAATGACCCTCAATGCAGGATGGGGGCACGCCTACCCATGGCATCACTGAAAAGAGGAAGGGGGAAAAAAGTACAGTGAAATCAAGCCTTATCTGCAAAAAGGGGTTACAGAGTGCAAAACAACCAGGCAAGAATAGTGAGACTATTTGATCCATTGTGTGAGTCAGAATTTTCCCAGGAGACCGTTTCTGAAAGCAGATGCTGTTGCTCTTGCATGGAGCGTTGGTCAGCCTGTGCAGGATGTTATGTTTTCACACTGTCCCACTCCTTTATTGTACAGCTGGTAGCGTGTGAAGTGTGATTTTCTCAACTTGTCACAAAATTCCCATGCACAGTTTACTGTCAGACCAGCAAAACAACCCCTGCTCAGCCTCGCTTAAGCTGCCGCTTGACGCTCCCAACCCCCCATCCACACCAACCCCCTCCAACTCCAATCCTGCAGCGAAAGGGACCCCACCCAAAATTTGGAGGAAGACATCAGATGGTGGCTGTTTTTGTGTTGCTCACTCTCTTTTTCTTCCTCTCTTTGTATGTGCATGTTAGTTGTCAATCACTGAACATTCAAGTGGACTGCATGCACAGGAATGAACAAAAACAACATAATTTTTCAGCATTTTGGCTCTAAGGCTTGACAAACATTAAAAATATTGAGTAAAGATGGAGACATAATGACTCCTTGCTCATATGTTGTTCTTTCTTTAACTGTATTTTTGGCTGAATGGTATTAGTATTCATGCTGAGCTGGTGGTTTTTCATAGCTGCAACATGAAGAGCCATGGAGGTGTCAGTAGTTAATATATACCAAGTAATTTAAATGAACCCAGGTTTTATATCGGCAGCAGATGTTATACGATTTTATCTGTTGTCGATTGATGTGTAGGTATGCATGATTTGAAGGACACACCTGTGCTATCTGAATAATTGGCAAAAAATACCTCATCATTAAAGCACATTTGAAGAATAAAAAGCTGAATCAAAACAAAAAAAGCCCCACTGGAAATAAATCATTTAAAACATCAGTTTTGCAACAGTTTGATGTGGTATTCAGATGTTTAAAGCAACTTTTTCAGAGGTGGAACCTTTCAAAAATTAATTAGTCCACTGTGTGCTGCATTTGAAAACAAAGATGTGGAAAAAAAAAAAAAAAGAAATCCAATCGCCCATAAGCATTTCATTGCTTTTTGTCTCCCCCGAGTTCCCTTTATCAATAACTAATTAATGTTCCTAAACAACAGCTCCAAGAATAGTACGTTTCAATCACAGTCAGTTATCTCACTGCCAGTGGACTCTGGGGAATGCAGTCGTTTTTCATCAGTTAAACTGTGGTTTGGTGAAGTGTTTCTGAAAACAGAGCTGTTAACCACATTTGTGTTGCAAATCGGATTTGTTCTCTGTTTTGGCAGAGAACATAACATGATGCGCTGTCAATGCATGAGATCCAGAAACACAAACGTCATGCATTGTGCAATCTCATCCGCTGTTTTAAGTCATTTGCTTGTCTTTTGCTTTCAAGTGCACAGCTTCAACCCCTTTGAAGAGGGAAAACAGCCTTTTGTGTTGGTGCTGAACTCAGAACTTGTCATCTAAACTGAAACTTCCAGTACCTCTAATGTGTCAGCTGCAGTGGCAGACAATGTGTCCCAGCCCATTTTTATTCGAGCAATTTTCCCCAGTGAGGCAGTCAAAAATTATCCACCGTGAGTTATTTCTGACTATGTGCTGCCAGCAGAGGTGATAAGGCTGTGGATGTTGAAATTTTTCAAAGTTCACTGCATAATGATACAATTTGCTTTGTGCCTTTTTCCCTAATGGTGCCTGACGTCCAGACGCTTTGTCTTCAATCTTCAATCCGTTCCACACCCAAACAACTCCGTCAGTGTTTGTGCTTGCACCGCTGCACTTTCGCATCACAATTTCATGGTTTCGATACCCTTGTCATGTAATTATCTGCCTAAATCCCTGTTTTAGGAGGCTGTTTTTCACCTAAATTGATTCTGAGATTTCATGACAGAGATGCCAAGTTTTCACAGGTTATTGAAAACCTGTGTCCGCCTCCACCCCCTCCTCCTCATGCCCGTTCTGTCAACACCTCTTCATTTGAACCACAGGTACAGCAGGGGCTCAGCCAATGAATGTAGTTCTCCCAGAGTTCATCCAAAGGTAACACATTGAAGCCCAGAACCACCCCAGGGGAAACACTTTCTTATGATTATGCGTATTTTGACACATTAATGCCATGAATTAAACACAACCCAACGCAGAAGTACTAGTGGGCATGTTTTGGCTGAAGCATTGTATGGAAATTTGTTGCTTTGTGTCTTTCAATTTGTCTTCACTGTTTGTTTCCAGCTGTGATGGCAAGTTGAAGTAAATGAACACTTAATGATTACTGAGCAGCAGCAGCAGCTCAGGTGGTAAACAAACCATTTGTCAGGCAGACTGTCAGCCTGATGACACCTGTGCAACATCCAAAACAGTTCTTAGATCCAATTTGCAGGTGTCCTTTCACTGCTGTATCGCTGTATATCATTATTGTTCCATTGTTACTGCTTGATATCTCTGGGCTGCACCTTGAAATACTTGAAATCCAGTGTTTTTTTTAACTCATGCTTTGTATGATTTGATTGTATCACATAACATAACTGTCCAAGCAATTTATCTGGGTGAGTCAAAGACAATTCAACACTCACCCAACAGGCTTCAACACTTCATCAGTCAGAATCCACTCCAAGAAATCTTACGAATTAGATGACGAAAGGTTCTACATAGACATACTTAGCACAAACTGTTCCAAAACTGCTCGAACTGAACTTTTAGGTTGGTCTCACAGTGACAATGTTGACCACAGCAGACAGCGTTCTGAATTAACTATGACAAAGTGCCCTTGAACAAATGATCGGACTGTCAAAAGCTGTTCCAGGAGGGCCCTGACCTTTGTGCAGAAGCACATAACTGCCTCTGGGAATTTGTGAAGGATCATTTCAGGTTCAGGTGAGCCAGCCAGTTCATGATATCACTGTGATCAGCTGACTTTGACACAGTGAATTCTGGCAAGGCAAAAATCACAAGCAACCAGACAGTTCAAACCAGTTTTGGAGGTAAAACTGAAAGCTAGCAAACTTGAAACGTCAGTAACGATCCTTAACTGGACAGGAAAGCTATATGCGGGCAAGTAATGTAGGTTAAAGTTGAACCAGGAAGTTGTTTCGTAAATTGTGATGTTTTCTTCCCCTCCTTACTTTAGAACACATCCTTGCATCGTAGAAATTATGTTGATGTTGACTGGTTCCACATCCCATGATCTTAGTCCAGTAGTTTTACCTTTTGTGGTAATGAAGGAAGTAGTGTTACCTTCATTTAGCGAGGCTGAAAATGAGGCTGTGGAGGTCAGGCTTGTGGATTAATGTGTATCGAGTCTGACTGTCATGCAGGTTTGTCAGATATTGTGAGTTTGTGTCACATGACCCGCATAACCACAATCTTTCTATGCTATGCTATGCACAGATATTGTAGACAGCGAGAATTTTTAATTGTTTGTTTTGCAGAGTAGTCGTCTGATGCTCTGACTGTGCCTGTTCTTTGGACTTCTCTTTAGATATATTGCCAGATCTCAACAATTAACTTGGTGAGTAAAGTATTCATGCCAATAAGAATGATGCCCAAAATGATGAAGATAAGAAACCAGAATTATCATTTTGCAAGAAGAACAAATTCTGGTTGTCATTAAATCACATAGTCATGAAATCAATTATCTTTCTTATCTATTTTGAAAGAATTAGCTCATCAAAACTAGTGATGGGGTTTTGACTTTGAGATCCGTATTGGTGAGCATGTCATTCTGAGGTTGCTCAAGCCTTTCCTGTTGTTGTGAGGGAGAATGAAGTGGATGCACAGTAGTCGTATGTCCACTCACTTGCTGCTCTCCACTTTAATTCTTGTAATTCACTGTGCACTCAAGTGGCAATAATGGGATTTTGGGAAGCCCGTGTCAGATGTGATGAACCGCTTCCCTCTGTTAACAGAGGGTTCAAGGGGGGCGGGGGGATGACATCTTGACGAAAGATATGTCTGAGTTTGTTTTTGAGGGTGGGGGAGACCAAGTTATTCCATGAAACACAGAGACAGTTAATCTTGTTACCTCGCAATGTTGACATGTTTTGAGCTCTGACAGAGCTCAAAAGTTCAGGTGCCACTGAACAAGATGTACCTCAGCATGTGCCCCTGCACTTGTTCATCCCTGCTTTTATACAGTTCCTCTTCAGAGATGTCACATCATTTTCTAAATACTTCATTGGCTGCTAAAGTGTTGGTAGGAAGGCACTGTGCAGTGGATTAAAAAAAGAAAGCAACGATAAATCATTGAAGGAAGGAGACATGGATGGAAATAGAGTTGGAGTTGCTCTTGTTTCTACGGTAACTGTCGATGGGGAGGTACCAGGGATGAAAGTGGAGGGAAAACAAACCTCCCCGCTCCGATGGCAACAGCACAGCAATTGGTTCTCGTTTCCTGCGAGGACAGGAAGAAAAAAAAAACATAACAAGGTCCCCTAGTAGCCCAGGAGACACAGTTCGATGTTGCATCAGAAAGCAAGAGGCAGGGCAAAATGAACATGCGCTCGCAAACATGCACGCTCAGCGGGCACACACACACACACACATGCACACACACACACACGCACTCAATCACATGCTCCACTTCACCCTGCAGCCGCCCCTCCCGCTTGCGCTCTCTCGCTCTCCCGCCAAAACATCTACAGCACGTGAAACCTGCCTAGAAACCGAGGGGAAACTTCCGCCTTGCTCTGATTGGCTGAGCTCCCTAGCAACCGCTTATGCTCAACCAGCCAGTCAGGCGCGTTGTGAGAGGCATACTGACCCAATGAAACAGATTATTCAGAGGCGCGGGCAGGCACAGTGACCTGGTAACAGTCAGGAGAAGAAGTCAGTGAGACGCTGGAGGGAGAGAAGACAAGCTCTCTGCGATTGGCTCGCAGATTTCCTCTTTGTTCTGATTGGCTTGATGCTCCCCTCTTTGCAGTCATTCATACATTTCTCTGCCTGCCTCAGCACTAGCTGCTCTGTTTCCTCCACCCTCAGCCAGTTCGTTCAACTTCCAGAGTGGCCACCCTGCCCTCAAGGAAATCCACTGCCCAAGGTCAAGGCAAAGACTGTGCTGCTGGAATGGGATTGGTTAAGACAAGCAGGAGCAGAACAAGATCCTAGTAACAAGTCTACCTCATCATGTCAGCACGGGATTAAAGCTTGTGATCAACAACTTGTTAAACAACACAAGTGCTCTTCCTGTTGTCGCTGCTGATGAGCTTGTTATTGTGCTGCTTGTAATGGACACGGGCCAGTGAAAGGCGTAATTAGCTTTTCACTTAATAATGCAGCGTTTGACAGGGCTGTTCTCCAGGCATGTTGCAAGACACAAATTAGCAAATGGTTAGTTTGTTTTGAAAAACTTAGCTTTTGAAGACAGCCCGGGCGAGGTTTGCAGAATCTTCTTAAACATTCCAAACTGCTTGCTCCAGTAGTGTGGGGAATTAATGTCAATACCCCGCAGGATCAGGAGTTCATATTGAATAGTTAATGAGTTGGGGGAGAGAAGGACTCAAATAATTCTGCGAATCGAGCATGCCACGCATACTGCCTAATTTAACATAACTGCAGGCAAAATCTCACTCAGGCAGGAACATTGTACTGCTATGATTAGTAAAAACAACATTACCATCCAACACAGAAATTGCTCATAGCTCCCTAACAAATTAGTTTACTCAGGTTGGAGGATGAATCTATATTAGAGAATTTATGTTCCCTTTCAACAATAAATGCTACTCTGTGTTATTTATTCCGCACCAAATGTTTCATTTTAAATTGCGATTTGGAGCTAATAAGTGTTTTCAAGCTCTTTACCAATGGTGCAATTGAGTGCTTGTGCTTTATTAAACCTGACTGGAAGAGTGTTTTTCATGTGATGATATGAAGGAAGTGTCACTCAATACGTGTGATGCAGGAGGCAAGATATGAATGAGGCAAAGAAAGCTGCAGACTGCAGAAAATGTTTCTTTGGTTGGAGGTGATGTCAAAGGTTTTATTGCACTCTAATGCGCTCACTTGACAGTTTCTTCAGTTCGCCTAGCTAAAAGTAATACCGGTTAATAATAATAAAAGCCACCTTGAGACTGGGGGGAAATAGCAGAAAGGACGGGGATTCCTGTGGAGTTCAGAGATGAGTCAGAGGTTGAAGTGAACACACAAAGGCACACTCTCACACGTACTGCTGGTGCATGTGCTAGCTTACAGCTAACACCTGCACAGTTATTATATTGACACTTTGGCAGTGAATAAACACACATGGTCCATATTGGACAAATAACACAAGGTGAAAATTCTCTTCAGTACACTGTCTATAATATGCAGGAAGTCACTGCTTCTGGCCGGTGAACAGTTTGCCACGTAGTGAGCTTTAGAGATTGGTGAATTTTGTTATTTTGGATAGAGGCAAGCTAGCTGTTTCCCCCCTGGTTCCAGTATTTGTGCTAAGCTAAGCTAAATGGCTGCTGGCTCTTCTCACATAACTGTTGGCAAGAAAGTGAATGCGCATTTTGCCCTAAATGTTGAACTGTCAGCTCAGTGAAGAGTATCAACAGTCCCCTAGTAAAAAGAGGACTTTTACTATTTGTTGTTTGCCTTGCCCCACTGCATTTTGTGCATGTACCTGTACATTTGACTGATTCAGTATGCATGCTCTGTTTATCATAGAGACTGACTTTGTTCCCCAAATGAATTGCTATTAGTAGTCCCCCGGGTCCTTGGTAGCCTGAGGAATTACGGGATAAAGATCACATTGCATTTGCAGTCATCACAGGAGGATTTCTCATAGGACCGTGTACCTTTGTGAAATCTTAGATGTGAGTTTCTACCATATACTAGATGTCAAGATGAATATTAGCTTGTGGGAGCTAAGCACAGTCTACACGGTGCGTGCACTTGAGATTAAAGGAAGCCTAGAAAGCCTTATATCATAAATAAATCTGAAAGTTTGAAGTTGAAATGTGAACTGTCAGCACCTCGCAAGGTTTAGCAAACCTTGCTGTAACAGGGTCAGCACAAGACTCTTTTATTTCCTGCACAGACCTTTATCTTGCTTGCTAAAGGTTGGTGATCTTAGTTCCTCTCTTTGCCGAGGCCTTATTAATGTCAGACGAGATGACTTGAAGACAAACAACCCTTGAGGGCCCCTTCAAATGGCCTGGCGCATCTGATGACTCACCTCATTCAAAGTTGTGTTGTAGGGGGACATATATCCTCCCTTTCAATGCACAGCCCCATCTTTCACCAGTCTTGGCCTTTCTCGGAAGCTGTTATGTGTCATGATTTTGAAGATTTTGTGTTTTGTATTACGTCATCCCACCAAGCTGTAGGGATTTACATATCCTTTGGATTCTGGGGGGGATCAGTTCACTGTGCTCATCCGTGAAATGACCTATTCAACTTTTTTTGTTTGGCATGTAGAGGATCGCCTCTGCTGTCTGTGTGAAGCTAATTGGATACAGCAAAGCACCAAGCCGGGCTTCACAGCCAAGGGGAATAATTCCAGGAAATAAAGCATAAAGGTATTGTCTCCGTGAAAACAGTGTGCACTCAGCATTTTAAGCACATCACCATCGCCGGAAAGGACTGGCAGAGCGAGCAGAAAAATGAAAGATGTTGGACAGGTCTGTGAATAGGCAGCAAAATCCTCTCTCTTCCTCTAAACACTGACACGAACACTTCCTTAGTTTTGATTCCACAGGATGTAGTATTATCATGCAAATAATTACTTTAGCAGGAAATGCCAAGGAAGGGATTAACGTATGCAATATTCATTCCCATTAAAAGAGGTCCACAGTGTTTGGCTAGAAATCTTCCAAATACCGCTTATCATCTTGACACACTATGTGCATAGTTGTTACTATGGTATAATTAAAAACTGAATATACTCCTCATATAAAGAGAATTTTAAATTATGCTGTACAAATTTGGGGAATTTAGCTTTAATTGCATGTCGTTTGTTCATTCATCTCTGACCCACATACCATCTTCTCCAAAATCATTTATTAACCAAATCAATTATCTTATCTTGGATTAGCAGACATAAAAGACCCACAAGAATTTCACAACATCACCTCTCTGACATGGTTTAGAGATACAGCAACCAAAACCAATTGAGCAGCTGCTCCTTTCTTTGAAATCTCTTGCACTTGCAGAGCTTCCTGGGCAGCCCTGGTGTATCTCAGGGGGGTCAGCAGCTCTGAAGGATCTCCACTGTGCTGCTGAAGATTGCCTGGAGGTGTGACAGCCGCCCTCTGATCTACCGGCGCCTCTGAAGATCTGAGGACAGACTTTGCCCATATCGTCAGTCGCAAGCACTCCTCACATTAAAGCAGTGGCACTTGAGCAAACCATGCAGGCACACAGCGTGAGCCCTGATTTCCACCGTCTTCCTGAAAATAAAGAACTGGAGATTATCGAGGAGGCAAAGGCAGATATACTGTAACTAAGTCAGTCCTGGGCATGTTTTGAATAATTTTAAGGTTGTCTTAATTAGACAGCCATTATCCAGTAGCTCACTCGTCAGTGCACACTAGCTCTCTCAGTGTGGTGGTGTAAAGCATTTTAACTAACACCCACCATGCTTCACACCTCAAATGTTAGAATATACTGAATGCAATTTTGTACCCCTCAGCGGCTTTGCTGAAATTTGTCAATTGCTGTTAAGAAATGATCCAGTTACCACAGAGGAATTTTATGCTTGCAAGATTCTATTTTCTGGTCAATTTAAGAACGAAGGAGGAGGCTGCATGACTGAGCTGCAAATTAATTTTACTGTCTTTACTCTGGCTTCCTTCCTCTTTTCCCAGAGGCTTTCCTTTTTTGGGTGACTGAGCCTTACACAGCTCTCTGTCACTGCTGCATACGGCACATGGGCACCAGATGTTTGCAGTCTGAGTTCCAGGATGGTATTGGTACCAGAATATCCCCTGCATCAAGTCGACAGATGTGGCTCTATTGCAGGCAGAGAGTTTGACAAACACACCTGTGGTCAGGACCACCTGCTTTTGACGACCAGCATATTCCTGCAGCTTGCAGTCAGTGGAATTAATGGGTTGTCCTGAATTCACTGTGTGTGTTGCAGGAGTGGCTATACCACACTCCAAATATTGTTCTGACAAAGGTTTGAAAAATTCCCTACTGCTTCAGACCAAGAGTCTACAGCATGTCAATTGGTCCTTTATGCTTGCTAACATGCTTACAACGACAATGCTAACATACTAACGTTTAGCAGGTTAACCATGTTCACCATTTTAGTTTCGAGTGTTAGCATGCTAGCATTACTATTTAGCATGTGGTCATTAGGGAAAAATCAGACACGCTCCTTTCCTGCTCAGATGGTTGCAGGGGTGGGCTTATGTCTGGCAGGCTGAGCCCCAGCACTGGCAGAGGAACATGAGAGAAAAAAATGATGTAGTTCACAATATTTTGGATCACACCAGCATTTAAAGGGGACGAAGACATGTCTTTTGATGTGCTGTTGCTGAACAGCTAATTAGCTATATAGCCTGCAAACTGACATTAGCTCTTCTCCCCAGTGAATGTTTGTTGGGTCACTTTCTCAGTGCCCTCTGGCTCATGTGTTGTGTTGCACGCTAATATGATATGTATGTAGATATGTACACTACAGCTGACCAAAAAATTCTACTTAATTTCAGGTGGCCCGCCAAAGTTGTTACAATTCCACACGAGGGGGACTTAAATGATTGTACAAAATTTCACATCAATCCATCATATAGTTGTTGATAGATCAAATAGTTCAGTCTGACCCAAAGTGATCCCCACTGTAAGTTTGTCTATGAATACGTTTCCTCACCTAGGCACCAAGTGGAAGGATACACATGAATGAAAGCTAAAGATCAATGTCGAGGTAAGAGAGGATTCCACTTATGTTCAAAGCTCGAGCATAAAATATGACGACTTAATGAGCTGTGCTCAGGACCTGTCTTAGGATTTTCAAGAAATGGCATCAAATATGCATGAAGATGTTTCCACGGCAGACATGTTTAATTGTAAGAGATTTCTCCTCTGCCTATTTAATAATAGAATACACCAGGTAGGAACCTAACTAGTAGTAATGGCTGGAGACACTGTCTTCTGCTCAGGGCGTTTTTGTGTGGATGAAACGATCATCATCCAACAGTGCTCACATATTCAGACACGTTGTGACAGCCTTGCCTTAAATTCAGGAGTTCACACAGGCGAATATGTCTCTGCCTACTTGAGAGAGGATGTGTAGATTTTGGCATAGTGGATGTGAGCTGCAGCTGGCTGGTCCTCCATAGCCAGCAGTCACAGTCATTCTCCTCATCTTCCCCCAGTTACTGTCCCAGGGGAAGCAGGAATTGACGTGCCATTAAAGAGGCTTTGAAGAGAAGCAACTGTCAGCACGACTGCCTCCACTTTTCAGCAGTGAAGGAATGGAAATACAGATCTGGGTGCAATGAGGACAGAGTGAACAGCTTTTGGAAATACATCTCAATGTGTCTGTGTGCTACAGCAAGCACGAGATAGGTGGAATTGTCTCAGAAGCAAAAACTGTGATGAAGATTTTAAAATGCTTTCCTCAGACAAAAGATAACAAGAATAGTAGAGTTGCATACAGAAAGTATGGGTAGTTACCTGTGATTGTTTTCTAGATATTTTCCATTGAACACAGAGATACAGCTGTAAAAAAAACAGTGTAATATTATAGTTACAGAAGCATCAATAAAGAATATTTTTCTGAAATTGTCATGTTATAATTTAGGATACATAACACATAGAAGAGTTTCTGTCCTATATTTCCCTTTGTCCTTGACCTATGTGACATCTTAAAGACTATCTCAAACACACACGCAGTGCAGGGGAGCCAAGCGTAACCAAACCCACAATGATGTCATGTGTTCAGTAGCCGGCAAAGTGACTCGGCAGAGGAGATGACCTCATTTCCTATGTGGTAGAGTTTTGGAGTTTTGGGGACTTTCTCTGTTGTTCTCAAAGTTGTCGTTAAAATTAAAAGTATACAAAGACAGCGCAATGCATGCTTAACTTTACATCAGACACAGAAATGGAGCAAAAGTAAAAAATACTGTACGTTTTTTATTTCTGGCATGAGTCTTTCCACTCATGCTAAAAATGAATGGCACAGTATGTTTATGTCAGACACGTTACTGTATGTAACGAGAAGTGTCTGCAAAATGGTATTTATGCAAATGTCAGAGCTGTAGCCGACAGACCATAGCATCAATAGATTGGATGTCGTGACGGCATTTTATGCATGTCATGAAAAATAACACCAAAACCAATCGAGTCTCTTCAGCATTGGTTGTTTAAAATCCTGATCCACATCAAGCCAGTTCATGTCACGGTAGGCACAGACATAAATACATTCGCTGAGCAGCATTCACGCTGCAACCTTCACAGCTCATTTTGCATACTGTCCCTTGAATGATTTTGTTCATTGTTTGTCTGCTGAGTCTCACTGAATAAGCATGCACCCCTCCCCTCCCTACAAGCACCACCACCACGTCTGGTAACACAACTGGTGTGGGATCAAAGGAAGTCTTGTAAACAACCCATGAAAAGGGTTATGTTACGGATGACACCATCACTTAATTACAGTGTCTTTTACACAAAGCCGGGTCTTGCTTGTCGCCACCACGGAGGGTTATACAGCTACGGATGCAGATGATGCCTGCTGCTGGGCTGCATTATTTACACAGTGAAGCTTGTAAAAATGTTTAATAGAGAATTAAACAAACATGGGTTACATTGCAGTAAGTAGCTCATCACGAGACTTCTGACTGGATAGAAGGTCCTGCCATCAGTTTAGCCTTCTTTGATGCCTTTAAGTCGAAGACTTAGGTCACAAGTATGGTTTAAATGCTGAAGGAGGATTGGGAGGTCTGAGGTCACATGCATTATATGACCTTTGACCTTGTTTGTGTGGCTATCCTCCCTTGCACAGGATGAGATCAGATGGCTTAGGCCTCACCTAGTTTCTCAGAAATCTGCACAAAAACCAAACAACTTTTGATTTCCTAATAGCTCTATTGCTTTTCTTATTCACTCAGTTTAAAGTGAATGTGCACACCGCTGTTATTTCTATCTATAGCAAGTCATCATCATCTGACAGTGTAAATGACAAGCTATTGTCTTTGCATTTCCACACACATTCTTGTGAGGAAGTGAGAAAAATGTGTATCTGCTCTCTCTGTACTTTCAGAGGTTAGTTATGGTGCCTGCTGTGAAAACCTAATTTAAATACTGGAACATGATGTTTTACTTGTTTTTATCTGTTGTCATTTGGTTGAGAGCCCTCTTTAAAATGAATATTTAAGTCAGCTTTCCTGGCAGCATTCATTAGAAAACCCCAGATGTAGTTGGTCTTTCATTCACAGTCCTCCTCATTTCTTAAATATGTGGTGCTATTTTTAGTATTGGTTTCATATTTTTAGTCCTGCAGCTCTTACAGGGCAGCTACATTCCCACATGTGAACCTCATCTGTTCAGACTGGGCATAAAAGATTGCCACAACATCCACAATCTGACTTCTTTTTTCCAGAAACCAACAGGTTGTCAGAGCGAGGTTTATTTTTTAAGCGCAATGGCTTTGAAGTCTTCACCCTGATTTAGATGGGGGAAGTGAATGCTTGCTCAGTAGAAAGTCAAGGGAGAGGCATGCGGGTGGACAGAAATAGCAGCAAGAACTCTCGCCCCTCTTTTACGTGGGCGGGCGGCACAACCAAGGCAAACAATGACATCAGGATCACCTCCCACGCACATGTACACGCACACACACACATTTCAGAAGATAGCCTCCGCTCCTGTGGCGATTTAGGCGTTGTCACGTCAGGATTAAATGATGTCATCCCCTAAGCGGCTCTTCTGTGGTCTCCCCTGGGACCCCTATGACCCCTCAGGAGCCACCTGCAGTTCAAAAACACCACCAGTGTGCATGTATCGGAGGAGTTCACAGGAAGGACCTCAGCCCAGATGGCCAAGAATGATCATCAGAGGCGCACAGGGCCGGCATCAAGGCATCACAGCATTCCTGGTATGTGTTGTCAGCCCGAGCAGGGGAAATCCACCTCAGGAATGCCAGCTGCTTTGTTTCTTTGGCGGCTGAGACCAGTCGGGTCACTGAGTACGAGACCTTTGAGTGCGATGACAGCCTGTTAATACATTAGCTATGCAAACTTTTACGCTTTGTTTGATTACATTGATGGATCAAAAGAGACAAATTCAGTATTAACTTCTATTAACTCGTTGATATCTTACCAATCAGAGTGTGCCACAAATGTTTAGTCAAAGCAGCTATTAAACTTGATTGAGGGGCTTCATTCATGAACTTTGGAAAAATAGCTTGACCAAATAATCTTAATTTAAGGTCCACTTAGTAGGTTTTACCAGAGAATCAACTAATGACTGAGAAATATCTCACATTTTGTGACCTACACTTATTTATGCTTTCTTGCCAAGAGTCAGATGAGAAGATTGATACCACTCACATGTTCAGATAGTAAATATGAAGCTACCACCAGTCAGTTAGCTCACCTTAACATAAAGATAGGAAACAGGGGGAAACAAACCTCTAGCACTCCCCAATTAACATGTTGTAGTCCGTTTGTCTATACAAAAACTGAACTGTAAAAACAAGACATTGTGATTTTAGGGGGGTTATAAGTGTGATTCTTCCTTGGTGCAGTGACTTAATGGAGACTCAGAGACAATCTCACGGAGACGGCAAGACTCCAGGAAGTAACTGCAGCCAGCCGAGAAATAAAATACTCTGAGCCTGTGTAATTTCTGCTGGGCAGCAGCCACTTTGGCTACAAGTGGCAATGACGTGATAAGAGTAAGCGCAGAGAAGAGTCACTCACACAACATGTTGACCCAGTAATGTCAGTAACACAGTAATATCTAAGTTAGCATACATTAGTCACCATAAGCTACTGGTCATACCGTACCAAGTATGTCTGTAGCACCAGCATATACTGAATTGAGCAAATGTGTGTTTAATTGTTTATGACTTCAGCTTATAAGAGGAAGAATGTGCCATTTCATCTTTTAAAAGTTCTTATTTTTGTCAGAGCAGTCTGTCTGCTGGTAGGCTTAAAATGGCCACCATGTAACAGACCTTAGCTGCATATCATCCCTCCTCTCTCTCTCCCCTCATTTCCTGTCATCTTGTTCATGTCATTATCAAAATAAATGCCTCAAAAACTACTTCAACAAAGTGTTTGAGATGCCAGCTTGTATAAATAACTTGCTTAGCTCTTTAGTGTATCATGCCTGCATTGATGAGCTAAACGTTCAACCACTTGCAGTGCTGCGAAGCACCTCATCCAAAATCTTTTCATGAACATTTTATTTATTTATGAAGAGCATAAACATTTACAACCGCAGCCCTGCAGGCTCATTATATGGTGAGAAACTCATCACTATTTGTTAATGACATGCTCACTTTCTCATAAGCCATCAAGTCTGCAGTTAATAATGTTAATAAGTCATTAAAAAAGGTCATGGGCTTTTCACTTTCTAATAAGCCATCAAGATGAATTAAAAGGCCAGTGAAAAGGAGGAGGAGGAGGTGGATCCACCACTTAATGGGATTTTTCTCACCCCGAATCGGTCATGAATGTCTTACTACTGATCTATAAACCATTAATACAGTAAATGATGTAATAACCATAAATAAAGCCAGTAGTTAAACCCTGATATATCAATAACATTTGTTTCTGTTCACTGACTACAACTGAACACATAGAAAGTTTTGCCAGCAGCTCTGTACCTGTGCTGCAACTTGAGGAATGAGGAACTAAGTAGGAGTACCCAGAGAGCATTTAGTATTAGGTACCCCAAGTGACACCTCAGGTGCCAGAAATATCTCTGCATCTTAATTAGTGCTTCTGCAATCCATCCAGTGTGCGTTGCACACAGCCCAGGGGTGATAGAAAGAGGCCCACTCCTGTACAAACATCAACGCGTGTCTAATGAGTCCATCAGCCTGACAGCACGGCGTCCTGGGGGACCCTCCTATCACGATTACCAGTGTCTCACAGATGAATGTTCCTGGATTGAGAATGCCATCTGTCACCACATCTGAGTGTATGTTTACCAAACTAGGGAGCAAGGTAATTCATGTGCATGTGCACCTGTTTGTTGCTTTGGCAAATTAAAGCAACTTTCCCATCACATGCCGCACTTCTCTCATTTCCTCCATATTCTCCACAAGTCAAATGTGTGTTATAAGACGAGGTTCAAGTCTGCAGATGTCAGAAGCCACCAAGATATGAATGATTTACCAGCCATACCTCATGAGCACATGCAGTATGTTAAGGTGTCAATAATTGATGCTGCATCCCGTTAGTCACCAACACAATCTTCACACATCAGGTGAGCCAATCAAACTGAAAATGATGTATATCAACTTAGCTTTGCATTTCAGGTTGAAAAGTGGCCCCTGGGGAGCCACAGCGAGGTGCAATTACCCACATAATATAAAAAGGCTGTTGCACGCTACACATCAGAAACCTCTTCTGCACTCACAGCACTTCATGCTGAATGGTTTTAACCCTCGAATTCTGTCAACACTTGTTCCTTTCACCCGGAGTACAGCAAATATTTTCACCATGTCTGCTTTTTTTTTTTTTTGCCGCAAATCCTCAGCCTGAAGATGGAGAGCTTTTCATCAGTTGACATGACTGCTAGCATGTAAACATCACATCACATGTCATCATTCACTAATTTACTTTTATCTCGCACGATGAACAGGTGTAACCCTCTCTGCAGTGGTGAAAATTTTGTAACCCGGAAAAATGAGGTTAAGAAAACAGTGTATGCGTGAGAGTGTGTTTGACTGAACTCTCTGACACCTCATGAATTCCTAACACATCTCCATTAAAATCTCCCTGAAAATAACAGTTTGTTCTGAACAACGCAAATCCTGCAGCTTTATTAACATATAGTTTGCCATTGGTTAATAACTTAGTATCACTATGTCATTGTTATATAACGTATAATGTTTCACAACTGTCTTTATTTACAGTGCATTTCTAAAAGCTCACATGGATGCAAATATTCCCTCAGATACTCAGTATGAAAGTCAAATGTTTGCTCTGACTTTAATAAAACTTGCTGATGTTGAATGTATTGCATCCAGTCTGAAAGTCTGGGAGTGCATAAAAGATGGGAGACAGGAATATTAAGTACAGAATCAAAAAAACAAAAAAACATCATGTATTTTCACAGCTACAGTGTGTTGGAAGGAGTGAATAACAGTGCGCCATGTGTTACATTTCCGCAGAGCTTATCTGCCATGCTGCCTTGTTATTGCTCATGTTCATATTCTGCACACATTCGTGGACAGTTGTTCTTTCTGCAGTTGAAACATGTGCTCTGGTTTCTGGTCGACTTCCTCTAGGTGTGAAAGGGAAGCCTTCTGTGCCCCGTGATTCAAGTGTGTGACATATGAAAAGCAATCATATGATAAGACAGATGCTTATGGTTTCAGAAAGCTCTTTTTGCCCAGATACAGCCTGTGTGTGTGTGTGTGTGTGTGTGTGTGTGTGTGTGTGTGTGTGTGTGTGTGTGTGTGTGGCAGTGTGGGTGGGGGGTGGGAACTTGTTTACAGCTCACACACGCTGCTTTGAGTCCTCTCGACAGGGGAAGAAAGACAGCGTACCAGAACTTGGCAGAGTGAAAGTGCAGCACACTAGCGGTGAGTTTTCAGGGATAAAAATACTGCCGGTGAGCAGCCTCGAGCTCAGCGGTGAGACTAGAGGTACAACAGCCTTTGGGCTTTGAAGCATCACTATCTGTGGCAATCAGCCCACTGTACTGAAGTAGGTTAAACCAAATCTCCATAATATGCAAATGCCCGGTAAGTCTCCAGGTTCAACTTTCTGGAAAGTAAAGTTACCTTTAAATTCCATATAGAAGTGTTTTTATTGAAGGTATATAATACATATTACATATTACACGCATGTATTGTTTCTGAATCGTCTTTGCACACAACTACACCACAGCATGCACATTTTTGCAGCCAGCATAAAGCTTAGGGGCGGATAAAAACGCCTAAGCCTTAACCACTGACTATAATACATGCTATGATACATTTCTGGAGAGAGAGGAGGTTTGTGTGAAGTCAGGGAAACCTTAAATGAGCAGATCCTCAGGGTGAGCAGCTCAGCGAGGGACTCAGTGCCAACCAGCCCTGCAGCTTGGCAGCTCTCTGCTTGATTGGTCTCACTGGGCAACTGGGATGGAGGGCAGAAAACCCATCTACATACACATGCATGCACACAGGCAGCATAGACATGTAGGCCATACATGCACTGCACATAAGGTGATGTAAACTCGTGCTTTAACAACAAGTTGACATCCAAAAAGAAAAAAAGGCAGTTAAACAGCGCATGAAAGATGGCACAGCCATATCCAAACGCACGGACACCCACATATTAAAGGACATAGCACCCACATTCAAACGCGTGACACCCACACACACATTAAGAGTCTCACACATCACAGCTATGAGCACAGCACGGGGGGCTGGGTTCACATTGCCTGCATGCTCTGTTCCTATTCAAAAGCTAATTCTTCTGCGCTGTGATTCAAAGAGCCTGGCCAGCCACCTGCGCTGATGATGAGGGAGGGAGGGAGGGAGGACAGGAGGAGAAAGAAAGGGAGGAGGGGAGGTAGCAGTGGAAGAATGACATCACCTTCCCTGAAATGTCACCATTATCTCAAGCCTCGGCTTAGAGGTGACATCATCCCCTCTTTGCCCCTCCCCCCTCTGTTCTTGTGTGTGGCAAGGGAGGATGTTTGTCTGTGTGTGAGTGAGAGCAGGAGAGTGTTTTCAAGGGAGGCATGAGTGGATGTTTGCTTGCGCTCACTCTTTCATGCCTTTAAACTGACAAGAAGCACAGCCTTCTTCAATGACACTTAAACGCTATTTGCTTCATTTAGTGTGGAAACAATCGCAAGCGCTGTTTTATGCAAACAAAAATGTGATTCAGCTGTGCTTTGCATGTTGATTTGGACATATTACTTAGAATCTACCATATATAATCTATGTAAATAACACATGAGGTCACACTATTGAGAAATTATTAGTGACATTCTAAAAACACCAGTGTTAATGTACTCGGGTCAGCTAAGAGGCTACGTGCACCTGCAGGCCCTGCACAACTAAAGACTGACAAAGGGATAACAGTCCATGCACAACCAAGCTGAAAATCTGGAATAATGCTTAAAGAATATAATAAAGCAAGAGATAGAGTCTATGAAAGCATCAGATCATCCGTGAGTATCTGAGGAGATTTTAACTATAATTGAAGTATTAGTATTCCAGTGTAGTATTCCAGAGGTTTGCCGCTCTCACAGAAAATGCTGACTGATTATTTTGCTGCGTCTGAATGGCGTCGATACAGATACATACACAGATACATAGATACAGTCTCACTGTCAGAGCAGAAAATCCACAGACCTTTCTGTTTTCACAGTTTTCATGGGGACCATTTCTTTGGTAGAAAGTAGTCCAAGGTCAAACGGTCAATTTCTTTCTGATTTGGGTGAACTAACCCTTTAATGTCACTTGTGAGCTTTCCACACAGTGCTGTGTCCATGCAGCCTGTCCATTATTCCCTCATTGCAGTGTTTGGGTGCGAGCTCCTGCGTCCCTGCTCACATCCAGCCACCTCAGCTGACTGTCATTCCTCTCTCCCCTCATTTCTCTCTCATACTGCTGGCTATCAAATACAGGAATAACACATCCCGGAAGGTGTACTTTTCTTCTCAAAGATGCTGTGTTATGAGGTCTTCATAATACAAGTGCCTTATAATAATGTCTCGCAAACCTTCCTGACAATTTTCGGTGGTGCACCGATGCACCCACACCACCTAACAACCCCCCCACCCATCACTCCTCCTGTCTTCATCATGTGTCTCAGTAAAGCGCTCTGAGGATTGACCTCTGTCGTATTATTACACTATCTGATGCCGTGTGCAGCTGACGCTCGTGAAAGCCACTGAAGCATGCCAGCCATGCCATCACCGTGTCCCGGCACTTGCTCTGCATGACATCCCTCAAACGCCTCATTTAGATTGTGTCAAAGGAGAAGAGGGGTGACAGGTAAATGTGTCATCTCATCCTGACATGTCTCATGTCTAATTGGGAATAAATAGTTTCTCCGGTATGCTTTATACTGTCACAATGAAGACAGTCTACACAGTTATTTCTGGATCTCAGTACAGTTCTGTTACTTGAACTTGCATCAGGAGGGAAACCACTGACCACCAGTTCAACCCTCCTCGGACCCTGCGGTGTCACTGGAATGCAAAATAAAGATCTGAAAAGGGCAACCGGAATGTTTTAAGTTGCCGTCACCGAAAATAACTTCATATTCAGGCACTTATAACAGGTGTATGACCTGAATCTAAACCTCATTTGGGTCAACAAAGTCCACATTCATTCATGTCTATGGAGCGGAGCCATGTTTTATATCATACTAGAAGCATTGCTTAGTACACAGTCTATAAGTTAAAGCTGCTATATTCAATATATGATATATATTAACAATACATCATATTTTCTTTTTATTGTTTCTACTGTTTTGGTTCATCTGCAACATTTCCAGTTGCAGCACTGAAGACAATTTCTGTCATTTCTCTATTTGCAGCTACATTGTATTTTGTCTTGTTGATTCAATATCTGCTACATGAACTTGGTGATATTCTGATTTTAAATCTTTTTGATCTATCACACATTTTTTATTTTTTTGCAAAGGAAGAGTAAAATCAGAAAGCAGTCAGTTAGTTTTCACTGCTGTCTCCTCATTTTAGCTGACTATCTTTGTCTCCGTAAACAACGCTCTAGAGTATACATCGCTTAAAATGAGCCTTTTGCCTATAAAAGTCATGTAAGAGGCAGCCAAACAAAGTTTAAATCACTTAGCACTACATTTCCACCACATTTGACAGTCTTGTGTGGAAACTGAAAGAGTCTTTTGTCAGTTATCTAACCTGTATTGTTTACTAGTCTAACCTGTCTTTAATGACCTGCTGTTTTAAGACCCATTTAACTGCCACTACGACCTTTACTCTTTCCTCCAGGAGGCTTAATTGTATATCATTTCAAACAGCAGGCCTCTATTTAAAATAGCTCTTTAAGAATACGAATGGGATATTCTTGTGCACTTTGTCTTGTTTGCTGAGCTTTAACGTGGGGCCCCTGCTGCTTCTCACCTCTATTGTTATGCAGACCAGGTTTATAATCCACTCCTGGCCCGGGCCACTTCACACCTCAGTGAACACTGCGGACTCCCGCTGAGTTTGGATGGGATTCAATGACCACCCCTTTACAGGACACACACACATACATACATATAAACACGAGAGACCTACACACCTGCGACCTAAACCAAACACTCCCCTGTTTCTCCTCTGGTGCTCTGCTGTCCGATCTCTTTGTCTTGCAGGTGTCCCTTCCCTGAGTGAAAAGGTGAACAAACAGAGAGAGGAGTCATAGCTAACCATTACTCAGAGAAGTGATGTCAGAGGCACTTTGACCTCAGAGGTCACTGCTGGTACAATGAGGACTTAATGAGCATCAGGGGAAAGATAAATATTGCAGACATTATTAAACAGACCGAAGGTGGGGCACAGATTTCTATAACGAGCTGGTAAGAGGAGGTGGGGGGCAGACCTATAAGATCAAAGCATACCATGTCAGGCTCTCAGGGTGGGGACTTTGGCCATTAGGGTGGGATGCTTGGACAGTCATCAGATATTTTCTAACACTTCATCCCTCATAAAAGAGCAGCCTCTAAAAATAGGGGCAGGTCAAAATGGCGTCTCCGGCAGGTTAAATAACAATATTTGCTCAAACTCCTTCAGACGTTCTGGGTAAAAGTGTCACAGTGGTGGAATATAAACATTCATTAAGGTTTTTGAACATGACAAACCATATTTTATGCCTCATCAGATAATTTGTGTTATGAATCCTCTTGTGGACAGAGGCAGAACTGCTGCCAAAGCACAGCAACAAGCCTGGGAAAATCAAAAAATACTTCATCGCATAGACAGAGCATGCATGCAAGGGCAAAACCTGAGAAGTGAACACACACTCGAGCAGTGGTGGACAGGCTAGTATTGGACCTAAAACTAGACTTTCAGAGGGAAATATCACTTTATATTCAACTGAACTGAACGATTTTACATAAAAAAGAGATGACTCTAAAGAATATGATATACTGTGTAACCCAGCATTATGTATTTTACACCTCAGCCAGCAGTAACATAAAAAAGTTGCTTTTACATTCACTTATCAGTAATAAATAATAAATATACAAAAATATATCTGCAAAAGCCACTCTATATTTGTCGTATTGTCACTGAATCCCATGAAAAGAACAGAAGTGACAATGAATTCTTTACACCAACATTGTCTGTGAATCCGGCGTCTGATATTTTGTGCTGTGGAGCTTCACTGATTAAAAACACATCAATGAGCACTGAGGCGTAATTTCAATTACACATATGCTGTTAATATTGCAGCAGTATACACTCGCTGGAGCCCGACTCAGCGGCTGAAAATAGTCCCCAACAAATGCTCTATTTACTCCTGTTTGAGTGACATTTACTAAAAACTACAGTGCTCAGCAGTTTTAGGAAATTCCTACTTTTAAAAAAAGAAATGAGCCCTCAAAGTATTGACAGACAGGCATCATTGTTTCACAGAATATTGGCTGATCTGCATAAAGAGTCATTTTCTTGGTACTTTAAGAACATTTTGGTGATACTTTTGTACTTTTTTTAGTTGTTGTTGTTTGTTTAGTATTTCTACATTGTGGTATTTTTATTTCTACTGAAGAAAGGGTTCTGAATACATGATTTAGCACAATTTACTCAAATATTGCACATAAATACAACTTTAAAGCACTTTTACTTAAGTATTTTCACTTGATTTGACTTTATACTTCTACTCCAGCAGATTTCTGAGGTAATTGTTGTACTTTTTACTCCACTGCAATTTGACTGTTCAAGATACTGTGTGCATTGCATTACATTCATTTACAACATGATCATCTTATGAAATATAATACATTCTTCTAGATCAAACATTATACAGTAATAGTATTGTTTCCAGGACTTATGCTTCTTATACTCCTATATTATCAGTAGTTGTTCCTCCACTACTCCATATGCATGTTCAGTTCAAGTGAAATATCATATTCTGTCTCTCATCGCCTGGGTATAAAATCAACAGAACATCAGACAAGACATGAACTGTCATCATCATCACGTTTTATATACCCACAACGACAGAATGACAGTGAATCATATCATTTGCTCCTTTGCTGCCATAACATGTCTGATACTTTTCCCTCAACACCTCTGAGTCCCTGGAGAAGAGACCCCCTGCACAAGCATGCCGCAAAGCCACCTGTGTGCCCTGAGTTTGTCTTTCTGAATACTTTACACGGCTCCATGCAGGGAGGTGGCAGCCAGTGAGGACCCAGATGGAGGAGGAGGGGGAGGCGGCAGTGATGATTTAAGAGTTTCAGGGCAGGAGGGGTCTCAAAAAGTCAGTGTTAATGATCACATAGAGCCCAGTGAACAGTGAAACCATTGTTGCTGCTAAAGCTTGCCCTTGCAGAGCCCGTGCCTGCTACTGTCTGAATGCATACAAATCCGAGCTTGACGGGCACCTGTTGTGTGGATTCTTGCCCTTGACGCTGCTGTACTCTGCTGGATGGTGGGTGTGGTTTGGATTTGTTCTGACCCAGACTTGAACTCCATTACAGCTGTCACTGCTCCATGCAGCTATTCCAAACCCCCCGGCACCAAAAGCAGCATTGGATACTGCAAGGAGGGAAAGAGAGGACAGAGTGAATAAAAGATGCCTCTGACGAGTCTAGATATCAATGCACAGTATATGGAAGAAGGCCAGAGACGTGGCTGTTCATGAAGATGACACTTATTTAAAAATGTGTTTCTCATTAAATGCTGTTGAGAATAAAAGCTATGTCAGTTTCTTTGGGCCAGTTTTTACCAATGATGCAAAGTAAAGAGGTACATTTACTTGAATGTTTGTGCTTTACTTCACTGTTTTGATGTTTTGCTATTTTCCACTTCCTCTCCACCACATTTCAGAGATAAATATTGTACTATTTACTCCACCGCAGTTATCTTTTGGTAAAAACTGGATGTGAGTACATGCGATGAAACTTTGAATTGTCTGTTTTAGGACTACATTACAGTCAAGTATTTTTTTAATTTGCAATACATTCGTGCTGTTTTGTGGAGGGAAGGATGATTTCAAAGACTGTTATATCTGACAGATTGTCAGCCTGTAATCATACCAGCAAACTCCAAAAACCAAACTTCACTGTGTTCACTGCCACTCTTTGTATCCGCGTGGACGCCCTGGAACCTGCTTGGCCATAAAAACTGTATCTGTGTGTGAAAGCTGTCCTTATTTTTACTTTCTCTCCTGTCTTTCTTTAGTATTTATTTGCTTTAATGTCTGCACTAGAGCTTTATCTAATTACCTCTGAATGTATTGCTTTAGATTATGCTTTTCATCTCTAAATGAAGATGTTTGTACCTGGGACACTCATAAAACATTTGCACTTATTTTCCATCCATGCCTTCAATTATACATGAATATAACTGTGAAGTATATCCTTAAAATAATGGTCTTTATAGTCAGCGTCCCAGTCCTAATTCTTTATTTTAAACAGCAGCGCCACCTGCTGTTCAAGCCATATAATTACATCATTATAACGTTATATAGTTTAGGATGGTTTTTGTGAAGAAGATTGAAAATAAAGATGAATTGAAACACGTTTCCTTCGTCTGAAAGAGTCCAGAAATTCGCAGACTCTGCAGACAAAGACAAGAATCACAGACATAATGCTTTTATATTGTGAAACTTTGTGGAGAAAACAAGAGGGAATGCGGCGTACTTCCTGAAACTTAGGGAATAAGGAAGTTGGCCCACCTTGCTGCAGGATTGCACAGGTGAGGGAGTGGCTACCCACCGCCTCCTGCTCGACTGTCAGGTCTGGACCCTCCGAGAGGAATAACGCTTTCTGTCAAGCTTTTATTCAGAGGAATTCAATCAGAATCAGGTAAGACATAAAATTAACAGGTGTTCAGGTTTATTTCAGGCATAGAGGTTCCAGTTTCTGCTGAGGTGGGCTGAATAAGTCATTACAACTAATCCAAGTGCTGCAACAGGCCCAAGTTTATGGAGGTTACAAACACATGAAGCTTAAACTTGCAGTTTGGGTGTTAAACTGCTGAAAAAGAATATGTGATTCTCCTTGTTAACAGTTTTTCTGTTTTGGTGGGGCAGTGCAAAATGTGACCCTTGGCTTTGAAGACTGAATAACTGTATTTTCAAGGTAATGCATTTGTTACGATGTGAAGCGCAAACTGCCATTTTCTCCCAGAGAGAGAGACGTTTGTTCATTATCAAAGCAAGTCTGTGCAGGAGGAGAAGCAGCCAGCCACATTCCAGTGCCTGGGGTCATGACGTTGCAATATGCAGACCCTCTGCACAGCACTGCACAGAGAGCAGGCCTGGCTCAATACCTGCCTGTGTTGACAAGCACCTACCTGGAGAAAAGGCTTCACTACAATGTCTGTGCTTTTACATTTCATGGCTGTTTAAACTCTGTCTCCACAAGGAAAGAGTAGCTCTTTTCACACTGTTTTGTTCAGTGATGTGTCAACAATGCCCAGATTTCCAGTTGATATATGAGTTATACAATCACCACATTTTTATCTGGAAAACATCTGACTCTCAAATTACCTTTGAGGAGATAGTACAGTCTGATAGAAAGCACAAGGTGTTTTCTCAGTTTGTTGTTGACAGTTTTTCTATAACATTAGTGTTCTTACACAGAAACAGCATCTGATGACACTTGGAATGGGAACCAGTGCATGTCATGACAGATTCTGGCAAAGACAGACTGTCCTCCATTGCACCACAGTGCAGTAAGACAGAGACAGAGACAGCCAAAGGTTGTACCTGTGTGGAAACTATAGCCTGATTCATTCTGTATTTTTGAGACCAGTACTGATATTTGGGAGTTTAAAAAGTCCAATATATATTTGCTAACAGTCATTTTTTTCCATGAACCCATAACATAAACAAACAATTCTGTGGTGGACAAACTATGCAGCACTGGCACTGTTTCTAATGAACAGATCCCTGCGTGTGTGAATGGGAACAGTGATATTCGGGGACATCTGTACAACCAATTTCCCACCTCAAGACCGAGGAATACTTCAGTGAAAATGCTGGTACGGCTGTTGTGTGAATGAAAGCAGTAACATTGCAGGGATGTAAAGGGCTACGTCCATCTGACAAAAGATGCTTTTATGTGGAGCAAGCGAGCCAATCACAAGACTCACTGGTGGAGTGTTTGAATCCACAACTTTTTCAGTTTGTAGATGAAGAAAAACATTACTTCAGATTTGTTGAATATTAAGTACATTGCAAGAGCACCCGACAAAACCAGCACCTTGCTTGCCATATTCCTGAAAATAACAAGAGACGTCTTCCTCTTCGTGGCCCCATCTTCTTCCTCTTCTGTTGAGTTTTATGGCAGTTGGCAGCCATAAATCCCCTTCTGTTCCAGCACTGCCATGGCATGTGTGAAAAGGCACAATGGATGGAATTGTTCCTGAATGTAACTGCACGTGTCAATAGTGAAAATCACTGGTGATGCCTGAAAGGTAAGTCATTGACTGGGTGCTATGTGTGTGCTGCAATTTGTTCTTACCTATCAGCCAACATATGTAAGGCTGCAACTAATGGTTATTTTCTCAATCGTCTGGTCTTTAAAATGTCAGAAAATAGTGAAAAAATGTACATTACACTATTCTAGAAACCCAGAGGGACATCTTTTAAATATAGTTATTACTGTTTTGGATGACCAGTGGTCCAAAATCTGAAGATATTCAGTTTACACTGATGTAAAATAGAGAAAAGCAGCAAACCCTCACCAATGAACTGCAGAATGTTTGGCACATTAACCTGAAAAATGACTTAAAAATTAATTAATTAACTGTGCAGGAAGCCAAATAATGAAAAAAGTTAGTTTGCCCACATGGCTAGTGAACAGAGAGCAGTGGTTACTCCAGCCTTTCTGCTCAGCCTCATCGGCCTCTCAGGTGCAGCCTTGTTGAAGTCTGTTGCCTCTCGACCAGCTGCTGTGGAATTTCATTCTCATTTGTCACAATCTGTCACCCTGAATCAGCCTCTGTCATTCACCTCGTGACATCTCTCCGGTACACACTGTACATTTCTAACAGAGCACAGCGGCTGTGAAGCAGCAGCACGGCAGCTGTGATGTGCAGGAATAACTTCTAATCTAGTTAAATGTTTGGGTACTGAATATTCCTATTTATTGCCCACTGCAGCGTTTGTTGTGGCTGAGTGTTGAAAGACTTCCTTCGCTCCACCTCGGTGTCAGTTTGGGATAAAAATCTCCCTCGGGAACAGTTACCATAACAACTCAAGTGCCAGCTTGACAGTGTGTGTGTATGAGAGAGAGGCAACAGCACTGTGAGGCTGCAGTGTCGCTTTTGTTCACTTAAAAAGTGCAGAACTGTTAAAAACAGCTAGAAGAAAGGACTTCATGGCTGTCAGTGATTTGAATCTGGGTTGGGGTTTTTTTGCATTGCATTGTTTAGTGCTTCAGATTTGTTTACTTTGTCTGAGGTCTCTATCTGCTCTGACTGCTCTGCTTTCAAAGTAGCAGGTAGCCTGTAGTCCTATGAAATTCTAAGAAAAGCTCAGGGTACCTTAATGAGTTCAGTGCTAGTGGTAACATGGTATTTGAGATACTGATCATCTCTTTTTCCTATACAGCAAAATAAACCAAAACTAAAACGTGAAATAAAAAAACATGCATAATAAATGCAGTCAAATTTAAATTTAAATATAATTTAATCTATAAATAACTGAATTGAGAACAACCAAACAAGACTATGACCATAACTTTAAGACTATAACTTTATTTGTGTGGCACCTTTCATACAGGAATTATAGCTCAAAGTGCTTTTCAAGAAAGAAATCACAAACGCCAAGTGAGTGCTTTATGTAGAGAGACGGAATGGAGGGCTCCAACTAAGATTATCTTCATAAATCATTTAATTGTTTAGTTTACAATATGTTAGAAAACAGTGAAGAAATGTCTATGGCATCTTCATGAAGTCTTCAAATTGCTTGACATAAAAAAATGTATTTTTCAAGCAAAAACATTTGACATTATTGCTTAAAGAAATGACTAAAACAATTAATAACCTGAATTTTCTGCAGTAAATTTGATGTTGTTTGACTAATTGGTGAATCATTTAAGCTCTAATTTGATGGCAGTTGTAGGTATCGACAGGCTCATTAAGCTTTTCCCAGCACGTATTTTGACATGTTAAAGCAGGAATGGCACAGGTGTAATTGATAACATTAGTGATGGCCATGTTGCGTTTAGGTGAGCCAGTTCCAAGGCTTGCTATTGTGCTTGCCCACTGCGACACTGGGACATTCAATGTAATCATCTGTGCTTTTCCTGCTATGACAAGTCGATGTGTGCAGTGAATGAAGATCTACTGAGATTTGTCATGCAGCTTTATTTTCACCGGGCCCAGTCTGTGAGCCCCATTGTTTGGGTTGTAGTGTTTAAGCGTTAAAGACTAAAATCAAGTCTCACACACTTGTTAGCTGAAAGAGAGTGGAGGTCACATGGATTCAGAGAAAACATGCTCAAAGCTTCAAACACTTCTGTTTATGGCATCATTCATCAGTCAGAACAAACTTTTTCCCTCTTTTATCCCCAGTTTTCATTGCCGGTTTTTGTTCTATGTGGCTGAAAAAGTTCAGCTAAAAATCCTTTATGAGCTTTTTATTGACAACTCCTCATTCATCTTTCCCTGCCATTCTTCTTTTCTCTTAGAGATGCAAGAGATTTTGGCACAGCAGATTTCACAGCGTTGTCTGAGCAATCTGTAATATATATATGCCACAAGATTTGCTCATCGTTCCGTCCACATGAGCCAAGGAAGCATATTTATGTATCCACAGCCCCACATGCTGTAATCCATGCATGTTTTTTTGTCTTAGAAGTACTCCTAAACTTCACCCTCTGTTTCCTCAATCCCCTCCCTTATCAGGCCTCCCACACCCAGGTGATGGTGCAACATGCCGGCCATGCTGCACACTCATCTTCACTCTCTTTCCCTTTCTCTCCTTCTCACGACACACACACGCATGCATACTTACACACAAACACACCCACACGGCCCTGCTGGGGAATTCATGGCCTCTGGCTAACAAAACACAACCCCGTCCAACAGCACTGGAAATCCCTGAGAGAAACTCACACAGCTCAGCTCCCTCACAGCAGCCTAACAGCGTGGAGTTTCATTTATGAGAAAACACGGTGTGACAGCCAAAAGGCCCTTTTCTGATGGACCCTGTTGTGAGGTGGGTAACTGGCAGAATCTCTCTCTTATAGTTAAGTGTGTTTTCAAGGTTGCTGTCAAGTATTAAGCTCACTCTTTCTCTGTTTGCTGAGTCAACATGCCCTCAGCTTTTTGATTGACAGGGCAGAATATTAATTTGAGGAGTGGAGGTCACACAGGATGTGTTCAGGCTCTTAAGGTGAGAGCAGCTCTGGATGAATTTTGCTCCTTTTTGATTTGATGCATCAGTAGGTTTCTGCCCTTCTCAATGTCGGATGTAACCTGAAAGTTCACTCACAGTGTGTGCGCTGAAAAGACTTCAGTCAACTGTTTACACTTGTGTATTTGTAGCTGTGGTTGTGGCTGTGTGCGGACATTTGTAAGATCTCAAGTAACCATCACCATGTTTGTTTAGAGCTAAGTGGTTGGAGCAGAATCTCCTGTCGCTGGAATGTGTTTCTTATGTGCTATACGTGTCAAAGGAAGAGTTTGATAGTACATTGAAATACACGTATTTGTTTTCTGAGAGTTAGATGAGAAGATTAATATCACTCTCATGTCTGTAGCTGAAGGGTTAGCTTAGCTTAGCATAAAAACTGGAAACGGCAAAATTAGCCTGGTGAAGTAACAAAATTCACCTCCTAGCACCTCTAAAGCTTACTACTTAACAATCTGTATCTCGATTGTTTAAACCACTCTAAAACTGAATCATAAAAATAAGACTTTATTGATCCCACACCAGGGAAATTAAGTCGTAACAGCCAGGAAGTATTACAAAAAGCAAAAAATACAGATCAGTCTCCCTTTCTCTTTCTGTTCTTAAATGTACTACAGAAAGTGAAGAAGAGTCATTTGGGGTCTCCTCTTAATACACTACACAGTATGTACCTGTGGCAGTAGTTATGCACTACTAATAAATATGTCCCATACAGACAGACAGACAGACAGACAGACAGACAGACAGACAGACAGACAGACAGAGGCTCATTCCATTTTAGTTAGATTAAACAAACAAGATCGTTAATTGGTGAGCTTCAGAGGTACATAGCCAGGCTAGCTGTTTCCCTTTGTTTCCAGTCTTTATGCTATGCTAAGCTACTATGGACAGATATGGGAGTGGTATTACTCTTGGCAATAAAGCAAGTCAGAGCAATTCCAAAACTGTCTGATCATTGCTTTAAGAAAGACAGATGATCTGCTTCATCTGGACTTTTTTTACCTCAGATTCTTGCATGTAGGATAAACCAACACACGTTGCATAAGAGCTAAGAAGCTAGTACATGAGCTGGTTAGTCATCGCTCCGTTAGTCACTGTTGTTTGTTTTCAGATAGATTTAGGTGTTGTTTGGGTTTCCAACATTTTGCTGTCCCTGTCAAACTGTAGTCAGGTACTTTCCTCTCTCACAATGCCCTTTTCAACAGCTGTGTAATGGAATTTAAGTTACATTTGTATTCAGGGACAAGAAGGGATTTCAAGGAATTTTCCTCATTGATGTGGACGGTACAAGTCTCCACACCGTCACAGTTTTTCTCTATGAATCACACAGGCCCTCACTTGAACTCACAGTTAGGAAGGAATGTAATCGGCGGATCTGGGAGTCAAATGATGTGAGTCATAGCCACCACATGGCACAGGATCACAGCATCAATGTGAAGCGTAGCATGACTGTAGTACTATGATGAAGCAAGTCACAGAACAGTGTGTACTGTGTTGAAGACACAGTGTTGTCACTACAGACTTTCATTCGATATATGCAGTTCGATCTCTGCTTTTCCTGCGCCACTATCTTGAAAACCCAATCTTTATTACACAAAAACTAACCCCCCGACATATATCTACTCATTAAAAATCTTAATCCCAGTCTTTTTCCTCTGTCTGTCAACAGCATGATGTGGATATGATGGTGCCAACCCAGCCTTGAGAATGTATGAGGTGATGTCCGGTGACACCTTGTCCTGGAAGGTGCCCAGTCCAAGACAAAGTGGCTCAGAGTCCAGCCCCGAATCGCAGTTCACTGGTGACGGAGGGCCCGTCAAGATCCTCAAAGTGTGCTTCTGCACCAACAACAACTTGGGCAAGAACTTCAAGCTGGTAAAATGTGACAGCTCATGGCAAATTAAGGTGAGAGTAATATGAGGAAGGGCGGGGATGTGTCAGAAGACCGTGATAAAGGAGGAAATCTTAGTTTGTTTGACTTTAGATTACAGACTGGAAGAAGACTTGTCGAGCTGGGAGGAGGTGTTTTGTATTATAGCCAGAAGTCTGTTTTATTTGGCCTCCTTAACAGGCAGGAGGGATAATAAATCCTTTATCAGTGCACAAATTATCTCTGAGTCGACAACAACAGGCAAAAATAAAAGTTATCTCCAGTGCTAAAGAAGAAGCAGGTATATCCACGCTGTAGATGGTAGGATGACTTAAAGCCTGTGATGCTCACTCTGTCTCCTTCAGGCCATCATTCGTTCGATTCTGGTCAGCGGCCGACTGGGGCCAAACATCGAACACACTGGATGCTACGGCCTCCTGCTGAAGCACCTGAAGTCAGAAGAACTTCACTGGCTGCATCCAGATCTGACTGTCGGGGAGGTGGAGCAACGCTACGAGAGCCATCATGTGGAAGCTGAGTGGAGGTACAGATGGATTACTCGGATGATTCCTGTCTGATATGAATGTTATCTGTTGAGAGACATCTACAGTGTTTGATATTAAAGTGAGTGTGTCTGTTTTCTTTTTGAATGCAGGTATGACCTTCGTATCAGATACGTTCCTGTCAATTTCGTGGAAAAATTCAAAGATGACAGATCTACGTTAGTGTATTTTTACCAACAGGTAACAAGCTGCAGTGTGTATTTTTTTCATGTAATTTCATTTTTTTTTTTATTAATGAATACTTACATTCGGCATAAGAGAGCAGCAGTGTCCAACATTGTGATGACTTTTTGCTGTTTGTTTAAATCTGTTGTATTTACATTTTACACAGCATCCCACCGTTTATGCCATCAAGGTTGTTGACAGGCTATAATGAAGGGAAATGGGGAAAATGTGTGTTATTGAAGTTTACTTCGGCACATCTGAGTCCTCTGTTTCACTTCATGACAGGTGCGCAGTGATTACATGCAGTATCATGCCAGTAAGGTCAGCGATGGGATGGCGCTGCAGCTCGGCTGTTTGGAGATCAGGTGAGTCACTGCATTCTTCTCATTCTTCTACTTGTTTTAGTGAGTCCAGTGGTAAGAGTTATTGTTTGGGATGAAGAGCATTTGGTTGTGTGGGATTTATTGCTGAGATGCTTTCTTTTTACAGGAGGTTCTACAAAGACATGAATGCAAAAGGTCTAGAGAAGAAGTCCAACTTTGAGCTGCTAGAGTAAGGTTTTATTCTCACGCAATCTTGTAACTGTAATTCATTCAGCAGCTTCACTCAGACGATGAGTTAAAGTAATCAAACCCTATTGAAAGCTCCACAGGATGATGCTAGAAATGCCTTGGAGCAGCTTGACTTGACTCCTAGTTCACTAAACTGGTGACATGTAGAACATATGATGTTTTAATCTACCATGGTTTTCAGATTTTTCTGAATTGTGCTTTACACATGCAGAAAAGAAGTGGGCCTGGACCTTTTCTTTCCTCCAGAGCTGATCAACAGCATGAAGGTAAACTATCCTGACCATGATTTCAATCTTTACAGACTTTTATTTCCCTGATTACTACTCAGATTATCATCAGAGTGTACATTGAATAAATAAATAAAACAAAGTAAAATTTCCCTGTTTGTGATCCAGTCAAGGCAATTACGGAAGTTGATCCAGCAAACATTTCAACAGTACGCAACACTCAAGGAGGAGGACTGTATGGTCAAGTTTTTTGAGACCTTCAAAGATTTCAACAATTATGATGAAGAGGTTTTCCCATGTGAACTCGTGGTGAGTAGTAGTTCAGATTCTCTTCACCTAAATGATAATCACTTCACTTGTATGCCACCTTTCAAAAACAAAGTTACTTAGTGCTACACAGTAAAAATACATCAAAAACAAAAAAGATGGGACACTGTGCAAAACATAAATAGAAACAGAATGTGATGATTTGCAAAACATTGAAATCTATATTTCATCGAAACGAGAGATGACATATCGAGTGTTGAAACTGAGAAATTGTTTTTGAAAAGGATATCCTCATTTAGAATTTGATGTCAGCAGCGTGTTTCACAGAAGTTGGGACGGGGTCATGTTCAGTGCTCTGCTGCATCACCTCTTCACTTTGTAAGCGTTTGTGAACTGAGGAGACCGCTGCTGCCATTTCGACAGTAGAATGTTTTCCTTTTCTTGCTTGATGTGCAATTTCAGCTGTCATATTTTACGTTTCATAATGCAGCAAACATTTTCAATGTGTGACAAGTTGGGACTGCAGGCAGGCCAGTTTAGCTGCTTTCGAGTGGTGAACCCCATCCCCATCTTTACTTCAGACAGACTGAGTCTCTCTGGGAGGCTCTTTTTACACCAAATCGTGTCACTAACCTGTTGCCAGTTAACCTAATTAGCTGCGAGATGTTCTACCAGCTGTTTTCTTTTAGCATTTCACAGCTTTGCCAGTCTTTTGTTGCCACTGTTGCCAACTTGTTTAAAACATGTTGCTGGCATCTCTAAACTAAATGAGGATTTCATTTTCAAAAACATATTTAGATCATCACATTCTGTTTCTATTACACTGAGTTTGCCTGCCTGACATCTCCAGGCAGAGAGTCTCACAGTTGAGAGGCCTGGACAGCAAACTCCCATCAAGATTTAGAACCGTTAGAAGGGCCCTACTGGAGAGATCGGGCTCATTGGGAGTTAGCAGATCACAGTTACAGACAGGAGCCAGACAGATTTAAAAACAAGTAGTAAAATCTGAAAATCAATTCCAAAACTCTCAGGATTGGTGTAATGTGGTTGCTTCTCTCAGTATGTGTTGCCTTGCAGCAGCATTTTGTACCAGTTTTAGCTCTTTGGATGCTACGCCTGCTCATGCTGTTACCAGACTAAAGTGCATTGCAATAGTCAAGTCTGGAGGAGATAAAAGCGTGTGTGACATCAAATCTGCAGAGCAAAGGAATGGCCTGATCTGTGTTAGCTGTTTCAGTTGAGCAAAGCAGGACTGCACCACTTCAGTCAGCTGAGCATCAAAGGACACTTCTGATAGTCCTAAACATCAGGAGCTCCAGACTTCAGTCTGCTCTTCTTCATGTTCATATTACAATCACTGAAACACTCTCACCTGTCAACAGCAAGGTTGGAGTCTGTCAGTGGAGCTGGTCATCGGTGGGAGGGGAATTCGCCAACGCACACAGAAGAATTCAGCGGTAAGCATGACGAGGGGAAGGGAGGGATTGGACCTTTCATTGTGTAGCACATTAGCTGAGTTATACATCTACTCTGTTTCACCTAGTTCGAGGTTGTATGTTAAAGGATTTAGTGAGCATTAGAGGTTAGATTAGAGGTGTTTTCCCCAAGTCTTTATGCTAAGCTAAGCTAACTGGCAGCTTCATATTTATCATGAGAGCTTTTCGCAGTAAATCAATTAAGTGTGTGTATTCCAGAGATGAGTTCCTGCTGGATTTTTCAGGTCTTGATACATTTTGCCAAGAAACTGGCCGATATCTCTGCCATCAGTGGATGCTGCTGCATCATTATATATCTGACGCAGTTTGCCAAACATAATCAGTTCCTTCATAATTGAACTCACCACGTTCTGTTTTTTCTGCCTCAGCCTGTTTTTCTAGCTGACTTCAAACAGATCAAGAGAATACAATGCTTATCTCAGAGCGACGGCAAGGCTCTCATAAACCTCGACGTAGAGGGGGCCAGACAAGTAAGTACCACAACACCACTATCTCTCTGTTACACAATATTACTTTGTACAGAATCACAATAGCTGAAATTAGTAAGTACATTTACTATGGAGAGTTTTTACACAGGAAATTTGATCCAGTACGTGTGTTTCCGTTGTCATGTCCTTTCTGGTAGCGCCTATCCATCAATGTGGCCACTGTCCCTATGGCAGAGAACATGATGGATCTTATTGATGGGTACTGCCGCTTGGAAAATGACACAGATGACAGTGTTATCCACCGACCAAATAAAGGTGTGTTCTTCTTCAACATCAATGTGGTTACAGCTACAATAGAGGGCAGGAATATGTTGTTTTTAAGGTTAGAGCATCGTAAAGTCTGCATGAAAGATTCTTAAAATGTATTATTTAAACTCAATTATCATAACTCATTTATATTCTAGATGCCAATGCACGAAGTGCTCTACCTGACATTCCTACAGGGTGAGTGGCTTATGGCTGTTTTATGACTTTGATTTAGAGCTTTATGCCCTTTCTCAGCTCTCAGAGTCCAAGCTGCATGAAATGAAAAGTTAAGAGCTATTGATGAGAAAGGCTGTTTTATTGAGCCAGCGTTCAGAGGAGCCATGATTTGAAAACTTATGATCGGGGCTTTCTCTCATTCTGTCTTTTCTGTGGAGCAGCAGAGACACCAGCTCCATCAGACACAGCATGGGTGAGCTGACAGATTTACACAACCTCCACATACAAGGCAAAACGTAGCATCTTCATTTTCCAGGTTTTAAAACCAGACTTTTCTGTCATTGTCTTGTAAAAACAAGCAGTGAGGTTATGATCATTTCTTTTGTATTTTCAGGGTCAGATATCTACTGTGAGATTCTCGATGAAAGGCCCAGATCAGGTTTGTTGAGAGTTTGCGTTCACGTCTTTTACAGAACAGTAATTGTGGGAAGGCACTGTTGAACTTTTGTGTATTTAAATCTTGTTCAGTAGTTAAATACGGCATCGACCGAAATGACATAGTTCTTGGCCGAATCCTTGGTGAGGGGTTTTTCGGGGAAGTCTACGAAGGAGTTTACAAAAAAGATGTAAGTGTGTCTTCGTTGTTGAAGTGTATCAATACCAACAGCATGCAATCATTTGCAAACAGACTGTGTTTACTGACAACGGTTTAATGAAGTGTTCCTGAGCCCATGTAGTAATATCCTTTATACCACATATGTCAAACCTATTGCACAAGGGCCGAGTGGCTGGAGGTTTTCTTTCCAACCAAGCAGCAGCACACCAGACTTGACTCATTTCATCAGCTGATCTCAGTCATCAGACAGCTGATTGGTCAGACTGTGTGCCCTTGATTGGTTGGAGGAAAAACCTGCAGCCACACGGCCCTTTGTGGAATAGGTTTAACATGCCTGCTTTATAAAATCATGTGTTCACAAAGTGGTGAACCTCACTCCATCCTCGCTTGTGAACGACTGAGCCTTTCCAGGATGCCCCTTTCATACCCAATCATGATACTATCACCTGTTATCTATGAACCAGTTTACCTGTGAAATGTCTTTGTTCACAGCTCTGTGACAGACTAGGCTGGCAACAATTTAAGAATAATGTTTCTCAATGTAAAATTGCAAAGAATTCGGGGATTTCATTGTCTACAGTACATGTCATTAAAAGATTCAGAGAATGTGAAGAAATCTCTGTATAAGGAACAAGGCCAAAAACCTATATTGGATGGCCTCAGATGGCACTGCAGGCTTGACAGACTTGCATTGGGCTCAGGAAGACTTCCAAAGTCCATCGTCCGCTGGAACCAGAGAAAGTCTGGTGTTTTTGCTTGATCAGTAATCGTTGCAGCTGTAAAGTGTTGCATGTTCACATGTTGGGTTGTTGATTGAACAGAGTGGCGAGAGGGTTAATGTGGCAGTGAAGACCTGCAAAGACTGTTCACCTGATGTCATGGAGAAGTTCATGAGTGAAGCAGGTAATCAGAACAGATATGCTGAAAATAATAAAAGAACTGTGATAACAATGACAGCAACACATTGAACTCTGTCTGCCTTTGCCAGTAATTATGAAGAACCTGGATCATCAGCACATCGTCAAACTGATTGGGATCATCGAGGAGGATCCTGTGTGGATTGTCATGGAGCTTTATCAGTATGGAGAGGTTAGTGTCAATCTTAATGTCATGGTTTGTTTTCCAGTTTGAATGCAGTCCTACTGTGTAATTGAACCTTTTAGTTACAGAGACTGACATTTCTCTGCTCAAGAGGATTCCCACAGTAAAAGACTGCAGCTCACTGACATCTTGCACAACTCTGGCATGAGTCATCTCTGACCGTGTTACAGCCAGATTCATTCATCTCAGCATGAAAGTGTGACAGAGACTCTGTAAGTGAATTCCTGTCTCACTTAAATGTTGACATTCTTGCAGTTGGGGAGCTACCTAACTCAGAACAAGAACAAGCTGACAAATACAACCCTGGTGCTGTTCAGTCTGCAGATCTGCAAAGCTCTCGTCTACCTCGAGGGGGTCAACATGGTCCACAGGTGAGAGACTCCATCTGTTCTTTGTGTTGTTATCCAGAAAGTGGAGAAGCTGCTGTTGTCTCCAATCTGTGCACATTAAGATGTCTAAAAATGACAATGTACTTACATTCTCCCATGACCTCGTCATTCTGCCTGAGTCATGTCTGATTGATTTTCATTGGCCATGGAGGTTGTTTAACAATGAAGAAAACAACTCCCATGATCCCATGCTTCTTCAACACATCATCAAAGTCCGTCTTTTGTTCTCATTGTGTTGATTTAGAGACCCCTAGTGGCAGAAATGACATATTGAGGGTTTAAATGTCTCCAAACAACAACCATGACTCACAATCAATTTGTCCAATCAACGGACAAATGTCCTGTAAACTGATGGAGCTATATTGTGTCACTTGTGTACAGCATCTAATGGTGCACATGCAGGGAAAACCTAAATATTTGTGAATTGTGACCTTAAGTGTGCCCAATTATGCTAACCACAGTTGTTAGATCCTCTTGAACATTATGTAGAAAGGGCAGACCTCATGTTTAGAGTGTAACACAACTATTTGTCAGGGATGATGACAAACCCGTCACTGTAAGAGCTCTGCTAAGTCACCCTGACCTGCTAACCCATACTGATTATGTTTGAAATGATAATGTTTGTGCAGTATGTCTGCAGCACAACTGATAGGTCTTCTGTATGATAAATTAGGACCTTTGCTACTGTCATAAGAAAAGAGGCACAACCTGAAATGCTCCGGGCTGAACACGCAGAGTCACAGCATGTTCCTGGAATGATGTCTTGTGATTTGCTGCACAGTGGTGCTTCACAGAGATGGTGAGGAAAGAGGACAGTCTTATCAATACATGTAGCTGAGGAAAAAAAAAGGCCAAAACAGCATCTGAATGTAACCAGAGTCATATGAGGTTGTAAACTTTTCAATTTTGAACTTATAAATATTTCTACGGAGACAAAACATTGCAAAAAGTTGACGTGAGATGACAAAAACGCGTTTCACTCAGCCGCTTCTGCAGAATGTTATCAACAGGTTTCAGGCAGCAAAGCAGCCACTCGTGGATTCAATCTCCAGTGAAGAAAAAAACGCAGACAAAGGAAATTATTCTCTGCCTGTGTGGAAAATGCAAACATTCCTTTCGTATTTTGTTCTGCTGCAGCCGTGGCAGCGCTGCAGTGATCGAGAGGCCCGTGCAGGTCCATCAGTGAGGGCTGGAGGTCATTTAAGTCTGTCTGCTCTGTCCTGAACAGACCACTCTACAGATTCTGCTTGTATTATCTGTGTTTTCATCATCTTTATCTCGACCCACGCCTGTTCATGTTCTGCCAGAGACATTGCGGTTCGGAACGTGTTAGTCGCCAGTCCAGACTGTGTGAAGCTCGGAGACTTCGGTCTGTCCAGATACATTGAGGATGAAGAGTACTACAAAGGTGAGAGATGCACCAGATGCACTAATAAAGAGGGAACGTGAAATAATATACTTCTTTATATTCCTGTTCAAAAAAGAAGAACACTGACCTCAAAATACCGACGTCTTCCATTTCCTTGCAGCGTCTGTGACTCGGTTGCCGATCAAGTGGATGGCCCCAGAATCCATCAACTTCAGACGCTTCACCTCAGCCAGCGACGTCTGGATGTTTGGTGAGCTTGCAAACAAACAGTACGACGGCTCAGTGCAAACACATTTAAGGGGTTCATTTGGGGGAACGAGGCAGGAAAGCACACTTGCTCACACATGGCAACAGGCAGGTGGCTGGTTAATCTTCAACCCAAACAAGCACTGCGTGATTTTATGAAATGGTAAAACTGATTTCCAGAGACTTTCCAAAGTGCTGTAGGCACACGGATTGATGTCGCTTTGGGGGGAAATGGGGATGATGGGTTGAAAACCACTTTATATACATTTGTATAGAGAATTTACAGGGTCTCCTAATTACAAGGGGTATTCAGTTTAGTTGCAATCTGCAACGTCACCACTAGATGCTCCTAAATCCTGCACACTGGTCCTTTAACATGAATCAACACCGTCTCGTAGTCCACTTCATAGCCACACTGTGATGGTCGCCTCTGGAAAACTTCATATTAATAAACTTATCACAATCAAATAGTTCACACTGAACATCCCGCTCTACAAGTGTGTTTACTTTTCTCAGTTGTCAGCCTCAAAAAGGCTTTTTCAAATCCTTGATGCTGGCAGATTTGTTTAGACGCCCTTGAGAAGCAAAAGCAAACAAGACACGACAACCTTAATGCTCCTTATTATTCATGAGTGTTTCAATTACACATGGAAAAAAAGTGTTTCCTCACTGTCTTCACTTGCTTTTATGACCACATCGGCCTTCACACCGCTGGTTTGTCTCACCTCTGCTTAAAACCAGTCCATTTGTGTCCTTTCTAATGAACTGATTTGCAAACATGGACTCATCCTCTGTGCTCAGATTTTTCCATTTGTCTGTGTTTTTCTGTGTTTGCATTTCCCGATAGCTGTATGCATGTGGGAGATAATGAGTTGTGGGCAGCAGCCTTTTTTCTGGCTCGAGAACAGAGACGTAATCAACCAACTGGAGCAGGGAATCAGGCTGCCCAAGCCAGACAACTGCCCTCCTGCCCTGTACTCGCTTATGACCCGCTGCTGGTCCTATGACCCCAGAGAGAGACCCAACTTCACGGAGCTGGTGGTCAAGATTAGGTATTTCTTTCTGAAATATAAAATGACTGAATGCAGACAACACAAACTGAGATGCTTTAATGAAGGACAGGATAGTGGTGATCTGTTTTCTGGCAGAAATTGAGATGGGGGAACAGATATTGAAGATCAGCAGTGAACTGAATTCAGTCTGTCCAGTTGAAATGGTTAAGTGATTTTTGTACCTCTTGGCTCAAACAAGATAATTACTTTAAATTCTCAGTGACGTCCACAAGATGGAGAAGGAGCAGGAAGTGGAGAGAGAGCGGGACAGAGCGCGCTCCACAAAGTTTTTCGACAGCAAGTTCAACTTTAATGAGCCTCCTCCGAAGGTGTGAATCTCTTCAGCCTCTGTCATGTGTTACAATACAGCACTTTTATGGAGCTTATTTCCTGCCAAATCTCAACAAACAAAAAATGTTTTATGATTCACGAAGAAACACAGTGTTGCCTGCAAATAAAAAACATCATTAACACACTAATGCATTTTGCATCTTGTTTCTAATGTCAGGCGACAGAAACAAGTCTCACAAGTACAAAAAATATATCCTGCAAAGACAAAAAAATATCACATCACGTTGGGCTCAGTCTCTCCGTCCTGATTGTGCTGAGGAATTTCACACAAATGTCCCGATTGATTCACCCTCCACAACAGCAGGTGCCGCTGTGAGTCCATTTAAACATGTGAGGTGTCTATTAGTTTTCTAAAAGTTGGCGACCTCCACTTTCTCAAATGGTCACTTGAGGCTGGCTCCAAAAGTGAGTCAATCCAAATAGATCTTCATATTAAAATGGCCAACTTTTCAGCAGAAATAAACATTTACAGCCTGGTATAAAAATGGTTTTGTACTCTTGGAGCTAATTTCCCCTTTCATGACAATTATGCAGGTGTGAGTTTTATAACTCACTTGTTTAAATTATATTAAGATATAGAATTCTGTATAATTATGGGCATGGCCACTTTGAGTGACAGCTAGCCACTAGGTTTTTTTTAAGTTTGTTAATGGTGAGCTTTATATGCAAACCACATTGTGTTTGTGAGTGAGTCACAGGTTATTTGCCCCAAGTTTTGACAGGAAATTGGCTCCGTACACATTATTCAGATTTAATGCACATATTTCTGCATGTTCTAATACATCTTTTCAATATTTGCTTTAGCCTTCAAGAATGAAACCAGGGCGTTTTGGGAATACGCTCAGTATTGGTTTACACATTCAGGTACAGTAGTGAACTCAAGTGACCTCTAACAATGCCTGTTTCCTCCCAGGCGACAGGCTTTACTTTACAGGCTTTATTTTTATCTGTGTGTGTGTGTGTGTGTGTGTGTGTGTGTGTGTGTGTGTGTGTGTGTGTGTGTGTGTGTGTGTGTGCGCGCGTGCACAGCTGAATGAAGCTTTGTGTGCCAGCTCACCTGACCTGGCCAGCCCATCTGAATATCAGTCCCCTGTCGACTCCATGAACACTCTCACGTTGCCAGCCAGGTCCCCTCGGCGTCGAAGCATGGGGGTAAGAAGGACTCAGCTGTGTGTGTGTCTGTCACATGTCAAATGTTGGCAAACCTGCAGTACTAAAGCATTGCACCTACGTTAAAAATGAACGCATTAAGAGAATTTCTGCCCTGTTAACCATCGTGCTTCCTGATTCTAGGAGAGCGAGTTTCTCAGAGTGGAAGCAAACAGCAGGGAGGACGCTCAGCGCCTGTGGCAGAGGGAGAGGCAGCACATGCAGGACACTCTCCGCCGGCAGAAAGAGCAGATGATTGAGGATAAAAAGTGGCTGGAGAAGGAGGAGAGACTCCTGGTGGGAAGCAGAGCATCATTAACTTTTGTCAAACCCCTCTCTGTGACTCTGTGTCCCAACACTTCCGAATTCAGTGTGGCCCTGGAGGCTACGCTGGACGAGGTGTCATTAAACAATATCAGCCCACTTGTTCACTCTCGACGCCCCGCTAGTCTTAAACTGAATGCTCCCTTGATAACAGTCCCAAAGAGGGGGTCCATGTTCATATGCTATAAAATGAACCTGCCTGTTCTTTTGCAGGACCCCATGGGACCAGAGGACACTGCCAAGCCAGGGGTAGGTGTCCACATACGCAGCTGTGATTTAAAGGAAGAATCACCTATAAAACGAGTCGAAAACCTAAAAATTCTGCACCAACAGTAATGTTAGCTTGATAATTTCAATTGGAAATCAGTAAAAGTGCAATGATGACACTTTGTGTGTGATTATGTGTATTTAGACAACATGTACATTCTTACAGTAAGACATATAATACTGATGTATATTAGTACATATAATATTTATATAAGAGAACAGCATAAGAAGAAAAAGGTCACATAAAAGGTCACATCCGCATCCTTCAGTGATAATAAATACATGAATTGATGCACTTTTGGGTATTACTATTTGCACTCCAGTCTCACATCACATATGAACAGGCATTCTGGGAATTATAGGACAACATGATTTGAAGTACAGGAGGCACATTCAGTGAAAGCTGATGCCACTAATTTGTAAGATTTAATCATAAGGAATTGAGTGATTGTCACAGATTGGGAATATACAACAATGTAAATGTAAAGCAGGGGAACTCTTCCTTTAAACTTTGTATTTCCGTTTACTTTGCTTGTGAGGAATCTGAATTGTATTCTGCTGTTTACTCAGATTACCGTAGTGCATTACAGTCTATAGTGTTTGTGAGCTATTGGATATGTTGACAGTGACATTACAGAGAGAGTGTTTGTATTTTCTACTCCTCATGAGATTTATCTCTTATTCTTTCTAGTCCTCTGAAGCTGATGCTGAGAATGGTGAGTGCTTAGAGGAAATCCACAAATCCACACTATCATTCCTTTCTCTATCCTCCCGTCTGTCTTTCCTTCTCTGTCTCTCATATTGTCCTTCTATCTGCCTGCAGCACCTCCAGAGAAGCCCCCACGACTCACAGCGCAGGTAATTATACCCATTCAGTTTTGGATTGGAATATCCTTTAAGCACACTGACAAGGCAGTTTAATTATATTAGCTTGGAATTTTAGATAAAATAAGAATTTATAATGAATTTGATCATCTAAAAAAAAAAGGAAAATTACCCTTCAGTTGAAGGGGCATTGATGTCAGCTTGCATTAAATGAGTGTCAGTGATCCTTTGTGTAAAGTAGTAAGGATTTTCTGTATTAAAGCACATTATTCCCTCTTCCTCAGCCTGCGCCCACAGCTGAGCTGGACCGCTCTGACGACAAGGTGTATAAGTCCGTCATGGGTCTTGTCAAAGTTGTTGTGCAGCTCAAGAATGACATCACCGAGCTGCATCCGGAACAGTATATCACCATCGTCCAGGTCTGTTTTTCGCTTCAAATTTAAGGAGTGTGAATTGTAACTGAAATCCAACCCACACCTGATTAATTCCCTGCACCGATCTCTGCCCACAGTCTGTTGGGATGGCTTTACGAGACCTGATCCGCAGTGTGGATGACATACTGCCCACCCTACACGAGTCAGTCAGGACTGAGGTACTGAACAGTGTCTGCAGCTTGTTTGCTGTGTTCTCTCATCTCTTTACTCGCTTTCTTCTTATTGATTCCTCCACCAAGCTGTCCCTGCTGCTTGTCCCTGAAATAAAAAAGTGCTAGAACTCCTCTTCAAACACAAAGAAGCAAAGAGGAAATGCTTGCACACCACCAGGACCCTGACACTGAAGCAGCTAAATGGAATTCAGCCTTCAACGATGTTATTCACACCTGTGCTTTTCCCACTGTGACATATCAACATGTCTTTCATCATGTTTGCAGATCGAGGGCACCCAGAAGCTGCTGAACAACGACATGGCGGAGCTGATCAGCAAAATGCGGCTGGCCCAGCAGAACGCCATCACCTCTTTGAAGGAGGAGTGTAAGAAACAGATGCTGGCTGCAGCACACACTCTGGCTATGGACAGCAAGAACATGCTGGATGCTGTGGACCAAGCCAGAGTCAGGGCCAATTTAGCCAAGCCTGTGGCCCCCTAGTGGACTATTATCTCTGTTATTCAGTTCATACATCAAGCTTAAATCAGACTTCTTCACATCTGTTGGCCAGAATTCACATTTGCACATTTTTTTGTAATCAAACTGCTTAAATTAAGGTTGTGGCAGTTCTTTAGAGTCGTATTGTTGAGTTTAAATATGATGCAGCAACTTGATGTGCACAACGCGGGAAAACGTGGATGTGTGCGCTCACCAAGAATATACACTGAAACTGATGATGGTCTTTGGACGTCATGTTTAGTGTCCCGTCATTTCAGACATTGACACATGTTCTCATTTGTGATTGGTGAGTTGTTGACTTATCTCTGAAACTGAATCATCCTTGTAAATATGAAATGTATCTTAAGACATGTACAACAGACCTCACTGCAGGGAAAAGTTAAAGTAATGTAAAGCAAATTAAACACAAGTAAATGTTTCCTTTCCCAAATCTGTCAGTCGTAGCCCGAGTGAAATATAGAGATGACCAAACCAAAAAGTTTGTCAGCCATTGAGCTGTTCAAGTGTTCTTGATACATACAGAACATATCTCAAGTAAAATTAGGAGAGGACAACTGCAGTGATGGATAGTCAGATATGTCTCAGGTTCAACTCGGTTTTCATGTTATGTCCGTTATCATTATTATAAAATATGAAATTCTAGCATGTAAATCAAGTGATATAAAAATAAATACCATGATGCATACGACTGTACACTATCTGTTCATATATGTCTTTTGTGATGTGGCATTTAAAACTAGATGCTCTGCGCTTCCTCTCACAGTGAAATTTGTGATCACATTTGTGATTTGTGACAAAGTACTGATAATGATCCTTCTGTACTAATTTTTTATAAGACACAATAGTGACAACACCTGTACAATATAATGCAAACACAATTGAATCAACACCTATCTGATGCTGTCTGTCAAAGTTAACTTTAGAAACTGTGCAAATGTTGTGTGGCTGTTGAATGAGTTTGCATCATATTGTACAGTTGTCTTCACTGTGTCCCCTGCAGCAGTCCAGCATCGTGTTTAAACATGCATTACATATTGACATAGTTAATTATGTGCCTACAAAGCTAAGTAGACTTGGTGGTTCTTCATTCTGTGACTCCCTGTACTGTGAAACTGTATTTAGGATGGACAGCTGCAGGGATGACAGCCTGTTGCTGCCCTCATACCACTCAATAAATGCTATGTAGATGGATTTTTAGGTTTTCAGAAGGGTATTTATTAGTATGATCAGAAAATAAGTGATAATCATGGCTGTGTGGCCAGAGAAAACCCTGTCAGAAAGAACAAACAAAAAGGAAATGATTTCCAAAAGTTCAGTATCCTATAGATTCCTAGTACAGCATGCCACTGTTGGTCAACCAAAGAAGGTTGAAAAACTTAAAAAGGTAAAAGCCATCCCATTTTCCTCCACTGTGTCAGCCCAACATCTGAATGAACATTTGACAGCCTAGATGGATTTCCATGAAGTTTGGTACATTAACTGTTCCCAGAAAATGAATCCTAATTACTCTGATGATCCCCTTACAATGCCCATCAAGCATCAGCAGCAGATCTAAATTTCGACTTTAGTTCATGACTGAATACCTTAACTCCAAGAAGAACTCCATTACACATGTGACTCAGTCTCTCCACTGAAGGCACAGACATGAAAAACTGATGTCGATCATCCCATCCTCTGACTCCTTGAATTGAAATTCATCAAACTACAGAATAAAGTAATCACATTACTGTAACATCATACCCAACACTGATGCTGGCACCACACTTCTTGACTAGCATGTTATGCTAACCAACATGCTACAGACAATACTCTAAACACTGGCATGTTAACATAGTAATATGAGCATGCTAACATGCCAAATCTTATATGCTAAATATTAGCATACTAACATCCAATAGTTTGTTAACTTAGAGTGAAAATGGCCAATTCTGAGCATGTTGGCATGTTGCGCTAATGTTAGCATTCAGGTTAACCACAAACAGGTGAGGCTGAGGAAGTACACCTGAGGCTGAAAGTTGAGTGTGGACAGCTGAGCCTGACAAGCTGATTCTGTATATCTGAGACAGAACTCTGCAGAGTGAGTTTTGCTCCACTAGTTATAAGGATCTAAAAATAGCTACATTTTGGTTTTGTGATCTGTAAAGAGCATTATAGCCTCATGAGGTTGCTAACGTAGCATGTAACACAAACTTGAGTCACATTCCCAGTCTGGAAGTAGAGTTCAGCTACAATTTCAATGTCAAACTTCACTAATTAGCCATGATTATGGATGCTTCTCAGTTTCTCACAAGAGCTAGATCATGCCAGCGAGCCAGGGGGGTAAGAAGAGGCCAATGGTCCCAAGCAGGCACACGATAATGAACATCCACAGGAAGATGCGGTCAATTACCATGGCGACATACTTCCAATCCTCTTTCACCTGTGTAGAATTAAGAGTGACAGAAAGAAAACAAGACACTCAAAAGTTGCAGCTGTGAACTTATCTTGTCGTCTGCTTTGTAAAAACTGATCTTATCAGTTCACTCAGGAAGAGTACATGTCTTTTCTTATTACCTCTTTTGGCTCAGTCGTCTTGGTCCAGCCACACTTAAAATACTTCGTAATCCACCTCACTTTCATTCATCATCTGACCCTAAATTACCCAGGTTCAGTCCTTTGAGCTCATCAAGACTGCAGCTTCTATCCAGCTCCTCAGTCCAGGGTCTGTCTCCCTGAAACCTGCTGCAATAACTCACCCTTCAACTTGATTTTGCGGACAGTTTTGCTCATTTGTACATCCAGCAGTTACGGAGCAACATTATCTTTAAGTTACGGTGTACTGAAACTTGTTATAAAGCATAAAGTGGGAGACATAATCATTTGATTTCCTTATTATAAAAATATTGATTAAAGTCACCAAATCATCTCCAGATGTTCACCACTGCCAGTGTTCGTGTAACATCCAATTCAAATAATAATGTTATGGTGAGGGTCTCATCACAAAACAATGACTGAATCGACAACTTGATTAGTTCATCAACAGTAAACTGACAATATTTTTGCTGGTCAAGCAAGTAATTTATGAAGGAAAGTCAGTTTTTGGCAGTACATCCACATGGGCTCATAATCTATATTCTACAAAGAAATTGGCAAAAGTAGCTCATGAATCTTTGCAGGCTAACAGTGATTCAAATGACGAGTGAAGATAATAGATGTGGTGTTTCACTGATACTCACACTGAAGTCAGCATCCTCAGCCCTCAGATGGTCTGCAATGTAGTGCACCCCTTCCAGAGCTCGTATAACACTTGGTGAAAGCAGGAATGTAGAGTCTGACACTGTATTATCAACTTTAGTTGGCCTCTGAGTGGGATTGACCCTGGCCCCCGTAAACTGTCTGTTGGTCCCTGCAACCCCCTCCTGTCGGTTCTGGCTGTTCTGTGGGTTTTTCTGTTGTGGTGGAGGAGTGGACCCTGGAGGTCGAGGTGAAGGAGGGCGGAAGGAGAAATATGACGTCAGTGTCCCCAGCTCTAAATCCTCAGAACTGCTTCTCTTGAGGTCTTCTGATGTGGTCCCATCTCTTAACCAGTTAGCCGAGGTGCTGAGACAGTTGCTGGATTTGAACCCGGCTATCCGGCCGTGCCGCTGCTCCACCACTGCTTCCTGCTGGAGCATTAGCAGCCGTCGACGCCGGCCGTCTGGAGCGGGCCGCCGCATGAACAGCCAGCGTGGAATCAGGTCCAGGAACACAGAGTGGACCCAGCGGGGCATTTTGTGGGTGCTGGGAGAGCGGTGGTGCACATTGAGCACAAAGACAGTGATTACGATGGAGAGGGTGACGAAAATCATGGTGAAGAGGAGGTACTCGCCAATGAGCGGGATAACAAGGGATGTGGACGGAATGATCTCCGTGATGAGGAGAAGGAAAACGGTGAGGGACAGCAGCACAGAGATGCACAGGGTGATCTTCTCACCACAGTCTGAAGGCAGATAGAAAACCAAAACAGTGAGGCAAGAGATCAGCAAACAGGGGATGATGAGGTTGATGGTGTAAAACAGGGGAAGCCTTCGAATGATGAAGAAGTAGGTAATGTCTGGGTAGATCTCATGGCAGCAGTCGTATTTCTTTGTATTGTATGTCCCCACAGCGTTGATGATGGCCCATTCACCGCTCTCCCAGTAGTTGTTCAGGTCCACTGTGTTTTCAATTCGCTCCAGGTCAATCTTGGCCTTGTCATACGTCCAGGAGCCAAATTTCATTTTGCAGTTCTGCTGGTCAAAGGGGAAGAAGGTGACGTCGATGCTGCAGGAGCTCTTGTAAATGGCAGGTGGGACCCAGCGAACTTTACCAGTGTGGAATAGGTGAGCTTTGGTCATATGGGTCACAGCAAACTCACCGTCAGCACTGGAGAAGCAGACATTTCACATGAGTGATGGTGATACAGTATGAGACCTCAGTTATCTGAGAACAAAGGCTGAAATGGCAGGTATATCCTGCATTGTGAGAAGTTCTAATACCCAATTTTTTCTGAGAAAAATGTCTTTTTTCACTTTAGAAACTATGCAATGAAAAAGTGTTATGATATCCCAATTATAATCTTCTCCACCAATCTCCCCTCCATTCATCGCTTTAATGGCGATAATAGCTTCAGCTGAAAACCTAATGAGGAGTCCTTATCATTTCATCAGTTTCACACCTTTTTTAATTTCACTTATAGATTGTGATTACACTGGCTCGATGGAGCAGAACTCCATCATCAACCCCCTCAGTTTAATCTCCATGAGGTGGAATTAGGACATAGGAGAGGTTTCTTACTGTCTCACAGTAGGTTCACACTGAAGCAATGCGTGAGCAAAGGTTGTCTTCATTTCCAAATAAATAATACGACTAATAATAATATGTGCCAACAGACACTAACAGAGAGGCTGAAAACAAATTAACTTAATAGAACTGTTTTACATCGTTTAGAGTTTGATACAGGACGACATTTTCAAGTTTTATCATAACTTGTTCGACAGCTGAGCAAAAAATGTTTTATAAAGTCCACTAGATGGCACCATCTTCATACCATATACCATCCAGCAGAGCGGCATCAATTTGAAGCAATTTATCATTTTAAGTGTAGCTGTTACTCATAAGTTTGTCTGCAACCCTGCCACAAACATCCACTGTAGCTTGTTATGAAAAGAAAAGTGTTATTACCTTTTCAGTGCAGCAGACAGACAGAGCACCACTTAAATAAGAAGCCTATGTTAAGAAGGTTGGCTGATCGACAGAAAACTAATCTGCAGTAATTCAAATAATCAATTTATCATTTAAATGATCTTTCCAAGATGAAATGGCCAAATTAATTGTGGTTCAGTCTGTCTCCTTGTCCTTTATGACAGTAAACTGAATGCCTCTGGTTTCTGGACTGTTGTGCATAAACAAGCAAATTGAAGAAGTCAGCTTCAACTCCAGGAAACTATGAAGGCCATTGTTCACCATTTTCTGATATTTCACATACAACAAAGAAAATACTTTCTTGTTCACTGTTACTGTTATGTTCACCCCACATCGCTCTTACTTGTTGTAGAGGACGATGTCTGGTACCCATATGAGCTCTGATGGCACTCTTATGGACGTCACATTGTCATAGTCAGACGGTCTCCAGCGTAGTTTGTAGTCATTCCACTCCTGGGAGACACAAACAGCAGATGTTTGGGTGCTATAATGCTTTACTTAACTGTCACATCAGTCATTCAGTTCTTCGTAAGCGGTGTCACTTCAGCACTGCAGAGGTAGGTTTTCATATTCTTCATAAATCAATCAAATAAATCAACACTGACACAAATGTTTCTGACCTGCTTAAGCCACACATTGGTTGTCATCATTTGGTTCTTCTCATCCTAGCAGACAGACAGACAGACATTGAGACAGACAGACATAGAGACTGAGTTAAGGCTGTCAGCTGTGGGTTCAGGGCAGAGGAATATGTGAGAGGTTCTTGGAGATTTTTTCAGAGCAGATCCAAATATAGCCTGCAGCAACTTTACTTCAATAACTTGACGCATGTGAAGTTTCTTTCTGTCACAGGACAGAGGGTGCATCATCTAGTTTTATACGAATGCCAAAACACATTGCTGAAAAAGCACATATAGTGTAAAACTTACAGGGTAAAAAAGGTTAAAGTCGCAGTGCCTTGAAAGTATCGGGAGGAATACGGTGTATTAATAACATGAAAGCTCTCGGAGTAAGTTCTTGCACTTAAAAATAAACTAAAATGTCTTCTACTCAGGCTTACTTTGAGTATTTTGTTCACAGGTAACCAAAATCCTATAGAAAAACCCATGTGTTCAGCAAAGCCCTCTGCAAACAGTCCCCACCTGACGACTTACCACGTCGATGAGCTGCGCTATGGACAGTCCAAACTTGACAATGACCACATCAGAGATGTTTGGCACGGGTCTCGACCACTTGTTGTATCCAGCAAACAGCGTCTTGAAGAGATCATCTTCGGCGTGCGAGTGGGTCTTCTCGTCACAAAGAACTGCAGACACATGGTTTCTTTTCATTTAAAACGTTTTCTTTTCAGTATTCATAGAGGACAGATATAATATGAGAGTAATGGAATTTACAACTTGATCGCATTTAAACAAAGGAGGAATTGTTGTTTAGTGTTTGTGAACAGTTTTCAGTGCTATGTCTGCGATCTTCATAGCTTCCTCTTGGGTGCATGCTGCTCTGGCAGCTGGTTTCTACTTTATAAAGCTTTTTATAAAGTCCCACCCTTACTTGCATATACCCACCTACTGTCCAAAGGTTGCGGCCAAGAAACGTACCAAACACAGCAAAAATGATTCGAAAATAAGAAAACACAGGCAGAGGGCAGAGTCTCTGCTGATGTCCTTCTCACAATTTGACATCAAGGTCATTTAGACAGTTTTAATGGTGACTTTGTTTTGTTGGTATTCAGAAGTTAATGTTTAATGGTGTTATATAGAGAGTACAGTAACAGTAAGTAAGTGCTGTGGAAGAGGACGGGAGTAAGCTGAACAAGGAATGCTGGGATCATATCCATGATTTGTCATCAACGTCTTCCTTAATCCTCTCTTATCAAAGAGTACTAAATCAGGCTGGCATGATGTTATGGCTTTTGGGAGAGAACATCAAGTGTTGTGAACATCTCATGTTTCAGCTCAGAAGCCCGCTCTAAACATCTGAGACTTTTCTTGGTAAAGTCTTATTGACATTTCCACATTGTAGCAAATCTTTTGATCTCTTGATCCGAGCTCCCCATGTGGGTCGCCTGTTAGAATCTCTTGGGGTGAGCAGGGCGAGACTGAGGAAGCATCTCTCCTCCCTCGACAGCATATTTATCTCCAAAGTGTTATTATTATGTATGTGTGGCTTGACAATGAGAGGTGGCTTAACTAAATTGATTTTGAATATGCAGTCTAGACAGATTTTTGTTCACGCTCAGACTGAGTCACTGTTTTATTTTTCTGCAGAATGAATAGCATGGAAATAGACAGAAATCCTGTCCCTCAGGGATTACCGCTTCCACCCCCATCAATGAAGTCAGAGTCAATTACACACATCATTACTTGCTTGTGTTAAGTGGAGGTGAGCTAATTTCTCACTAGTGAAGGGTGTTTATTGTCGATCTGTCTGTCACTCTGTGTTACAACTGATGCATAAAACAATTAAGTGACAGTTGAAGCAGTTTTTTAAATATTTAACATTTCACACACTTCACACTAAACTATGTAATAAATTACATGATGCTGTCAGTGTTTCTAATCTACCTCAAATACTTGTTACTTATATTTTATTGATGATATCAGTTGTAAGCTACTATAACTGATTTGACGGCTCGGCTTCACTGTATGAGTGTAAAAAAATTAGGTGAGATGATTGATATCAGTCTCATGTTTGCACAGTTAATACGAAGCTGTTTAGCTTAGCTTTGCATGAGACTGGAATACAAGAGGAAATACTTAGCCTGGCTCTGATGTAAGAAAGCCCTTTAAAGCTCTTTAATTAACAATTTAGATCTTGTTTTTATTCATCTGTACAGATAACTGAAGTGTGAAAAGTGTGCATGGAAACTGGTGATAGCTAAGAAATAGTCTATATGCTAAGCTAAGCTAACTGGATGCTGGATAAGCTATTCCTTTGTGAAGAATTGTGGTATATGCACTGCACTAAGAAGGGTACACATGAACTAATATTGTCCAATTAATCAGTCCTGCTCTAGTGCATACAAATACCTGCAGAGAACTTAAAACTCAAGAGAGCTGTGGAAGGAAATGTGGAAGTACATTAAAGCATTACTCCAAAGCCACACCTCAAGAATCAATACTAAAACAAATCAATTGAGCTTTACATGCCATTAACACCCACTGCCTCTGATCTCTGTTTGACAGCATGAGTGCATAATGCAACCCAATGGAGTGTGCTTCCATCGAGGATCCTAATGAGACCTTGGACCAACTGCATCTGGCAGTAGTCATGGTCACTTAGCCAAGGCCACATCATTACCTGTCCATGGGTGAGTTGTGGTTCTGATGACCACCTTGACAAGTATTCACATCCCATAACAGGAGGACAGTCTGGTGGAGGATAACCAGGTGAGGGGCTTAAATGTTGCATGAAGATTACCTGAGGGATACATGCAGATCTGTTTAAATGATTTATTGCCCATGCTAAGTTTTAGCTTGAGGGTCTTTAACAGAGAAAGACAACACAGGTGCAAAGTCCAACAAGTCTCAGTGCAACACAATTGTCTTACAAATGTGGTCTGTGGATATCATGTGATGTGAATATTTAGGCAAATGGTACATAGTATGAAGTCAGAGTTAATTTGCCCGTGGTGCTCTCAGGCTCATCTCCTGCCATCATGAGCTCATTTCATTCTGGCAAACAAGCAGGCACCAGAGACTTCTTATCTGTTCTCTTGACAGTCAGGGCGGTGCATGTTCATCTGTCTGTGCATCTGGGAAGGACCAGATGTGGAGCTTGAAAAAAAAAGGCTCTTGGGTGCCATAGATCAAAGCCTCCTGCCAGCGGAGACTTGAAATGAGATGACACCTCCAACATCCAGCACACTGGGCCGTGGATGCTGGACCGTGGCCAAGCCCCTTGGCGAGAGGTGTATGAAACACTGACCAGTTTGGACGATGGAGTCAGCAGCTTCTCAGGCCAGAGAGGCGCTCTCGTGAAATTGGACTGTCAAATACTTAAGAGTAAAAAGTTCAATTAAAAAAAAGAAAAAAAAAACATGCAACAATTTTGTGCAAGTTGACTGAAATGGCAGGACTCAAGTCGGAAAGCTGAAGAGTCATAATCAAGTATGTTGGCATGAGATCAAGAACCTGCACATGTGATTGCTATAGCATGTCAAGATGGAGGGAGGGGGGTTGGAGAAGGTACGGTACATTTGATATCACAGATCCGGCTGTGTTTTTAAACCCTCTCACGTATGCCACAAGAAGACATAAGTAATCTTAGAGCTCTTAGAGAGCACTTCTTTGAGTGACAAGAGAAGTCACATATGCCAATACAGAAGCTCCTAAATTAATTGAGCTACCATGAGTTTCACTGTCAAGCTTGATAGATTTCAAGTCCAACTGAGATGAATGCTATTTTATTATCTTAGTCACTGTCTCCACAGATATGTCCACAAAAAAGATTTATCCTCTTGAATAACGTGTGCAATAGGTGCAGCCACAATGATATTTTCTATTTCTTACAGCACAAAATGAAGATAATTAAAATTCCAGTTGCACCTTAAGGGCTTGAACTCAGACACCCACTCCAAACTGTATAAACTATAAATATGTGTCTCTCCCACAGCTGTTTTTGATATACACATCTTTGACATCTTGAGCTTATTGTGTGTAATATTTTCTTGCACTATTTGGGGACTCCCCTATTTTTTGTTAAGTGCCCTGCTGTTTTGACAGCATCTAAACTTGCATGATACGAAACTATCAGATGGTAGCTAACAGAGAGAAGCTAGCTCCCCCATTCATCTTTTGCTAACATTAGCTTTGTGTCATATGTTTAATTAAAAGTGACAATAAGTGAACAGACTGCTGTCAAAGTGAAAGAAGGCTCAAGAGTTAATTTATTAATTAATGGCCAGACATTTCATGTCATTGGGAAGTTGTGACGGAGTGGCGCGAGGAAATGATTACTCTGTATAAGAGAAATGCATTATGGGAGTTGTGGGTGAAAGCGGGCAGGTGTTCAGATTGAAAGGTAAGCGAGCGTTTAGCTACTTTTAAACCATGTAGCTTTTTATTATGTCTAACTTTATCACTTACTTAGGCTTTAACGTGACATTTAAGTTTTCAAAGCGGCATGTTTACCTGCTTAGGCATGTGGAGTCCACGAGAAAACATTTAAAAAGTGCTTACCCGACTGACAGAAGAGCAGCGAGCAGAGAAAAGCTGCCCTCGCAGAGAACAGGTGGCTGTGTCCCATTTTGTACTCTGGCAGCAAGAAGTCCAACTTCACCGGAGAGCGCGGAGGTGTTTCCGTCCACTGTCAAAACGTTATCTTGAAACCGTGACGGAGGAGCAAAATCTGTCATCTTCGCAGCTGGGAGGCATATCAGGACAACTTCACCGCTGCTGGTACTACTGCGGGGGGGGTGAGTATGACGATACCCCGACTGAGTAACTTAACTTCAGCTCAGCATCGATAGACGTGTCACCTCCTCTCACTTCAGCCCTGTTTGGATGAGGGCGCGTGACGCACCGTTTGTTTCTCCGCTCCTGAAGCCTGCCCGCGCGCTAAGTCGGTGAGCTATCCATCACCCGGTGCTGAATCAGGGAGCGGCACTGTAACACTGGAGCGGACCTCTGGTGTCTTTGCAGACTTAAGTACCAGTTCATAATACTGCCTTTACAAATGTGGCCTCAAGAAATTAATTCACAATAATAACAATAATAACAAAAAGTCCGGTTTGTTGCTGTCTATATAGTATCCAAATAAGTCCACGCTTTTACGCACGGTGCCAAGAATTTACGCGTCCTTGGTGACCTAATCTAAGACTTTGGTGTCCGTATTGAATTTTAAATTACTTCGTTTCCATGATTAGGGCATTGTTAGTGGCCATTCTGTCAGGTCCGCAATACAGCATCATCATCTGTGAGACAGGACACATCTGAGCACCTCGCGTCTTTCATCTGGTGCCGAGAACAGTCCCTCCGCCCCCCACCCCTCTCTCTCTCTCTCTCTCTCTCTTTCTCTCTCTCTCTCTCTCTCTCTCTCTCACACACACACACACACACACACACGGCACGCACAGGGTTCCCCATAAAAGTGTTAACTTGCATGAAAGTGGTGACACAGTAACTCCAAGTTTAGATCCAGTTTTCTTGTAAAACATACGCCACATGCAGCTGAACAAACGTCCAGGGGATATTTCAGAGGGAAACAGCTAGAGGGCAGAATAGGTGAATTAATATGCTTGGTGAAGTATATATATTGATAGAAGATATGAAAGGATGGCAGCAGATGCAGAAGCCTTGTAATCCTGCAGAAATATCAAAAGGCTAATTTATTGTTTGTTGCTTTTTACTGAATAAAACATACTTCATAACATATATTGTACAAATTCATATTGCTACATATTTTATGATTGCAAACATGAAAGCATTCTCTCTCAAGCGTCCTGGCAGGGTTAGAGGGAACACAACGGAGCTGGACACAGCACTGAAGCAGGACTCTCACGTTTGAATGGATAAATGCAACTGAGACTCATAAATAGTTGTCTTTTCTGATCCTAAGGTTTACATTCTGTGTAAAGCAGACTGTTAAGCAATGTGCAGTTTTTCTCTTCTAAGAGCTTTATCAAGTTTTCTTATGGTGTGTTTCTTGCTTAATTCTTCCTAATCACAGAAATTGTCCAACTCTTTATGCAATTAAAACTATTGTATAGTTTTCTCCAACAATCCTGTCGCAGCTTTCTCCCATTTTTGCTGCAAAAACAAAATCTCCATTGGAACACACTAGCCATCCTATCCTGGCCTCCGTCCTCACCCTGGAACCAGATGGCCGATGCATAGCCTCCTCTGGAGAAGACTAACAGAGCCATTATGTTTGCACTCTGAGGGCCAATCTAGTTTGATCCATAAACACTCAACTTGGCTTAAGCCTGCACCACATACTGTTGCCACGTCTGACTTCATCAAATTCCAGGAATAATGCCTGGACGGAAAATAATATTTAATGGGTTATGGGGTTATAACTTCAGTGAAAGGAAAACATGATTTTCTGCTGTGTTCTCGCATCATTGGTGCCTGTCTTCTTTGAACCCTGTTGATTCCTATAGTTGATGTAATGGCTGACCTTGACACATTGTTGTATCTCTGTGCTGTAAAGCACACATAGTTAAAATAACTCAGAATATAGACCTGCAGGAAGGTCCCTTATTTTCTCACACAGGATACCAAACATCATTCACAAGTCAGAGGACGACGTAAACAGTCTGCAAAATCTTTTCAGCACCTCCTTAGCGGTGAATTTTGGCAATGTCTTTCAGCTGCTTGGTGAATGAAGCATGCAGGGCTTTTGATGAGATCTCCAGCCTGTTGGCGATGTCTGCTGCAGCACGGAGCATGTCTTCAAAGGCCAAGGACTCTTCTCTGATTCTGCTCCGGAAGACAAACGATGCAGGTCACCAGGTGGAGTCAAGGGGAGGAAGAAACAGGGGCAGATGTGGAGAGAGACAGAGTGAGTGAAAGAGGGGCTGAGGACATTGAATACACTATATGGAGGGTAATACATATGGCTGCTGTTAAAGCTGGTTATGGAATGGAAAAGATTGTGTAAAGGGGAAGAATCATATACAGAGCTTAACAAGTTGCAAACATTAAAGACAACAAGTAGGTAATGTTGCAAACACAGCATCAGCTTCGAGGTTAACCACAGCATGTATAATATCTGTATGTGTAGACTTGAGTGCTCTTTAGTTGAACACTTTGCACTCAGCATTTGCAAATAAAATTTTTGAATACCGCAGCCTTCAGAACATGCTGCTTCATGTCAGGTGAATCATTGGATTCAGATTTATTCATCTCCAGGGCTTCAGCTCATGATTATTTTCATTAATTAATCCGTTCATTGTTTTCCAGTTTATTGTTTAGCTCATTAAATGCCAGAAAATAGCAACTAAAATAGTGAGAGGTAGCTATCAAAATTTGCAGATTTACAATGATATAAATCAGAGACACATGTGAGAGTGGGAACCAGCGAGTGAGTGGCATTTTAAGCCTCTAAACGTCTTTAAAAAATTCACATTGTCAATAGTTTTTTGTTTCTGATTTTGTTAAATTTTGACCAGGTGAGTTGTGAGCAGAAACCTTTGAAGCAGTCTGGACTGCAGGCAGAGACACAGTGCAGGAGAGTAATACTGGTGTCCTTTGGTCGACGTGCATTGTGAAAAGCAGGATGAAAGAGAAGTAACCTCTGATAAAAGGCAGAATATTGCCTGCCTCTGCTAGCCTTTGAACACATATCTTTGATTAGAATCTCCAATTTCTGTGTGACCACCCTTAATTTGTTTACGTCTTCAGTACACCAACAAACAAGATCTTTTCTTAGCTGCTTTTTTTCCATTTCAACCTTTATGAAGCTCAGCACAAAAACGTTCTTCTTCACTTGTTGAAAAAATGATTTATTGCACTCACTTCTGCATCCCAGTGAGGGCGCCCGACGCTTCCCCCTCCAGCTGCTTTTCTAGATCTTCTTCAGCTTTCTCCACCACACCGTGGCAATTATTGTGGTCCTCTTGGATGCCAATTATATTTTCCTTAATCACATCTTCATAGCGCTGATCTCCCAGCTCTGCCCCCACAAACTGCACCAAGTTCTCCATCACAGCCTTGTTTCCATGCTGGATGGCCTGCAGATAGGCCACCTCCTCTTTCTGGGCCTTCAGCCTGCGAGCTGAAGCTGAGTTGGTGCTGAAGTGGACTGAGCACTTGTCTGGTTGAGGCTCGTACTGCAGCGTAGGTGAGGATGATGGCGAGAGAGCTGCAGATGTGATCCAGTCTTGTTTGTCTCTCATCCTCTCAGGCTCATCACCAATCGCCTGTGTCGTGTTGTTGGTGGCCATTACCGCAGAGTAGATGTCAAAGCCTGAGCCCCAATCTCCACTTTGGCAGAGTGTTAGGGTTGCCATGGATACCCAGGCCAAGATGAAGGGCATCCAACAACGCCGCATGGTAACCTGGAAAGAGGAGGAGGTGAGTGACTTCAGTGAACTTGATCAACAGGTAGCGTGTCAGCTTGAAGGAGTTGTCTGACATTTTGGGGAATGCGCTCAATTGCTTTTTTGCTGAGTGAGATGAAATGACTCCACTCTCATGTCTTTATGAGAAATGTATGTCTCCAGCCAGCAGCTGGTTAGCTTAGCTTGGCATGGAGAGTGGATACTGGGGGAATGTAGGGCTGGTGATTAATCAGACTTTATTTTCAATTACACTTTTAGCTTCCAACGCTAATAAAAACAAGCTAGTCAAGATAAAACGATTGTTGCACTCCACTCTGTTTCACAATGATGCCCACGCTTGGTCTTGTGTTAGAAATCCTTCCTAAAAGCCCAGACTCACTGTCAGCCCGGCTGAGGCACGTTTAGTTGAGCTCACTGTCGTTTGCCAACACCCGGTCAAGCTAGCAGCTGCTTGGATTCTGATGTGTGTCTGTCTGTGCTGTTACTGGGCTGTCGCTTCGTGTGGCCAAAAAGGATTTCAGCAGTCCTCTCTGAGATTTTATACACAAAATAAACCATAAATTATAATATGTATCACACGTTAAATATGTCTTATATTTTTAATATTGGTCTGTAGTGGCGATTGCCAAATATGTCATGGTATTAAGATGAAAAAATGTAAATTCATGTTTAAAAACATCCTTTAAAAAGTCAGCACCTCTTCAGACCGTTGCAGCACTGAGGGATTACTTAGTGCAGACCCTCTTTTCACCTTTTTAGATCCAAGCTTCTCCTGAGTCATCAGGGCTAAACACTTTAGTTTTTACACAATTCATCTGTGAATCCACAGGCTGTTTATGAGGTACATTAGCACACAGCTTAAAGCCTAATCTGAAGGTTTCCCATGGTACCCTCTGCATCTCCATGTTTCAAACAGCTTTATTTCAATCACAAATATTGTGCATTGTAATTATGGCAATAGAAAGGTGGTCTGGTGGCCTCAGAGGCTAAACTGCAGAAAGGGGACTTAACTCTGTCTCCTGACCTTTGCACATTTGTTGTATGCATTTCCCAGTCGTCATTCCTTCTGTCACACTGTACCTTTCAGTCATGTAGCAATGGCTTTAAATTAATCTGTAAACATTGACTGAAAAATGTGACATTTTAGCAGTGATCAATTCATACCGATGTATGTTTATCAGATAATGTTTCTATTGTTTGTAATATGTCACTCACACCTTCTATGATGTTAGAAAACACTATACAGTATTGAGTCACAGAAGCAGCTGACGTTCAAGTTTGAATCTTTCATGTTGAAATTGAATTTCACCAATCCAGTTTGAGGAGGGCATGAAAAGATGAGTTTTTGACCAGACTTACATTTTTTTAACAAAGTAGATGGTATTCTAAAATTCAGTAATGATGAAATTTCACAATGAAATATTCAGATATATATGTCAGATTCTCATTTGTACTTGCCTTCATAGAAATCCACATCAGCATCTCTAATTGTGCTTCTGATCATGTATTCACCCTTTTTCCACTGTTTTCTTTAAAAGCGTTGCACAAAGCTGTGTGCTGCTCGTGTTATGATTACAAACCGGCGAGGGCCTCACACTCTGTGGTTGGGTCATGGCTCACTGTGGCAGCTGGCTATAAAAGCTGACATAGCCTCTTGCAGCAGTGTATGTGTTGGTCTTCGTAACTAGCGTTTGTTTGGGGATCTTTCATAACATCTATTCATCTCGTAAATCCTCACAGCACATGAGAGAACAGGGACGGAGTGGTGTTTGCAAAGTCTCCAACATCAGGTGTGATTCTGTCATAAAGGGAGTTTGTTTTCTGTGACAGTCCAAACATTTGTCCTGTTCATGCTTCCCTCCTTTGCATCTGGAAATGCATTTAAAAGCTTGAAGCAGACTTGTATGGAGGCATTGCAGGGCTCTTTCTGCTGGCAGAGCACATTTGGTTTCGGCTGCAGTTCTCTTTCACCGCAGCCTTGAAACTGTTTTGACTTCCTGTAGCTGAAATGAAAATTTGAGTCGGTCGACTCGCACCTATTGCCGTGTTTTTTGGAGGAACACAGAATGAGTGCCCAGCCATGCTTGCTAGACCGGACACCGTAAAATTGTCTTATTTATTTTAAGATGAGTTGTGGTGTGGCCCAGGCCCGTAAAACACCCAACTGTTGGCTGCTCTGCCCCCTCCCTCCCTCTGTTTCTGTTTGCTTTAAAATGGTGACCTCACATGTGTCACAGCAGCTGTGAGGAGAAGCCTTCAACCCAGTCCAGACCGCAAGCAGAGACACAATCCAGGAGCTCTGCGTCATGACGTTAGAACAATGCATTTGCTCATTTCTTTTGACTGACATGTGCACTGTAACAGGCTAACATCACCCACTGGAATATAACACTCTTAATGAGTTTTTCCAGAGGTGACACGTGTCATGATGAATGAATCAGGTTTGGAATTTGCACAGTTTGAATATGACAGATTATTTATTGACAAAAATATCTGAATAGTTGTCTGCTGCTGTCCTGTAACTCGTCTGTCTTGTCCTTGAACCCAGCTATCATATCGTGTGAAAATCATCAGAAAAACATTTTAAAATGTCTACATTCAGTGTCATTTTGACATGATTGACACAACAAGATTCAGAAAACCCTTGTCATAAGGGTGAGATCAGAAAACACTTGAATGCAGAATGGCGTCCCCATCTTCAAAGACATTTAGAGCTTGTTAATTGGAGAGCTGCAGCACAGCATGTCCAAAACTTTTTATTACTCTGAACTTTTACTGCACTTGTTTAGACTTGAATAAATCAAAACCTTATGGCACAGAGTGACAACAATTTCAGCCTAATGATAGAATGCGGCCAAATGGAAATGTAATTCATCTTACAATATAACTTTACTGTCTCTGCGTTTAATTACCGCTGCAGCAGTAAAAGGCACAAGTCAAAGGACGTTTAGTGACATTAATTCAGTCTCTGAAAGGCCTGCTAACAAGAAGCACACATGCTCATCTCTGTGTCACAGATTGGCAGGAGCAGTTGCCTTTGTCTTTGGAAAATGTCTGCACAGTTTCCACACTGGCGTCTTATGGTTTAGTTGAAACAGTGTTTGTGTTGGACTCTCTGTGGCCTGCACTGACCTTTTTTTTGGCTTCACTGTGAAGGATCTGTCATTGTGAAGTGGCTTTTATAGGCTGACTTTTCTTTTGGCTTAAAATAGCAGGAGCTCACCCACAGAAGGAGAGCAGTTCACCGCCAAGAGCTCACAACACCAGGAGGATATTTCAGGTCTATGTAATCTTTGAGGAAACACACAGACTGCTGTAAATCCTTGTTTAGTGGTTCCTGTGGCAGCAGTATAGTGATTATTGATTGATTGATTTACTGTACAATTCCTCCATCCTTCCTTAACAGAACAGCTGTTAACAGGTAGCTGAGACCCGTATGCACACTGATGCTAGTGAAGGCTGCACAGTGACATTGAAATCAGGAGTAATTTTCCCACACTGGTTGAATAAATGAATCAGGGCGACATCTAACAATTGTTGTCATGAGCGATTAATCTGCAGATTACTTTCTCAATTAATCAATAAATTGTGTGGTCTAAAAAATGTGCTTTTTCCCTGTTTTGAACGACCAGCTCTCTAAAACTAAATGTTGTTCAATTTATGATCAGAAATGCAGCAAATTTACATAATTTGGAAGCTGTAACGAGGGATGTTTGGCATATTTAGCGGAAAAATGACTCAAGACGTTCATTAATTATCATAATAGCTACTAAATTTTTTTTTTGTCACACAATTAATCAATTAAGTTACTAATTGTCCCAGCTCTGAAATGAACATGATGAATTTAAGATTTATATTTTCAGCCTTTTAGTTGTAAAAGTGCATCTTAGACTTAAGACTCATCCCCAGAAACCTCCTCAGCTGTGGGTCAGAGCTAATCCAAGTGTCACGTCGTAGCTGCAGCTCAGCCCCGCGGCCCCTCTTGTCAAAGCTTGAACAGGTGTGTTTCACAGGTGTCACAACACTCAACCGCTTCAATGTTGCTATGACAACAAGGTTCCCTGGCACTAAGCCAGCAGAACGTAGCGAGGCCTCACAGGTTCACGGGCCTCGCAGGTAATCAGGTGAGGTGGAAACACGCTTGCATGATAATTAGAGAGATGAGTATGTTTGCACACACACTCACACACACACACACGTACATGCACACACATCAACATGTAATCTACATAAATATCACCAGGCTTAGAAAAGTGGTCACATCTCTACTTCTCTTATCTAAATTTCTATTAAACTCAAAAGCATTGATCCGCATCAGTAACCAACCAAACAATAATTTAATTATCTGTGTATAAACAGTTTAAATGCCTCAAAAATGCAACTGCACTAAGTTATATTTCTCTACTTTTACCGGTGGAGTGCCAGGTGAGAAAGCTCCGGCCTCCCATTATACTGTAGAGCTAAAGTTTTAGGAATCCAAAAACCAAACTTACCTAACTCCAGTAATTTTTCACAGCTAAACTCTGCCACCTCCACTTTTTTCAGCCAAGTAGAACGAGCGAAAAGGCTCAGGACGACCATTCACAGGCACAGAGAACAAATACTCACTTGGTTTCCTTCTTCATGTCAGGGGAAAAAATGCAGACACACGCACACACAATTAGGGTTTGGCTGCAGAGTGTGGTCGTCTGTGTGCCCCTGTCTGCTGTTGGGAGGGGAAGTTAGGGGAGGGGGATGTTTGTAGAAAAAGCTGAAACTGAATGATTTCTTTCTTTGCAATGGAAAGAGGGGCTGGCAAAAGGAGGGGTGAGGAGGGGGCGTAATCTACTTCACATCTGTGGGCTCTGGTGGGGGACAGAGGAAGCATGAGGGCTCCTCGGTATGGGGGGAAATGTCTTTAATGACCATGCAGGATATACATTTCCTATTTATTCTAGGAATAGTCCCATTAAAATATGTCTGAAGCGGCACTTAAGTCATTTAATATGTGAAACACCAAGCTCTTTTTCCCAGCACACATTATGACTGTCAAACTGAGGCAGAGCACAGCGCTGACGGACTGATACTGCACAATAAAGCTGACTTTACTGGTTTATAATGTGGTTTAAATGTGTTCACATTTAAACACAGAATATTTGAAGTACTGGGATGTCATTTTCAGCTCAAATCTAACTCTGACAAGTTAATTGTAGAACATTTAGGACATTTTTTTACACTTTTAGCAAAACGAAAACTTCTTTGGAATTACAAAACACACCTTTATCACACTTACACCTGGCATTAAAGGGTAATTTTGTGTGTCTCTATCTGTAATTTACTTTATAGCTATTTAAGCATGAATAATTGGAAAATTCAGCACAGCAGGTCTCCATGCAGTGAGTGTTATTTTGTTGAAAAGCCAAACTTTGGGTGCTTTTGAGATTAATTACTGCCCTGCTCAGACTGAATTAGACTGCAGTGCTCCCCACTAACTTAGAGGTACACGGAGTTTCAAACAGTGCTTTGATGAAATTTAAACCAAAAATCATCAGCAAAAACAAGAAAAGTAAGAATAGAGAAAAAATAAATGCAATTATTTCCTTAATAAAAAAGATGCACATTAAGTGCAGGTCTGTAACAGTCCTGCATGAAAGTCAGTGATGTTGGCTTTGCATGTAAATGGTGCAGGATTGTCTACAAATACTGGGCCAATATAGTTGCTTTTTAACTGTATCTATGTGCTTTACTGTAGTTGCCGAACCTTAATCATACTTCACCATGATTTCACCATAACCATGATCTTTTACTGTTTCTATTCATACCATAGTTGCAAGTTTGTTTTTCTCCACCCTCCCATTGTTGCATCCCTCCATCTATGGAGCAGGAGTCACAGTTCACAGCAGCTGCACAAAAATGACCATGATGCACACAAGAGTCATAAAAGACAATTTAAGATGAAATAGAGATGGCATCGTGTCTCATGTAATGACCGAGCCATGTTTGTTTGTTGAAAATGCTGCATCCACAGAGTGCCCCCCTTCACAGATGTTCTTGTCTCTTCAATGCAGAATAACAGACAGTGAAAAGTGCTAGAAAACAGAGTGCACATGTCTCTGGAATAGTGCCACAGGCAGGTGGGTTCACTGACATGAAAAAAAAGAGAAATTAAATCTTGATCTTGGAGGTACAAATCCATGACAGCCGCTGATGGCAACCAGTAATCCAGATCACGCTATGATTTGAATGATTCATGATCCCTACTGCAGAACAATGTTTCACTGGAGGCTGAATTTGAAAAGGGCACGGAAGAGATCTATGATTTTTATCGACCGCTAATCGGCAACCAACGTATAACAACACTGACACAGTTTAACTTATCTAAGAAGAGGATTAAACACATTTGAAGTCATGGATAATCAGATATCTAATATAGGCACAGCAGCATCAGTGCTGTTTTGAAAGTGTATATTTATTTTTGAGTTGCTTTTGACCGTTTAGGATGTTTTAATAACAACATAAATCACCCCTAATGCAACTTTGGATCTGGATCTGATATCAAACATGATTCTGTGGAATTTATGGACCCACGAGGGGAAATCAGACTCAGATGACTGACAGCAAGTCATGCAGCACTTACCTGCGCCTTATGAGTATATTAATCTTCTGCGGTGTCACAAATAACTCAGGAAGAAAAAAATGATTATTAGAGTTACTAGACTGTAACTCAACCTCATTTTATGAAGAAAAAACAGGAAGAAAGAGGAGTATTGGAGCCTCCTCAGTCATTCAGAATAGCAATAATTTATGTTCTGTTGTCATGATTCAAGTGTAGTTTAGTAAACCACGACTCGTGTTTTGGCCCTTCCATAATAACCCACTTCACTGAAAATCGACCATAATTTAAAGGCAAATGTAAACTGAACACACTGAGACAGATGATTTAAAATGAGCAACATTGTGGTGGTTTAGCCAACAGCATCCACAACCTTTTTACGTCATCTCTTATTTTTATTGTATTTGTTGTATATTTATTTCTCTAACATTTCAAAGGATCTTGAAAACAGCTCTTTTGAGCCACATGTTGGTCTCATACTGCAGTGAGCCAGATGGTCTCTGTCAAACATCACAGCATTAGAGGTCTTCAGGCGTGTTTGGACATGCATGTAGCATGTGCACGATGCTCCATGTTGCCTGAAAGGACAGGGAGGCACCATATGGGAGCTGTTTTTCATTCTCAATGTAAACCATGTCTGCAATGAATGTCACATGCAATGCAGCAGTTTCCATTATGTGGGTGGGAGAAAATGTTTTAGAGATGGCTGTTTGAATTCCAGGTAGCAAATCCAGTCATCCATAACTGAGTGAGATGTTTCTGGAGGCGAGAGTGGATGTCTGGACTAAATTTCCTTTAAAACCTCAGTGATTTGCATGCAGATGCATATGATAACAGTGCTATTGGAGACACAGAGGAACTGTCTTAGGTGACTCTTTCTGCTTAATAATCATACCTGTTAAAAGTTAAATAAAATGATTTAAAGAATATCTTCTTTGTATTAATTTGATGTAATTTCTCAATGTCTCTATTAAGTTTCAGTATTCATACTTTGTTTTGCAGAAGAATCAATCCATTGTTTAACAACACTATCTAAACCTCCTAGTTGTTAAATACATAGTTTTCATAGGTTTTTCCTATTCTGCCACGTTAGTTTCATCCGCTCCCAATTTAAAAGCATCTAATGTGAATTTAATTTCAAATTAAAGCAACATGTGAATTCACACAGCGATGTACTGGAGTGCTCGCAAAGTACATGGTAGATAAGACTATGACCATGAATATATTGACCAAGAAACAGTTTCAGCATTTTCTAATTGACCGGCACCTTGTGCACCCCAAGGGCGGTTATTGACCGAGGCCAAGGACTCGGTGCTCTCTGCAGCCACTTATCCACAGCAAGCAATGAGTGCCACAGTGTGCTGGTGCTGATAAACTCTGCTAATCCACTGTGGGAGTCCAACACAGTTCAGGCTTCTCTTAGTGCTCAGAGCCAGCATGCCACTTTATCCAGGTTCCCTTTTACAGCACAGATTGGTGGAGTCTGGGGAGGAGCAGGCAGGAATTTGTGATAACTTTCACTTTTTAAATCTGTAACATGTCAAATTGTGTGCAAAAGTTAATTAATCTGTCACCAGAAACGTTCTGTGAAATTCTGGGCCATTGCCAGTGGGTATTCTGTAACAGTGACAAATTTTCTTTCCGTGGGTCCTGACATAGCAGACTGACCTCAGACAGCAAGCAGCAGCAAAAGCCCATTACTAAAGCTGCACTTGAACACACCACAGAGCAGCCGACGGCCAGCCGACACACATGTACATTCTGACATACTGATTTTAGTTCTTCATACATCCTCTGCCTCTGATTATACATTATTCAACCAGTGGACAGACTGCCAGCAGAGTACAGTTCTACTCCAGCAATGTCAGTTATGCCAGCCGTGCATGTATAGATTATTTTGTAATTCTCACTGGCGTCTGTCTGCAACAGCTTGTAGGCTTTACAAAGACCTTCAGAAGATTGACTGCCCAAAGTGGACAGAACAGATAGACTCTAATTTGAGTGCTACACATGTTCAAAATGAGACTGTGCATGCTAGCTCCACTTCCTTGCCCTGATTGAATCTTGTGCTGCAGGATGCTGTCAAGCATCCAAACAAGCCTTTGTGCCTAATGCTGGAGATGATGATATCCCTGAGATGCACCATAATAGGCTATTTTTTTTTGGGGGGGGGCTGTTGTGATCTCAAATGAAATCATGCAACCTTATGCATATTTTGCATGTTTGTGACCAGATTTTGAAAAAGAACATTTTCTGCTGTATATTTATATTTGAGCCTCTGTATGATTGTATTGCACAATCCTGAACTAAAATATGAGTTGCTCTTTGGAGAAGTTGGCCAGGACTCTGCTGACGCTGCATTACCAAATTATCAGCATGTCACGGTACTGCAGCAAGAGCAGTGCTTTCAGAGGAACGAGAGGAGCCATGATTGGCTATGATTGATGTAAGCTGCTACTGCGATACTGGTCCCTTCTAATCTCACCCTATTTCCAAGAGGGCCACAGGTCACAAAGACACTAAAAGTGTCATCGTGCCCTCTGCAAACTGCACACTTGACCACTCTTAATGCTGCACAAAAACAGGACCTCTCAGTGGCGTTTAAGTGGAAACTGAAAGGCTATAAGTTGCATCCCAGTGCAGCCAAAGGGCACTTGGCTCTGCACAAGCTGCCTTGCCTACGTTATGTTTCACAACAGATGCCACCCTGGAAAAAGAAAACGCAGACCTCCAACCAGACCTCATTACATAAGTCAACCAGCAGGAAATGAGACAGCCTGCGGATATTGTGAACACTGATCAATCAGACTGACACTGATTTGGTCCAATGGAAACACAAGTGTCTGCACATATTAAAGGCAGAGCTCTTTTACATCCCAGTTCTCTTAGCTTATGTTTAATGTAATTAACCATCCCTGGATAAATATAAGATAAATGGTTAGAAGGCAAGCCAAAATTTAATCAGGCAAACCTAATTAGCCAGTTTGTATGCTTCCTGGAGACCATGAGGACGGAGTAGATGACTGCATAATGGAAGTCATTGCATGTCCTCTTACGGTTATGTCTCCACTTACCGAAAAGGCTACGAAACAAACTTATATGAATATTGAATGATCGAAAATAAATATTGTGTTATGACGTATCATAGTACTGTGTCACTGTAAGATATTAAGCTCATAAGATCTTAGCATGTACAGGAATTTTGTATTGAATCTGTTTGTTTCCATCTGCTGTAATCTAAAATTCACACCCAGCCTGTATGTTTGTCTCACTCCAGACAACTTTGCGCATTTTTGAAGCGCTGTTGACTATTTAACTACAATATCATTAAAAGCTTGGACGTCTTCCACGGTGCCACTCACTGGTCATTAAATTCAAGAGAGATAACGCACTGTTAACTCCTCGCTCGCAATTTTCCTGTGGTTCTTTTATTGATTTATGTGGCTTAGAGACGTGTTGTTCCAGCAGGAGGGGAATACACTGCTGGAGAGACACCAAAAGACGCTTTGATCACCTCCACAAGACTGACAGGAGTGAAGTGGATGTTACAGGTTACTGATTTTGAAGAACTTGTTTTTCATGTCAGTTAATCTGAGGTCTATTACTGAGTGTGTGACATATGGTACGGTTTAGTGTTACGGCTCATTCATTAATTACTATTATAGCTCGAAAGTAACTTGTTAAACACAAATATTGTATTTACATTCCAAGCAAATCAGCTTTACTCCAAGTAAAACAGTGATGTGATGTGATGTGAACACTAGTTAACTTTTCAAGATTAAAAAAAAAGTGGAGAACGTCACGTGGATTTTTCTTTCTAGCTTGAATTTTGATTATATTCTGCAGCCCACTGCACTGCTGTGGTGAAACGCAGGCAAGGGGGGTCCAGTTCACTAATATTAATGTTTTGATGTTTGGTAATGGCATTAGCAACACGAATGCCTGAAGCAAGATGTATAAAACATGGAAAATATCACACTGTGTTCACAGTTACAATACACATGTGGTGCAGTGCAACAGAGCGCCACAAAGTATGGCTTGAAAAATGACTGTACAGTTGTATGAACAGCACTTTGGCAGAACTTTAGCTTAAATTCATCATTTCAGAAAGGCATCATTGTGTTGGATTGCCTCTGATTACACAGACGTTCACGCTGTGTCCTCCACACACACAGTATGTGAGATTTAATGTGCCCGTTGCTGGTGGTTTTAGTCTTAGACTTGTTCTTCCTGTCTTGGAATTAGCCAGTAGCTGTGCATGTAAGTACATACCTTGCATCTTTTTTAGATAGTTGAAGCAGCAATGATTAGAGGAGTGCTCATAAAAGGGTATTTCTCTGATGGAATTTTTATTTGTCTGGAAATGAAAGTATTGAAACCTGGCACCTGGTGCTTTTGGTTCGCAGTAGTATAGCTGTGATTTATTCACATACCTACAACGTTGCTTGTATAGCAGCCATCCATATCATCATCTTCTTCCTGTTAATTAATGCCTCATGCAGTCTGTCATCTCATCTCTCTGTTTATAGGAGCAACGCACATTAATCAGCATTTCTGTAAATGTGCCAGTGTTAGCCATTTAGCTAATTTTGGCAAGATGTTCTAAAACCAGTGAAGTCTCAAAATACGCAAAACGTAAGACAGTAAGATGGAGAAATAGCAACAACAGCAACACAATTTGCACGTACAAGTCATGCAGAGGCCACTGTAAAAAGTTCTGGCCTGGTTTTACTGACTTCCTCCAGTTTAACAGTGAAATGTGAGCTTCTACTGAAGACCTTCATTGTGCACACCCTCTGTCCCACCCACTGGGAGAGGTTTAGTGCAGTCCTACTGTCTAACCTCGGGGTCTCTTGTTTGTTTGATGTCATCATGTCAGTAATACAGGCCTCTGGCCACTTAGCTTGCTGTAGTCCTTAAAGTAAATCAAAGCAGGATGGGAAGAAAACAACATTTGAGATCCCTTGGTGCACATTCGTCACGGCCAAGCTGAACAAATCTCAAATAGCAAAGTCAAACTCTTTCAGTGAGCAGCACTCCTTAAAGTTTTGTTCACTTTTCCAGTGTTTTTTTTTCTTTCTTCTTCTCTCCTGCTTTTTTAAGTCTCCTGCAGTCTCTCACACGCTAATCCCTATTTTTGGCCCTATTTTTATCATCCCTTTTTTTCCTGTCTTCCCCTTTCCCTGCAAATATCCATGAAGTTAAGAATATTGTTAGAAAAGCGATAAGGGACCTTTAGGCAACAATTTACTCAATATAGCAAGTAAAGAGCTAAGTCTGTTATAGCATGTAAGTCACAGTTGGAGATTCAGGTTGGGCACACTGATCTTTTTTTAACGATTATGATGCGTTTGATCTTTTCCATACATCTACTGTACATGAAAAGAATTTGAAAAGCCACACTGTGTCAGAGAAGATGTATTTTATTCCATCTCGGACAAAAAGTAAACTCAAGTGACAAAGACTGTTTCATGAACTCCAGAAGGGGGGCCTGAGGTGCCACCCCAGTATCCTTAAATGTGATTGACTAACTGCCCAGTTAGAGGTGGGACTTTAGTTTGAACCAACTGTCTGACAAGTGTGTTTGAATGTGTATTCTTTTGTGTATGAATGGATGAGATAATGTACTTGATCACAGAAAATACTCAAAGCTAATGGTATGATAATTTGTTTACATTAGAGAAAAACTCGTAGTTTATGATCATTTCTAAAATCACAAGAAGAATAATAACAGGAAATGGTGTTAGCGAGTCAGCTGAGGTGATTCCCACCTGTTATCCTCTGCTTCCTCTGCCCCTCTCTGCCTCTCCGGTAGGTCATGGTGGAGGGTCAGCAGGTGCAAAGTGAGAATCGAGACCCCAGCTGTGTCCTCACCCAAGCCGAGACTCTTAATCAATACCAGGCAACCAAAAGAGGCATGTTGAGAATAGCGAGGATCAAGGTCACATATATCAAGCCAGACTTGTGTGCTAAATTGAACACTGGGATTCCAGAGGGTCTTTGGGTGCTGACCTGCCTGAATGGAGAAGAGAAAAGAAAATCTATTTCTCCTCTATAGCTGAATCAGATTTGGCTCCTAGTTTCAGCAAAAAGAAGTTATTAAAGAAGTTTTAGATTCGTGCCTTTACTCTCACGACAGAGCAGCATTTGGTTTGTATCGTGCAAAGTGAAACTTGATTGGAAAGAGCAGACATAAAGTAAATAATCACACTCAATTCAACTCTTCTTTCACCCCGTCTTGATGTTGGTTTTCAAACAGGCACGCTGCTCTGCTACCTGCTATTGGCATTCAGATCACACCGGTGCCAAACGCACTCAAGATAGCTCAGAGGGAATCAGGCTGTCCTTCAGGCTCTCGTCAGTCTGCCTTAATAATGGGATTTCCACACATTACATACAAACTCAGTGAGTGCTAATGTGGGAGAATAATATTTCCAGGAAAAGGTGCACTCGAGTCCCAAATTGAATTTCTCAACGTTACATTGACTTTAAAAAGAGGCTGTGGCACGTGTAATGCCCAGGAAATAATAGTTTGCTCCACTGAGCAGCCGAGCACCGAGCAGAGGATTAAATGGATTTGCCACACACTGGGGCAGTCTGAGTACAGCTCAAACATTAACACTGATTTTAGCTGATCTGCTTACTGTAAATGTGTTGTAGTCCAACACTTGTAGTGCTAATATCCAGAGGCACGCTGGGTCTGGAATTTCGCCTGTTTTGGCTTCTCGCTCCTCGTTTTGTTTGTGTTTTTGTGTTGTGTTTTAACATAGATATTGCTTGATCCAAATCACTGACAAAGCATCCACCTTTTGTCTGAATAAACAAACGCAGTACCCATGTGTAATGTCTTCATGCAGCCTTTTATGTAGAGTGTGTCCCTCATGCATCTTTCATGTCTTACTCCACTGCAGCTTTCCTGCTAGAATCCTAAATGTTGTTGAACACATGAGCAGATGGGCTGGTGGTGCTGTGTCCAGACACCTCCACCTGCTCTTTGTTTGGGGGGAATACCCCACTGAGGTGATTTAGTTGTTTGTTAGGTCTGTTGACTCCCAAATTCAAATGGAGAAGGAGACAACAGGAGGAAACAGAAGACAGGCAGACATCTAGTTTGTCAACAAAAATATGGGATACACCAGTCAGACAAAACTAGGAGAGGGAGAGACTTTATATTGATGATGTAAGTACATTTCCGTGTGTGTGTGTGTGTGTGTGTGTGTGTGTGTGTGTGTGTGTGTGTGTCCTGAACTGCTGAGTGATCACTCTGCAGCCCATTACTGGATGATGAGACACCGACACTGCCGGTAATAGTTTTGACTCTGCTCAAAGTAACTGCACGCTTTTCTGCATCAGTACATTTTATTAAGTCTAATGGGAAATATTAGCAAGCAACAGCAATGACATTTTATCCATTTATTTTCAGTAGTAGCTCAGTCTGTCTCAAATCATGGTGGATACAAGGTATTTTGTCAGTATTTTGCGTCATCGTCATCTTGTATTGTTTTGGGAAGAGTTAAACATTAAGAATTTGCTGCTTTGTATTAAATTTTAATTTTTATTGTTGGCATATTTATGGTCCCCTTAGGATGATTTCTATTAGTTGTGCTGAGCTTCACTGTAGCTTCACTGTCAGGTCAAAATTCCATGAGCACACAAGTTGTGTCAAGGTAAAAGGAGGACTGTAGTGAGAATTGTAGTTCCTTTCATGCGACCCTCAGGACACGTTTTATTGTAGCCCCAATGCCATCAAGGCTCTAACAACAGCAAAATCATGAGTATTTTGTGCGTTCTTCTTTTCTCAAACTGCTCTTTCCAAGGTCAAAATCGAACCTTCGAGTTCAACATGAGTGTGTTGTTTGCTCCCTGTTGTATTCGCTCTTGTGGAAATTGCAGCCTCTGTGTGCTGCTCGCACACCTTTAGACATGTAATCATGTTCTTGTGTCATGTTTTGTCTGATTTCAGCAGCGGTGAACCTTGTGCAGCTGTCAGAAACATCAAGTGTTTTGTTTGTCAATGCTGCGGTGAAGCAAGCCGTTAGCGTCAGAACGTGCACTGTCAGCGCCATCAGTGAGAACCACTGCAAAGTTCACTGTTGTCATATGCAAATGTGAACAGGAAGTTATTCAGTTCACCTCGACTTGTGGTACAAATATTCCGTCACTCATGCTTAGTTTTTATTTGAGGCCTCAGCTGTGGCTCAGCAGCACACAGAACCAGTGTTTGCCATGAAACAGTCGTGTTGAATCACTATCAGTCTTCCTCTCAAGGTTCACAGCCTCCCTTTGGCCTGCTGTAATGCCAGTCTTCAAGGACTGGACACACATTTTATGGTATGTGTGAGTATTAAGTTGAAGCACGCTTAATTGAATATGAGATAGACCGTATCACTGTAAAGCCACGTGGTGCTGGGCAAGAAGTGGACAAAATGACAGAAACCTTACAGGTCAGCCTTGCCCTGGCTGGTCTGTTCACAGTTAGTCTTGTGAAATGTCAATCATATATCAGAGTACAGTACATCAATGAATATCCCATCAAAATGGACAAAGAGGTTCAGTTCAGGCTCATCATTCTGCATATGTGCTTGTCATATTCAAGGACCCTCCTCTCCTGCATTATCCCTGCACTATGTTTCTCCTTAATACCCTTGTCCATTGATGGCAGTTGCAACAATTTTCTAAACAGTATGGTCAACAGCCCATCTGTCTGTGTATACTGTTCTGGGTCAAGGGCTCAGTTCAGGACAGTGCCGTATTGCTCCTCTCACATTACTGTGCTTAGTTACAAAACAAGCTGATGGCATGGCTTTAGTCAGGGTCAAACACTGTCGTCCATCTCTTTGTATCAAATTCCATGTCGACTGCAGAGAAGAATGATTTCGCTCTCAGTGTGGCTCGGTGCTCGTGGACAGTACATGTGCAGTACAAGGCAGGGGTCCAAAAGTGCACAACAGTCAGTGATCGTCATCTGAAACCAGAAATATGGGTGTTGTGAGACTTTGGGCTCACATTTCACAGACAGTGGAAATAAGGTACAAGTCAAAGCTTCAGTACTTGTGCACGTTGGTGTGGTAAGAGTTAATAAGCGGTGGTTTGGTTATTGTCCGGACTTTCTGTTTACATTCCCCACACTGGCAGATTATAGCCACTAATGGCTCCGGCTGGACGCTCTGTTCCTGAGACCCACTTCTGTATTAGAGTGATTATTGGCACTGAGGGTACTGGCAGGCTTTGGTATGGTAAATGGCATATCAAATTTGATTTGCTATATTTGATCTCTTTAGAGATTATTCCCATTTTCTCAAACTCTACAAAACTGTCTAAAGCCATTCTTTCTTGCTAAGATGTTGACTGATAAGTTAAATCCATCAGTTTCTAGAGGGAGATGCTGTGAAGTTTTACAGCACTTTCGAAATTGTTTTGTAGTTTTGCAGTACTTAAAGAATTCAGCTCCCTCATGCTGTCTGCACTTTTGGTAAATTTATCAAAGAGTTATGTTATCTTCATCAGGCAAGCAGTCAGTTCGTCAGATTCCTGCCCTTTTCTTCCATGTTTTCTTCGTTTTTTTTGATGATTTTTGTTGCTCGTACACATTACTAAATACATTTGTGCAAATGTTGGTTTATTGTTTTTATAGTCCTGCTTTGTGACCAAGAATTTATTGATGGCTCATATCCTCAAGCAGGAACTAAACAGCGTAAAAGCAGCATTGTGAAAAGAACTGTGATGAGCAAATGAGTCCATACAAGGGTACGTCTTTTGGCAGGAGTTGTTTAAATTCACGGTTGGTTGGTGCGAAACCTGGCAAGGTTACTGTACTTTGTTCGGTGTCATTTCAGTTTAGAAATATTTTTTCATTGCTTTGAGCCCTAAGTTGGGCTCATAGAAATCATTCCAATTATGCAAATAGGGCACAAGCTTATTAGCTTTGAAGGGTATGCGCTGGGCTTGTTTGTAGACTGTCAATGACAAAGACAATGCACTGGTAAGAGGACCATAAGCTTGTTGGCAATTATCTTTAAAAACAAAAGCAACTCATTAAGTCAGTTTGAAATTCATTTATCAGACCAGTTTATTTAAGAAAAGAGTCTGTGAAGTCTTCAGTTCACATTCACTCTCTGCACGTTCCACTATACAATGTAGTATGTGATCATTTAAGTTTCAGCAAAATGGCAAGAACATCTCTGGCTGCGGCCTCTTAAATGTATGAATTAGCTTCTTTTTATGGCCTTCTATGATGGTAAACTCATTGTTTGTGGGTTTTAGTCTGTTGAACTTTTGGATGCAGTAACTTGGGGAAATATAACATGTATCTTTGTAAATGTGATTGTCAATTTGTGACATTTATTGATGAGATGATTAATCGCTTAATCATGAAATAATCAGCAGCTTAGTAAACAATTAAATTATATTGCAATGCTGTATTAAACTCAGCTGGTTGTAAATAAATAATTGTTTTCCAAAAAGTGAGCAGAGTGTATGGGATTAGGTGCTGACAGTATTTTTAATACTGAACTGTCGTGAAGTGCGACCAAGAAGGAAATGATTCTATTGAAAGTGGTTGGCACTAATATAACATGATGCACATTCATTTGCTATGTTCCTTTAATGCACTTCTTCCTCTTTGAATATCCTTTACTTCGTCTTCTCAGTCACAGACTTTATAGAGGACTTTCAGGGAGCACTCTGCGACTGCAATTCCCTAATTCATTCTCATCACAGTAAGTGAAAGTGAGAGGACATTTGAGTCCCTTAAAGGCAAAGTCAATTAAGGAATCTTGGATGATTTATTGTTTGCTGCAAACACATTTTCTACTTCCCATTTGACACCAATTTTACAAGTTATTTTAATGAAGTCTGTAGGTTTTATCATGAGTGCCTCTGCAGCACTGTGCTGTTGTCTGTCTTGCAGTCCTCACTTAAAAATGGTTTTGACACCATAAAACACAGATTTATGATACCTTTTCAATATTTGAATGCAATATAAGCCAACAGTCTCATTTGCTTCTGACAAAGGAAACATCTTGATGCTATCAAAACACGTCTGAGTCAATGTGACAAATGAGTAAACAAACCATGAGGCTCATCTAATGTAGACCAAATATGTGCCGCTCTTGTATGCAGATTAATGCTGCTCTTCCAGTGAGAGTTTCAGAAGTTATTCGTCATACAATAATGTAAAGTGCACAGTCAATAAAGTAATTGTAAAGAGAACAAAAGTGATTCTGTCTCTGAAAGTCCAGAACAAAAGCAAAGTGTGCTTGGCTTTTTTACAGGTCAGAGGTTATGCTTGATGACAAAACTGTAAAAACTCCAGCTAACAACAAATCCTGGAGCAAAATATTTCATTCATTTCTTGACAATTAGAGTTAAAAGGATTGTGGATGCTCCCTGTAAAGTCATTGTACAGTGCACAAGCCTAAAGCTGCTGAGGCATCTACTGAACTGCCTGCTGTGTGAGCGCACACTCAACCCTGGACAGCAATTCAGTGGAGACAAAGTCGAGAAAAGAAGAAGCAGCCAAAATATCTTGACTTTTAGTCCTTAGAATTCCAAAAAGGCTGCATACTGTCACGAGCAGGTATTTTTTCCCTATTTGTTCACACCGAGTGACAGCCGTGACCGCTGATTTGTTTTTGCAGTCCGTGTTTATTCATCCCAGCAAACCAAAGTGCCAACTGTGCAGTGTGAAGTTTGTCTTGTGTGTTGGCAGCTCAGCCTCACACTTGAGCTCAGAACGTAGAATAAGCCTCAGAATAAGGGAGAATTTTACACTTTTAGACACATCTTGAATTTGTGCCGCCAAGGGCAAATTTATGTTCATGCATCTTTGTATGGAGTCGAGGCTGGAGTGACCCTTCAACAGGTCATACCTTCACAAAGTAACACAGTCAAATTGTTATCCAGTGACTTAAAAATATGAAAAAAATTTAATGTTGCGTAAATGTGAAAGTGTAAAATTTGTATAATGTGTTGTAACAAATGTAAACCCCACAGAAACAACAGCTGCTATTTTCAAACAGATGAATCACAGTCTATCAAAGGCCTCTATGCTCCTGTAGTGTGACAAATGGACCTATTAGGTACTAATTAGGCCTAGATTAAGGTGATGGAAGGCAGTGACAGAGTGAAGGATGGACTTCCACTGTGAGGAGAAACAGGGGGCATGACTAATAATGTTTTTAGCCCTTAAGTCTTGCTCGTGACTGACAGCTTTGATAGCCTCCAGTGTTCGCCATCAATAGAGATGTTTCCCAACATCTCAGAGAAGTATATTCTCCCAAGGCTGAGAAATGAATTAAACTCAGAAAGGGCCTAATAACATTGTAAAAATGCCTGAGCAGTTCTCTGTCTCTTGCTTGTGTTTGTGTTTCATAAATTTAATAACTAAGCAGTTAGCCTCAGCCTTATCTGTGTTAGGAGGCCTAAGGCAGTTCTCATACTGGCAAACTGAGGCATTAGTGCACACTTTATTGCAGTTTTCTGTGGCCTCAGTGTCTACTCGCAGTGATGCATTTGCATTTGAGTTTTACTCGGCGTAACCACATCACATCCTAGTTTCCATGGGGAGAGGTATTTTTAGCCATGCTAGAATGCCTTGGTGTTTCGTGCATTCGTGACGCCCAGAGGAAGAATCCTAATGCTGTCAGTGATCACCTGACTTTTCATCTCATGCCACCATGATGTTGTTTGATACAGACCCCAGTGTTTCTCTGAGGAGGAGCTGTGATCATGTTTGTGATCCCCTGACTTTGTCTCCTAGAGCCATCATTGGAGCTAATTAGAAAATGCTAACATGCTACCACACTTCGTTAAATTGGTGAACATGCATATGCAGACATGCATATAGTATAATGTATTATATTATCTAAACTGCATGTTAGCACTGTCATTATGAGCATATTAGCATGCAGCTCAAAGCACCTCTGTGTGTACTGTAGGTACCGCCCCACAGAGCCGCTAGCATGGCTGCAGACTCCGTCTTGCTTTTCATAGCCTACATTATGTACATAGCCTTTGCTACTTAATGCCAGCGCTTGATGTATGTATAATTTCTACTCTGATTGGTGTTTTACTGCACTGTGTACCAGTGCCACCAACTGTAACTGAAAAGAGATGAATGTAGATAAGCTAGATAGATATTAAATAATTGTTTAACAGTTTGTTTAACAGTTTGAAATGTTTTTTTACCTGGAAGACACATTTGACCTTTTTAACTTTTAATTTAGTTGCTCTGACAAGATGACTCTGAACTGTTCTGCAGTGGGGTAAAATTATCTTTCCTGCTACAGTACCTGTGCCAAATGAGCCTATTTAGAAATATTTCTGCTGCTGAAGAGCTGCAGCTGTGCAGTGTGGTGAAGTGGTGCTCCCTTCAATGAGTCTGCCTGCAGAAATTCATTATCTTGAAAGCAAGCGTGGCAAAGACCATGGGCAGGTGGTAGTGGTGATTTCATATTTCTCCTGTGCCTTGTGAGTGAAGATGCCACTTTGTATTACCTCTCTGTTGAGGAAGAGCACATTGGCGTGGTCTGTCTAACTGTCAGTACATCTGAAATGAGCCAGTGTTGATAGCCAGCTGATTAGATGAGGAGCTCAGAAGTCCGCTGCAGAAATCTGTCTTCACGTTCTAACTGTAACCCAAATTGGAATTTGGTACCATCGAAAGGGATTGAAAATGATAGAAGAAGAGCTATTCAAGGCTGCAGAAATGGTCACAAACACAGTTAGAGTTGTTTTGTTGAGTTTGTGAATAGTGAATTGTCATCAAATCTCTCAGTTTGTAATTGTGTTCATTTCGTTAATGAAAACTAAAATAAAAAGGAGGGCTGATTCAGCTAGATTTGAACGTTATTTAAAGCATCAGCTTGAACTTCAGGCTAAAGCTCGTGAGCTAACTAACTAAAAGCCATACACAATCATCTGCAATCATAAACAGCCCACTATGAACCTAACATCTGAAGAGATACGTCACTGACAGATGTATTTTAGCATGCATTTGCTGACACTTCCTGCAGAGCTGCATTCTTAATCAGCCAAGCTGTATTTTCATCAGTTTCATAAAATAGAGTCATACATGAAATGTTTTTGACTAAAATGATGAAAAAGTAAAAGGCTTTGGCTTGACAAGATTGAATAATCTAATGACTAAAAAAGACCAAAATATCAACAGTTTTCATTGACTAAAACTAGCTTTAGTCTTTGATTAAGATAAGACTTAAGTGCTCAGATTTTAGTCACAAAATAAATAAATAAATAAATAAAACAGCTGGCAAGATGAACACTTGTCTCCCAGTGGAGAGAAAACAGGCATGTGGAGTGATGTGAGCCATTATTGATCTCATCACCCAGACCACTGAGAGCCAGAGAACTGGATTCATTGCGTATTAGCCACCAATGAGGCTCTACTGGTGCTTTGTAGGTGTACTGATCCACGGATGTAGTGCTGCTGAAAAGTCTGTTCAAAAGAAAGTCCTCACGCCTTACCTTCAACATCTTCAGCAGCATGTCATGATTATCTGAAGCTGTATCAAAGCTCCTTCTCTAACACAGATTACATCTGTAGTACACTCACATTTGTGTAAGCTTAGGGTGGAAGCAGTGCAAGAATTTTGATATAGTTGCACCTGATGCATATATTTTCCGTATCTCTGTTTTCAGTGGACTTACAGAACATTTCTAACATAATTGGCTGTGATGAAGTGTCTCACCAGAGTCACTGTGCATATGCTGCCTGTTTTGATCTTGCTATATTTGGCTCTGTACACAGTGGATGTCACGACACAGTTATCATAGATTTTCTCACAGTTATCTTAAAAGCTGTGTCCGGAGCAGCATGACAACACATTTGAATGTATCTCAGGTGCACGTAGGAGAGACACGCAGTTCATCACACGTGGGAATTTATTTGTTGTCGTTCACCACCACTCAGTCAACCCTCAGCCTCAAAGACACACGAACACACCCTGTGCCCTGTCTGCCACTGATGCAGGCTTGGCTCCATTAAAATCCACTTTGCTGCCCTGGACTCTTCTCCTTTCCATTGTTTATACTGGAGCAGCAGAGTCATTGTCCTAATCAGGTGTGGTGGGCACCCTCAACACCAACCATCTCTGCTGCTGAGGAGTCAACAAAGTAGATTAGAGGACAATACGTCCCAGCTCCCATTGCTTGCTATGAATGGGAATCCAATTTCATTTCAGATAAAATGCATTATTTATATTGCCTCTTTTACACAAACATCAATACAAAGTCTTTGCGTTGCAGTGTGCAGCAGTGTTTTTATCAAGGTTTGTTACTGATGGTGCAATAAATGTAAATGTTCTGTGTGCTGCATTGTCATTTGTTCACAGCTGATGTATCTTGTAAAAATCTGTAGATGTGAAATGATGGCAATGAAATTAATGCTTGCAATACGGATGAGGCACCAAAGTTAGCTCAGAACAGCCAGCCTGTATATATGTTAATAAGTTCATTTATTGGTGGGTGTTGTATTTTAGAAAAATGCAAAAGAATGATGTTAATGTATTTCTGGCCATATGATAGTGAATTAAAAACCCTAGAAAAGGTTATGACACGCAAGTCAGAGATAAGGAAGTAATGATGTGGTGAAAAAAAATGGAGGGAAAAGGAAAGCCTCAATGTGTATTTTTCTAGTAATACTAATTTAAACTTGGCCTCAAGCAGTGGAGATGGAGCACGGTTTCTCATTAACTAGGTGTCTTTCCACAGTCAGTGGATATGTAAATAAGGAACACCGTGAAGAAAAAAAAAAAAAGATAGAAAATAATAATAACAATAATCAGGAGTTGAAATTGAAATTTGTTTTCTCAGTATCATATCTCTGTTTGCCAGTGTGCTATAGTGTAATATTGCGGACCATAAATTAAATATGTTTGAGGCTGGCCAAGGGTCACAATCTCATCAACTGTGTCCCATTATGGGATTTCATTACTTTGTCATACTTCAGGAAAAAAAAAAAACAGAATAAATGACAGTGTTTTTGTCCAAGGACAAACATCAAATTATTTATTTATTTACTTCCCATCAAGCTCACCTTGATATACAACCCCAGTTCCAAAAAAGTTGAGACGCTGTGTGAAATCTAAATAAAATCACAATGCAATCATTTGGTTTTACAAAGTTTTCCTGAGCTCATGCAGTAATATCCTTTATAAAATCATGTGTTCACAACATGAGGTGATCCTCGCTTGTGAACGACTGAGCCTTTCCAGGATGCCCCTTTCATACCCAGTCATGATACTATCACCTGTTACCAGTGAACCTGTTTACCTGTGGAATGATCCAAACAGGTGTTTTTGGAGCATTCCACAATTTTCCCAGTCTTAAGTTTCTCCTGTCCCAACTTGTCTGAAACGTGTTGCTGCATCAAATTCAGCCAATGAGGTAAAAGATTACATATATTGCCTTTGTACTGTTTTCAGTTGAGTATATGTCTTTTTTTTTTTTTTCAATCTTTTATTTATGTTTTACACAGCATCACAACTTCTCTGGAAAATGAAATGCAGTAAGTTTAACTTTCTTAACAGGATATATTATAAGAGTCTGGTAAACAAACCTCTCAAACCTCTCATCTCACCTTGAGATGTATTACCATTTTGAAGTCAGAAATAACATTTTAACAGTAACTTAAAGACATTTGTAGCCTTTTTCAAACTTGAGTCCATGTTTTGTTTTGATCAGCAGACCTCATCTGTGCAGCCGACAGCTTGTCCTTTCATGATACAAGGTCATTGATCCTTGGCCGATCAATGAAAACCACCGTTTAAAGGGAATAGTAGCAGTTATAACTAACATAAGACAAGCGATGATGTGTTGAATTAAATTTATAGTAATTGGGTGTTGAGGTTCTGCAGAGAATGAATCAAGCAGAGGTCGTATATGAGTGACAGTAATTGTTGTGTTGGGATTTGTCCAAAGTGAAACACTGAGTCCATATTGGTTGACCAATGCATTAGTCTGAATTATAGCTTATTAAACATAGGGCAACTGAGGATCTTCCCTATGGAGGGTTCAATGACTTTTCACAGTAATAGCAGGTAATTAAAAAAAAGTTGGTGTCTGAAATTTATTATGTAGCGCACTGTCGAATTCTGTTTGAAATGTGTTCACTATAAAGCCCTCAAATATTCCAACCATTGAACAAAAGAAGTATTGTCCATGGCTTGACTTTCTGCTGAGTCACAATTTGCATCAGCCTCTGTGGTACTTTGTGAAGCTAAGAGTTATCTTCATGTGTCAGTGATGAAATGAAATAAGTCATACTGTACAGAGGTGTTCAACCAGTTTAACACCAACATTAGCGCATATATGCCTGTTTTTTAAACACAGATAAACCCACTAAAAAGAGGTGATTGACTCCTTTCCCATTGTCAGCAGACGAGTTTTTCCTTTCTGTTTTTTGTCTGATGTGGACAACAGGAAACAGCAGAAGGCAGCATGGAGGCCAATGACAATATTATGATGGTTACTTTTTAATTTCTTTTCTGAGATGATGGTAATGATGAGGTGGAAACAGTTCTGTGTGATATCTTCTGGAACTTCGACGCACATCATCATTGCACCGGAGAGGGGGCGAAAATTAGCGTGTCCAACCGGGTGTGATGTTTTCATCACTGCAGAGTCATTTGAACCCAGGAATGAATACCAACTGTACTCTTTCCTAATGAAACAAAAGCCAGAAGTTAGTAGGTGTTTTATCACCACAGTCCTATGAAAGTAAACTGACTGTAGCCAGATTTCCATTCACATGTATCACCAAATTTTAACTGAATTTTGAGAAAATTAGCACAAGAAAATGTGAATTAATGTGTGTTTATGCAAGTATTAGGAGTTGGTTCATCCATATAAACAGCAGGTGTTAGTAATTCTCCAGTCAGATGCCATCATTGAATCCTCTGAACATGCTGGTGACCAACTACAGACTGTACTCCACCTCTCTGTGTACACAACAGCTACACTTCAGTTTGTACTCAGACAACACATCGTTGGAAAGCTAAGATTCTTGTGATTCGATTAATGCAGTCTGACCTTTTGATTGACGCCTTACTTGACCAATTAGGAATTTCCGTGTCCTCCCCATAGCTGACAATAGCCAACGAAAGGAAGTGCCTCCCTCTCTTCTTTCATGTAAAGATCAAGCCAGTTGCAACAGATTGTGCGAATGACTGGCACTTCGTACAGCCAATGAATTTCCAAAAACGAGGATGTGCTGCTTCTCGCTCTCTCTCTACCTACAGTAATATCTCATCTTTTTTCTGATTTGTAATCACACAAACACACACACCACAGTCATTGAATTTGTTCAGCACAACTCTTGTTATTTAATATATTCGTAAACTAAAAATAAAACCAAGGTTGACATGGATGCTTACATCCTGTGTCTGGATGAGAATTGAGATACGGAGGCAACGATTAAGCTTGTGATGACAGTAAATATTGTTTGAGTGCAAATGACCTACGGCCAATTTGACTTTCTCCTGAATGAGGTCTTAATGCAAAACTGCTATTAATTACCAAAGTCATTTGTCTGAAACAGACACAGTTTAGAATTACCATGCCTGTTCACTCTCCCTTGTAATATACAGAGCTATTAAAAAGGCCATATTTTCCAGTCATATGGCCAAATGAAATTTCCCAATTGATTTTTATGGCCGCAGTCAACACTGAAGAGTTTAGCCATTATTCTGGATACCATATTTGTCGGGCAGGAAGGTTATAATTGTTTTGATCAAATGGACTTGCTTTAAACAGAGCACACAATGCTAGCCTGCACACATACATCTTTTCTTGTTAATCAATAACTGATTTATTTTGAATCTCAAACAAGGACACAATGTCAGCCAAAAACCGCTCATCAAAGTCGCTTTATTGTTTTGATCACGGAGGACACTTTTATGATCATATTGTGAGCTTTGCTATAGACGCAGAGGTCTGAGGACACAGGGAGCATTCAGATTCTTGTTGCTTATGAACCCAAAGCTTGATGTTTGTCTAATTAGCGTAACCAAGGTGACCTGAGATGGCATTGTTAAAAAATAATAGATGGGCATGAGAAAGTTCGCTCCCTCTGAAACACCTCACGCCTTCTGTGGGCACACGGCATCCTCTGAGGGAAAACAGAGCACGCTCTCAGTCGTCAAGCGTGCAGAGCAATGCCAAATATTTTTTATTCTCTCTGGTCGGCAAAGCCTTGAGAGAGAGGCTGTCTGCTGCCAAATAAGTGCATAATGGCAGACCTGTAAATGTCTGTGAATCACTGCGTCATAAATCTCTTAACTTCAGAGGGGAGAAGGAGGATGAGGTACTATCTCACGGGTGACATGCCAATTATTCCCTCCTCCCACCTCCACCCTCCACCCATTTTGTATGTGGCTACTCGCCATAAACACCATCAACCAACAGCTATCTGTGACATCTTGAATCTACGCCTAAACACATTTCTCATCATCGGGCAGACACATGATTGATGTACAGTCCACCTTTCCTCATCACCTGGGGCCAGGATTACTCTTGATCTGAATAATTCATCCAACCTGTTTGTAATCTTCATCACTTTAACTTTGAGGCTCAGGCCGCTGTTGGAAAATTGGAAAACCTTACATCGCCAGCCACGCGTTTCTTCTGCCTCCCTCTGACACGCAGACAGCTGTGATTACAATTAGAGGTAATTGCGTCTTTTTAAAATGGATGTGGGAGGCTGTCTGTATTGACCAGCGGATGTTTCATCTGAGCGGCATCACAGTCAGTCCATGAGGTAACTGGTGTCATAGCAACACGCCACATCAAAACAGCGCCGTCCAAGAGCTGTTTAAAAAAAATTGCTGCTGTTTGCAGTTTGTTGTAGGTATGTGAGATGCTTAGCTGTCATTTTGTTTGCAATGCTGACAAGGGGAATGGAGTTCACCAAGGGGAAATTTAGTGACTTAATACTTCACCCGCTCAACCTTGCCAAACAAAACTCATGACGTTTATTCGTCTGTGATGCAATTATGACATAAATTTAAGCAGTGCTGTCAAAGCTATTTAGGACCAGTGGATTCTGGACACTTCTTATGATTTGTCACATCCAATAAAGAGTTGTTGTTAGGAGGAAAATGGGTATGAGAGCAAGTAAATTCTCCCCTCTGTGTAATGAGATCAAAACAGTAATTCTGCTGCAAGAATTTCCTCCACAAATGCAACAAAATTCCTCCCGATCACACTTATTTGGCTTAATATTAATCACCCCTGGAGCAGCTGTTTGCTGTTATTAATCACCAGTGTGACACTATGTAATGTCCTGTGGATGTGATATGACTTACTGCTTGGATAGGAGGAGAGCCATTCGGGTTGAAGTGTAATTAATATGTTGATGATCACATATTTTATCCCTGAACCCACATTTTTGCTGAGACAGTAATCAATAGCTTAACCAGAGGAGTCATATATTACAGATCAATCAATGAGTTTGTGCCTTGATTCAGTGTCACTCTCACAGATGAATGTTGTAGAGAGATAGCTAGATTCACAAACATGCAAACCACAGTCGATCAAGATATCCACGTCTCTCATGGTTGATTATGTGATTCGTTGTCTTTTTCTTCCGTTTAGAAACAGGTTTTTGGTACGTGTGACTAACGCTCTCAAGGCTCCTGAACGATGACAGATAACAGCAGCTCCGAATCTGTCATTCACTTAACAGATGAGTCCAGCCCAGTATCCTCAATACCCGGGCACAAATACAGTCAGCATTAATCACAGGTCCAGGATGACAGACAGAGAGAAGTCATCTGTATTCCCAACTGCCTTTTCAGGAGCATCACCCAATATGTAATTTAATACACAGACAGTGGAGCACCTATGACCTTGCCAAAGGGCTAGAAATATGTCATCAACTTTGACAGGAAGTTTCCTGAAGTCTGTCAGATACAATCACAGGATATGGGAGAATAAACAGAGTATAAACCTGTGATGTAAAACAATCAATGACATAAGGAACATTTACTTTAATAAATTCAGCTCTGGAATCCTCAGATTGCATTGAGCTAATTGACCTCTCAAAGCTGAAAATACACCCAAGAAATGTTGTAATGATTATATAGTTCACAGTATACATCTTTTTTAAGTGCATGTCTGTATTTTGTCTATTTTATCTGTTTTACTCCTGTATACATACTGTGTATTTCTAACACCAATTCCTCTGTTTACGTGATTTTTAGTAGGTTTCATCTAAAACATCTGTTTCCCTGCCAGTCAAGCCGCTTTCAATTGAAAGTGGAATTGTATGAACAGATGAAACAATCCCATTAACTTGAACACCTCTAAGGATGAAAATCTGCTTTTTAGCTTTTGATTATTTTTGTAAATTCATAGCACTTTTTCCCAGTTTAGGATTGTAGAACAAAAAGCTGGCATCTCAAAATACCTTCTTTTTCGGTACCGTATATGGCTGGAGTAGGGCAAAGCATTCCAGGTTGAAAAATCGGTGTCATGACCTGTCTTCACACATCACACACAACACACAAACAACCCATCACATCAGTAATGCCTGGCTGACATGTACACAAGAGTGCTGCTTAGCCCCCCAAGGTCAGGTCTCAGCCTTGAGTCACCTCTGCAGACCCCCCACATATAATTCTCCTGCCAAGGGCCATGATTTAAGAGTAAACTGTCACTGCGTTTCAGGAAAGTGCCCGAAGCGGCCACAGCAGATGCTGACCCAATGCTTGTACTCCGAGGTGCCTCAAAAAAGAGCTCCGAAAATTTCCAGAACAAAATCGTCGATGCCTATCTCAGCTGAGATAATGATGATGAAGATGGCTTGTATGTGAGTGCGCATGCATGCTTGCATGGTCTTGCTTTAGTGTGCATTGGTGCCCAAGCTTTTCAAAGAACATGGTGGCAGTAGTGGAGTCCTGTGACCTGCCTGTCTGAGGACGCCTATCAAGATAAATTAGCAACCTTGTAACCCTTACAGCAGCCAGTCATCATCTGTTAGTGTGCAGCCCGTCCCTCTGTCCATCTGTGGATCACATGAAATATTCTACCGATGCTCCCTCTGAGCATCAGCCAGTTACTCAAAGGGCTGTGGTTAGAAACATTAATAGCCCATTGAAAGTAATCACCGGCATAAATAAGTCCTATGTAACAAAAATAAACCGTATCCAGATGATCAACAACCGCGGGAAAAACAGCAGTATTTAGCCTGAATGTCTGCAATCAAAAATCATTTGCATATGTTGCATAAATTACAGGCTTGGAGGAATAAGGTGAAGGGCTTTCATGTTGTGTTCACAGATAATGTGAGGTCACAGTGATGGGAATGGCTGCAATTTAAACAGTTTGAAAAACTGAGATACAGGACAGATGGCCATGGACATTCATGCAAGGCACGCAATAAAGCTGTTTATTTTATGCCATGTGCATTTCTAATGTGAGTTGCAGGACTAAATTGGACTAAAGCACCCATATGTCAGGGAAATATTACAGTGGGTACAAATTCAAGCCCCTTCTCAAGCTAGGTACTAACTGTATATGTCTGCTGTTTGGTGCTGGGCAGACAGCATTCGTTGGATTTATCAGAGTCATAACGCACAATCTGTGCAGCATTATGAGGTCTCTGTGTTGGTCTAAATGTATTGACAGGCTCTAATTTGTCGTTTCCAATCACTGATTACTGAGTGTGATCAATATTTGCCTCCAGCTGCAGTACTTTCTTCACAGACTGAGTGCACCTGAATAAAAATGGAAGGCTTTTGTCAAGGTCCTGCATCAATGGCTGCTATTGATTTATTGTTTTTCCTTTCTCTTTGTGGGTGCACATCTCTTCTACTATAATAAGCCCCCCTCAAACACACGCACACACAAACACATTTTACTTAAGTAAGAGCCACCATGCTGAGTCATTTGACATGGCAATCTTCCCTGAGGTCTTTCAGCACTGCCAAGTCAACAATGTCAAATAAAGGAAGAAGAAGTTCCTGAAGTGTCGCACTCATTCAATCATGTTATAAACAGTTTCGCACTTTGCTGTATTCGCTTGTTGCTGAGGAGTCTGTTTGTTTCCACCTTTCCCTTTCACTAATTGATTCATGGTTACGTAAGGGTCTATTAAAAGCTCATTCTTACCGTAACTTCTGACTTTTGTTAGCCAGCTAAATTAATTGCATATGAATTAACTTCAGAACACAGGCTGTACCCAGAATAGAGTGGGAGACATAAGGAATGAAGCAGCGAAATTCAGTGAATTCATTTCAGCTCGAGCGTAGCATTCATCATCCGCTGACATTGTCATTGTTTCTTTAAAAATGGGGAGCTTTTTGTAGCATTATGCTCAGAGTGAACTGCTGCTTTTCAGTCATGAATGATGAATAATAGTTTGTGATTTTTATTGAATAACTTGCTTTCCTTGTGAAGTTCGAAGGTGCTCCCCACGACTTTGGATAAAAATAATCGGAAAACTAGACAATAATCAGGGTATATATAAGGTACAAATAGCTAATTCCTCTAATTTATCGAAGAATACACCTTATTTGTCCCACTCTGAACTCCACGCATGATGTGTACATAATGATACTGTACATCACAGGAGAAACAACCTCTCATTTGTCTGTGCTGACAGCTGTTCAATACCAACATCCACAGCCCTGACAAGATGATAAAGCACCAATGTTATTAATGGACAAGGCCAATGGTTGCGACCATGAAAGTCCTGGATTTCAGTTGTCAGCGTACGGTGCATTGCCACATACTGAGAAGCTTATTTCACAAATGAAAAGCCCTCAAGGGGATCCTTCAGCATTACAGCATGAGCCTTGCAGAAATCACCCAATCTGTTTTCACATGACCAAATTCATAAGCAACATGCAACAGTTATGTTACTGTTAACATGGAGGAATCAAGTCTTTCACATCATATTGGAGTTGCTAATGTTTACTTCAGGCAGGGCTCAAAATGACTTTCCCTGCCTTTGAGCGATTCATTCCTGCTTGCTCGATTCATTGACTTTACCATTCTGTGTGGAAAATATAAAAAGAAATATATGTATTTTAGAGTATGTGGCCGTCCATTTTCCAATTCATTAAATGCATTTGATATGAGTGTGTCTGTTTCTTATGTTTTTGTTTCATTTCTGGCTTTTCAGAGCAAACTACTTGATGATACGTTGGATGATAAATAGGAGCTGATTGCAGACACATTATCAGCGTATGGTGACTGATAAATAACAAGAAATGTCAGTGCAGAAATGCCAAAGATTGTTTGAGGCAACTTGGGCAAAATGAATGCAGAAAATGTTACATTCACACCACTGAATGTGCAGAAATACAAGCATTTAATAGCAGGAAAAACGTTTGGACTGGCAGCAGCACATTTTGAGCTCGGTGTCTTTTTGTCCAGTCTCTCTCCAGGTTCTCTTATTTTGCGTTTAGTAAACAGCAGCAGAAGAAGCACATTGCATCCAGCCGCCACACTTATTCTTGACGCTTCATTCCGCTTTCTGTTTCCCAACTTATTTGTACAGGAGAATCAATTTGAAGCAGCTGCCTTCGTGCTCCAGCAGACGTCCTGAAGTGAGAATAAATAAACATATTCACAGTGACAACCTGCTTGCCTGTCTCAGAAAGCAGCGGCTATGCTTGGATTGAACTGGCGACTGGTAAATGAGACTGGCGCTCAGATAGCGGAGGCCCCTGATTGGATGACAGATTGGAACTAAACCTTTCTTTTTCTTTTTTTTTTTTTTTAATTTCCCTCCCTCTTGCTCTGAAGCTCTTCCCAACCTGATGCCTCATAGCATCACCCTCCTCCTTCTGTCCTCTTTTCTATTTTCTATTCAAAGAGAATAGGAGTACAATATATTTCATGTATGTAGTTCCTACAGAAAGATTATCTCATGTCATTTAAATCCTTTTTTGCATTATCCTAAATGTCCTCTACAGTATACTAGTAAGAATAGCTTGACCTTGGCATGTCACTCAGTTTAGTGTTTCTGAAGGTAATCTATGTATTGATCGCTGTGCTACTTGATGAATGTTGTAAGCTTATACACGGGTGTTGAAGGTCAATAATGCCATTCCACTGAATGACTCCTTAATGGTGCAGACTTTACAATGTTTCATTTATCTACCGACTCATTTATTAAATCTGGACCGAGACTGATATTATTTCTGATTCTGTGCTGAATGATGACAGCTGGAAATCAAGAAAAGGGTTTCATGTATTGTAGTTTTCCTCAACAAAGGAAATAAACTCAAGGAGAATGATTATTTTTATTTATATGTTTGAACTTATATCCACAACGACATCTTTTAAAACTTATGTTAGATCAACATCTCAAATGTTCCGTGTGAGAGAAGACTACATGCAATGTGGAAAAACACATTTGCGGCAATGACTCATGACAGGTTCCCTGAACATCAAAATAAATTAAATTCCTGGGAAGCCGCTGGGACAAAGAGACTGTTTCCTTAAGTGTTCGCTCCCAGTTTTGTCTCTATTATTTGTTGACAGCCTCAGATGAAAATATTGCTATTCCCTCTTCAAAGCCACTGAGCTGTTAAGTGGATAGCAGGTGCCAATTTCCTGCACAAATAATGTCATATCATCCCTCCTCTGAATTAGGTAATAACACCATTTGAATTAAATTACCTGAAATGAATTAGATCGCTACCCAGAGGATGATCCAGCTTTTATTGTTGTTGAATGAAAATTGTTCGGCAAACCCTCCTGAGCTGTAAATAATCATTGAGCGCGCGCTCATAAACTACTGCCTCTGCAGCATCAAAGTAATTAAATGACCTCAGTGCAGTTTCAAGCATGTAAAATATCAAATTTACTGTACATGTGCTCATTAGAGTTGATGAGGAATTATGTTAGACTTGATACCACAAATTCATTTAACGGTTGTGGTATTTGACCTAAGTGTTTTTTGTGAACAACATGTGAGTCAACATCATCTCAAATAATTCAAATTATTGTGGAATTGTGTGTTACTTGTATAATTGGCATGGCTCACTGCGTTTCTTTTTCACTTTTTCCAGAAACTACCCTCTTCCTTACCAAGTCTGAGAAGCCAGTTTCATTAAAACAGTGAGGTCATATTGTTACAATTACAATTATAGGATTATAATTGGTTGAAAAGTGTCATAGCTGCTTGTGGTCGGAGATGACTGGCTTGTGAAACGAATGGACGCTTTAGTTAGTTTGATCTTGATCCTGATCCGTCTGCCTTTAATGAGCTCTGATCTACAACAACGCATCCTTTTGAACTGAAATGTCATTAGTGACACAACAACATTTTTATTAGCTGCAGAAGTAATAAGATGAGAGGAGAGACTTTACATGGTTAAACATGACTTATCCTTTCACCTCCTGACAGGCCGTGTGTTTATGAGAGCTGATCGCTTCAGACACTCCCTGATACAAGTACAATGAAAAGAGATTAACTAAATTCAGCACTTTTATTGCACAGCTGAGCCACCCGTCCTCCATGGTTATCACAGCTTGCCAAAAGGATTGGCTTCAGTCGGAATTCAGTCTTATTCCCACTTTGCAGCTATTTTTAGGGAATGGGGTCACCGGAGGTGTTGCTCGATTGTATTGTTCCCTTGGTGGCAGCACTGTTGTGGTCAGTGCCTTTTCTAGCCTGGAAAGTTCCTGGAGACCCCTAAAAACTCATCGCTATTCATTTGTGTATTTCCCTGAAAAAAATCCATTCATACCTTAAAATGGCTTAGATGTAACTCTGGCTTCTTCTCTGATACCCCTCATTTCACCATAGCCCCATACTGCACATTGATTGGTTCCTTAGGTATGTGACGTAAGAAACCCTTGCTGTGACTGCTTTAAATCATGATATGATTATGTGGTTTAATAGTACAGATTGTAGTTCTGGGGGCAGCAAAACAATCTACTGTAGTATTAATAAAGAAGTCAGGCAATAATTGGCCGTTTTCCATCATTTTGTGAGTAACCATGATCTGACTTTATGCTGCATGCAGCATGAGTCTGCAGACTGAAGGTGACAGTGAGAGTGAAACTTTGTTACCTTGCTGAGAAGTTGGAGGTGTGCAGCCTGTCACCTGCAGCTCTTTATCTAACAGCCCACTGTGGCTCCTTGTTTCATTACTCCCTGCAATATTTCAAACTGACCCTGTGTCAAAAAAAATGCAGAAAATGACGATTGTCTTGTTTTACGGATGCATAACAGCAGTACGTACAAAGCTCACCAACGAACCCACGTCACAAAATCGTGCTTGTACATACAGAACTTCAGCCCTGGTTTAAAGCGATCACAGAGAAACTTTCCCTCTTCAGCAGATGACCGTGAAAATGGTCTTCAGGTGTCAAACTCTGCTCATATGTGTGTTCATTCTACACAGTGAAGCTCAAACATCCAAGTGAAGTAACAAGAAGCAGAACACATTTCAGAAAGGAAGTGGACTTTTATTAACAAAGACATGTGCAGCCAGCAAACCTTTGATCTTTCAACTAGGCTATTATATAGTTTTCTTTACTTTTGTGATGCAAGTATTGGATTTTTAGAAGCTGTATGCTGACATAAAAAGCTAAAATGAACCATGCAGGGCATCCATATTGAAGGAACTGCCATGTGTCTGTATAGTACTTATGTAAACCAGGCAGTTTATGGTGATGCTATGAGAAAAAGACAATGGCATGTCAAATGTCTTCTATTCTGGACATTGAGGTGGACAAAACAAGGCAAGCAGTTGTTTTCCCTTGATGGTAATTACGCTCCTCACATGATCAGTCACAGTTGTTGATGGCCAAAGCCTCACAAACCCTGCACAATAATGGAGGGTGATTGAAGGACCCATTTCCTCGGGGATCTAATTATTAATTATCGTCTGTCTGGGAAACTTGGAAGGGATCAGATTTCATGGATTCCAGTGACCTCGCAGGCTGATTGGCGGCTGCCTGACAGCGGCTGTTGGTGGTGCGTTAAGCGTGGCCAGTGTGTTTCATGCCAGCTGATGTGCTCAGAGCACCGACAGAGCTTCTCAGCTGTGCCTGTGTCTCACTCTCACAGTCATACTCAGGCAGCCTGCTTTCAGAGACGGTGAGTTTAGATTGTCTTGCAGTCATTTAGTGCACTGTCTTTGCTTAAACTTAAATAAACAATCACATGCAGCATAGGTGAGAGGTTGAAATACAGTATGTGTATTGCACTACAGGGTGAGAACAAATAGATTCTGTGCAGTCTGTCAGTGCATTTGTGATGATATAGACCCAATTAATTAGCACTTTATTTGAGAGAGATCTTATCTCTCTGACTCTTCAGTAAATGAGCGTGATCTTTTGGACAGAAAATCCAATTACGCCTCACTGTATGGCAGCGGCTCATGCAGATATCAGCTGAACTCATTTCGAAGAGGGGCTGGTCTGAAAATCATCGCTGCAAAGTTTTCATGGTCATAGAGTTTTTTTTCTCTTCTATTAATTTGATTGTGGCGAGTTAAAATAGACTCGATCTGCAGATGATGGTTTCTATGACAGTTCAAATGAAAGGAACCAGTTTTTGACCATTAATGGAGCTACAGACCATTTCAGTTCTGCATGTTTAAATCATGTGTTCCACTAGCACACACACGAGGACACATTTGCACAGCACAAGCACAGCTTTGACATGATACATAAAACATCAGGTTTGCTCATGTTCAAACCATTGAAGTGACCTCTGCCCACATGAATGACTGTTGGTATTTTCACACCAGACTGCTGCTTGCATCCTGTCTCATATCAGCAATATTGGTTTCTTTTAACAATGTAACAATGCACCAATAAAAAAGGAGAAGGAGGCAGCAAACCCTATAAACGATGCAGGTTTCAAAGGAATGCATTAACAGTGTTTCTAAGATACACAGAATACATCCCTGTGAGGAACGATCAGTGTGAACAGAATTGTATTTGTGTACAAAGAAAGCTCCACAGGTTGACTTTCAGTTTAACTGGTCCAGAATACAGTGTTGTGCCCTGATTAACCGCCCTGCATGTCTTCTGTTTTCCAGCAGCGACTACAACATCTGACATGGTAGACATGATGGATGAGTTTTTTTTAGAGGTGAGTCATCATCACACCATTTCTGTTGGTCATGCGGTTAATTCGGAAGTTACTTTGCCTTTGACGTGGTCAACATGGACCTTTGAAGTAGAGCATGACTTGGCGTTAACAGTTTTTTGGTCCTTGTCTGTACAGTACGACTTAATGATGGAGCCAGATGTTAATTTGAAAGTGCCACTGAGTTGTATCACAGAGCAGCCGCTATAGTGGTAATTACCATCTGCTGAGGATCATACCAATATGTTGATTTTTAGAAAAATTCATATGGCGTCACCATAGCAGACCAGATCAGTCAATATCAAAACCGGTAATCCACTTTTTAGATTTTATATAACAATGATCGCAGTGAACTGACGTGACTTTGAAAGAATGTTGTACACAATAAGGCTAATTATGTCTACATTTGGAGTCGTGTTGCTTTTGTTTGACCAGTTTGCAATTTGTTTGACCTTGCTGAAATCTCATCTGCACACCTGCTTCTGACGAAACAAGGAAGACAATGTGGCATCAGACTCAGTGTCGTTCTTTTCTCTTCTGTCATGGCCTAGAATAATGGTATTTATGACATGAGGGTGCACAACAGCCTGTAATCCACTGTTACTTATGGTTTGTTCTCCTGAGTCTTACATCATTCTCACTCACAACATTGCAGACTTTTTACACAATTTGCTTCATCCATCGAATAATGTGTGTCTGGATTAGGTGGGGCAGGTGGTGTCAGTGCAGAGTGACTTTGAATGTAGCAGCAGCCATCACACTGTAGGATGCCTCTCATCTCCGCCCCGTGTGAATCACCAGTAGTAACAAAAATATCCTAATACAAAGTATTGTTAAAAGAGTGAAAAATAAAAACCCACCTCCTGCTTCACTGGTCCAAGAGATTGACCACGACACCAGCACCATCCTTGCAATAATAATGCACGGCTTAATGCAAAGCCCATTAGTGGATGCGCTCACATTAATAATGGGATCAAGCTAGTTTCTGGTCTAGTGGCTGTCATGTGATGCAGCCCTGTGTTTGATCTCTGCTCAGTGTTTGCGCTGGACACTCTAATTGGTCTTTGATAGACTTCAGCTTTGATCAGGCACAGCAGCTCGACCTTTCTCAAAGAAATGAAATAACAAACCTCATCTGTATTTTTCTTCTTTTTATCATGAGTGTTTGTGTACCTTTTGGGTGAAAGCAGAGTAGTTAGGCATGTCAGACACCAATCGAGGCCACACTGATTTATAGTGTAGCCTTCCCTTGATCAAAAAGCGTCTGGAGATCTGGATAAAGGGAAGTCAATGATGGTTGATTGTGGATGGTACTTCAGAGTACATCTCACTCTGCCCTGCTGTCTGCTGGGTACATCTGCCCAAGTCTAGAAGAAACCTTATTCATGTTTTATTGGAACTCTTAATACAATGCATTGTCTTTGAGTGGCTCATAAACTGTAAAAAGTTTATAGATTGACAGACTTTGGAGCCCTTATAAGTCATCCTCCGTGCTCAGCCTGTTGCAGCTGATGTGAAGTAGTGAGCATTAACCATTAACCTAATTAACGATAAACTGCTAAATTTCAGGCTTCTGCTGCTGGGAAGTACAGCATAGAGAGGCAGGAAGCAGATAAACGTCTGGTCTGTCTCATATCATTTGTGGAATATGTACAAAATGACCAGACTGTCAGACTTTATCTGACTAAACACAGCAGTAGCAGCAACAGCAGCAACCAAACAACAACAAAGATGATACAGTACAATTCACTCAGAGTGAAAACTAACCAGTCCAGCATTTTGGTGCAAAAATTGTAGAAGAGGAGGACAGTACTCACGTTCCTTCAGTACAGCTGTTATAGTTCATCTCATTTTCTTTGTTGCTCTTGAAAATCAGCCATCTGTTTGATATAAATTACAATGGTGAGCGTGAAATGTATCTTTTGTAATAAAAATCAAGGCCCTGTGGTGAAATGAATCTACTGGCTTCAAAGCAGAGGGAGCAGCTCGTGAATAAAAATGCCTGATATTTGTTTATTTAATTACATTTTTGTTTGTTGAATCATTTATCAAAGAGACGCGTGTTTTGTTCCTGTAAAAATCCAGCTTGTTACATTTAGATAAGACATGGGGCATTGGGTACTTAATGATAACTTCATGGTATCTAGCTACACTCCTAGATGTTTGTGTGTTTAGTGTGGACACTGTATAACTGGCAAATTAAATCTGGAAATAGATAAATATTGTAGTTAGATCATTTATTCTAATAAATAAGGTTTTAGCCTGCATGTACTTAAAGAAATGCATGTTTTGGGGCATTAAACAATGATAGGAAGGTTGGACTGGATAAAGGTGTTGACATTATTCTTTCCTATTATGTAGATGGACTTACTGTGTGCTATTTTACACTCTGCTGGAATCTCACCAGATATAAAGTAAATGGAAATAAAATCAGACAGGGACCTAAAAAAAAGCATAGAGTATCACACTGATGTGACATAACCCCATCAGAAATGTGACTGAAGCCTTTCTTAGAGGGCAGCCCGGGCCAGCAGATAAAAAGTCTTTGTCCTATTGTCCCACTTTCTGATTGTCAGATTCATTGCCCACTTTTCTTTTGAAAAAACAGATGGATGAGCTGTTTTGTGTTTGCACACACACTGTAAAAAATTGGACAGCACAGACACTGACGGATAAAGTATTTTTCAGGTGAAAAACAGTCTTTATGTGTAGCCATGCCTGCAGCCTGTAGTAATCTGTACCCTGCTTCTCGTTTATGTGCATGTATTTGTTTTCGTGGTCAGAGTTCAGAACAGACATTTAGCCTGAAGTAAGAAGTTATCCGTGGGACATCCATACATGTATACGCACACTCTTGTTTCACTTGTATGTCATTTATTTGAGTAGAAATCTGCTTTTCAAGGATATTTCTAAGGGAACAGAATGCAACCTTTTGCCTCAGTGATTTTCAGGAACACTGCATTGAACATTTGTATGATGTGCAAATAGTGAAAGAAATATTACAAAGATTTGGGTGCACCTGCTCTCTATGTCAGAATCTGTGTATTAAAGTCATCAATACAGAACAATTTTGTTGCCGCAAAGCTTCATCAGTTTGGGATGGAAGAAAGTGAATTGAGGTGTTTGATAATTCAGAAGCTTCTTTCATCTGATTTTAGATTTAGTGTTGAGAAAGGAGGGCTGGGAGGATTGGTTTATATACAGTTTTCAGCCACAGAGAAAAGATATTTGGTAAAACTTCCCCAAGAAAGCCCCACTGCCAATAAATGAAGGTTCTTGTGTTTAATGGCTAGTATATCTAAGTAATGCCCAATGACCTTCATCCTCTGCAATCTTTTAGAAATACATGTTTGATATAGTAAGTTGCCTGTGCTGCCCCAAAAAACCAAGATGTTTGCATCCATTAAAGAAAGACAGGTAAAACTGCAAGCAGCTTTATGAAAAGATGCAACAACCTTGGTCTAAGCGGCATTGATGCAACCAGCCATAGACGAAGGAAGCGACTTCCAACCACTGAATTTAACCTTGAAATCAGTTTAATCTAATTTACTTGTCATGATTTTTAGGTATTTGAAAACCAAGGACCAACAAAGGATTTTTGGGAAAAAATGATTGCATTCATTTTATTGAAAAAGTGATAAGAAGCAATGTCGGCTCTCTCTTAATGTGCAATATTCTCCCCAAAGTATGTGTAATTATCTCAGCTGAGCAGTTTTGCTTCAACTACAACTCGAGTGTTGCAAACAATATTGAAATTCCTTTGATTTTTGCTCGACTCTGCCCACAACCTCAGATCTGACACAAAGAGTCAAACTGAGAACAGCAGACTGCGGCAAACTTGCCATTGAAGTTGGGCGGCGGTCTCTTAGGATAATGTACTTTGAAGCAGCAGAAGGAGCAGGCGTGTGGGCATTAATGACATAGCACTGTACTTATTAATAATTAGCAAGGGAGGTTGCTTTCAGTTCTGGGTTTTACAGCTGTTACTGTATCGGCTGCCAGTTCACCAGTGTTGATGTGGTTTAGTGTGAGTATGAGACACTTCTGATTCGTAGGGGTGGTATGAAGACACCCTGTTGGTACTATTGTTGCTTTGGGAGTAGAAAACTGAGATTTGCAGCACTTAAATACTGGACTGTAATTATTTGTTATACTTGAGACAAATATTTATGCAGAAGTGTGAATTTCCACAGTTCTAATTCAAAAAGTCAAGGGAGAAAACGGCTGCTTTTCCATCACCAGCACAGCAAGATGCAATACCTTGAGGGCAGAGTGTTTGGTCAGTCAACTCAAACAATGTACAAAATCCCTCGCAGAGACCCACTGTGACCGATAGATAGATCAAAACCAGAAAATAAGCCAGAGCGTGTTTATCAGAGAGGCTCTTTAGATCAGTGCCCTTTCAAAGCAGCTTTAGTTTGCCCCCACTGGGCAATCGAGGGGAATTAGATGTCATTCTTTTTCTCAGAAATAACACCCGCCTGTTTCTGAGAGTTAAAGCTTTGTGGGCAAACAGTAAAATCAGAAGCGGCACTGAATGGAGTCCCCCTCTGCACAATGGGGATTATGGTGCGATAAAGCTGCAGTAACAGATATTGTTGCTGTTGTTGTGGGGGTGGATGCGACATATAACAGACTTTGTAATGTATTGACATGAAGCTGAACGCGTGTTTCCCGCTGAGGTTTAACTTAGAAACTCAGAACGATTGCTTGATTAGTTGGCTGACATTGACCAGACTTTATTTGCTGGAGTAATTCGGTTCAGTAGTGTCAGTATATTTGAATTGAATACAGATGTGTCTGTGCAATGCACATCGCAGATTCTTCTTAGTGACTTCTTACAGGGGTGAACAGAGAGGGACTAATTAGTTACTGTTGCTGTTGCTATGCTTATTAAGCTTTCTCATATGCACACAGGTAATTCACAGTGATAACAGTGGCTAATTTATCAGTTGAAATTCTGCAAGTTTTGATATAATGTGTCTGATTTCAGACAAAAGATGACACAAGCAGGCTTTTCATTTCCAGCCACTGATTTACCAATCATATAAACACTGTTGCTGGCAGATTTTAATCAGCCGTAGCTCTTGTAGCAGGGGTCTTACATATAAACATACATGATACTGTCATTTAAGGGACAATTTGGATTTATGGACATTCACTGACAAAATTCAGTTTGCACTCAGCTTGACTTGTTTTTCTAGGCTTCAGTTTTCCTCCTATTAATGTCTGAAGTGTTGCATTTTGAAAATAATATGTCATCTGGAGGTGGGCCCACCTCTGTTGAGTTTGTTCCAGTGCACACTGCTGAGGTCCGAGTGTCAGACAACTCTAATCATTCTGTCAGATCATTGGAACCAGAACTTTTAGAAGAAGGCCATCAGAGCTTGGTGAGCCTGCTTTCATGCTAGATATATCATGTTTTTTACCAAGAGTCTATGTGGGATGTCTGTGGGTTTATGTGGGACATGTCCCAGTTGTATGCGTTTGACATAGTGCTGAGAACCAAAACCCGTGATGGCTATGATTGATGTCACCATTCAGTTTAATGGTCAAACCATGAAGCTGTCAGTTCAGATGATGAAGTTTAATTATGACATTCTGGGACATTTTTGGCTGTAGAAAATAAGGACCCACTGTACAGTAATGGAGACATTCAGAGATCTTGACTTCTGCCGAGCCATCCAGCATACGTATAGACTAAGACTCACGAGACATTGTTAGACTCGCTGCTAAAGCAAACCTTGCCATAGGAAACCGTCCTTTGCAAAATAATTGAAATAAATTACCAAATAGTCTAATCTTAAATTGCTCCATCTTCTATATGAACATCAGAGGTAAATGTTGGACTTGAGTGAACTCATAATTATCTCTGTCTTAGTTCAAGGCATTGAGCCCTTGTTGGGAAGCCCATTTTAAATTATTCAGCTTTAAATTAGGTTTTAGATTATCTTTTGAATGAATGTTTGCATTATTTATCAATACTAGTTAGTACTTTGTTTGGTCTCTCAAGCAAAGGTATTACTTTGTTCCATTATGAGAGAGTAAAGCTGCGAGGACACAGTGATTCAAAAACGTAATTGATTGTGTAAGTTAACCTGAATATTTACAAAAAAAATGTTAAATATTAATGGAAAAAACTGCTCTCATAAATTCAGCACATATGTTTGTGGACGAACACTCATTATACACTGGCACATGTGATGCAATGCACTTCCACTCACCTTAACCCATAAGAACCTGGACCCATTTCTCCTTCAAGGAAAATTATTGGGGACATAAAACAGACTAAATAGACCATGTAAAACACATTTCTGACATTTTTGTCAAAACAGCGCCTTCCTAGTGTCAAAGATCTGTAATGTTACATATATGTCACATTAGGTTTTCCGTGACAATTTTAAGGTTAAAGGCCCAATGTGACATATATGTCACGATATTTATCTGATTTGTTTCATATCAATTTGCTCAAGAAACATGTTCACGACAGGTTAAATGTAATAAAGGACATGTTAGGTAAGCATTAGAATTCTTAAATGGCTTGAATCTTACCTTTAGCAACAAAAAACAAGCTTTTTAAATTTAGCTAGTGCAGTCACGTGTTAACCTGGCACACAGACATCTTGGAAATGTTGTTATGGGAACACAAAATCACATGACCTGTCACATGACCAATCAGGATGTTCAGTATGTGTCACGTACGGACTTCATGAGTTAAAGCCAAGGATAAAGCTGTATGAGGAACTTTCCAGGACATTTAAAGGACTTGTGACACCTGTGTCACTGTGGGTTCTTTTGGGTTAATATTATGTTCATCTAGTTAATAATTACTCTGTTTTATTAGTAGTAGGGATTAAAAAGAGACTGCACCAGTCATTTCAGCAAGTGCACCAAAGCAGCATGTTTATGTTCAAGTGACAAAGCGGCTGAAAGAATGACGATGGGAGCAAAAGAAGAAGTTGGGTGACGTTGTTATAGAGCATGTGGAAAACATCAGAGTCCTAACAAGTGAGACAAGCGACAGATGACATGGTTCTTTCAAAAAAAAGCGAGACCGCGACCTGCAATATTGTGACATCTCAGCCTCAGCCTGTGATGTCCTCAGCCTAGTATGTTGAGACAGTCGCCACTTTTGCTGCTGCTCTGCATTTAAAGGCTTTTATTGTGAAGCAGCCACAGGAAGTGCTTCTTCACTGATAACAAACTGCAAACTACTAAAAAACTGCCTTTATTATTTACACAGGTCGAACAAACCTCAATTCTCCAACATAGAAATCCCAACTGTGGGGAAATTACCCCCTGAAAAAGTGTTATTATAAGCTGTCTGAGAAAAAGACTGACCCTGATCCTCACACACAGACCCTCTGTAATGTCTGTTTTAGGGCGAGACATGATGAGCTTCAGTACCCTTGATTTTCAATCTGATTGCATCACACTGATTGAGCAATAGTGCATAGACACCCTGTTATTAGTGTGGTTAGGCCAAAAGTAATTTTGTAGTCAACCAAAGAGTCTCTTAACTTTCGAGTAGCCAGGGACTGGCTTGGCGGCTGCATCGCCGTGGTGCAAACATTCATGTGTCTGCTGCGGTTGTGTACAGAATATGAATGAAAACACCATCCATAAGTTTAAAGGCCAAGACTGCAAGTGGTGTTCAGCTTAGTTTGTGCTTTGAGGTGACATTTCGATTCAAGGTGGATTTCTTTAGTCAAAACGATCTAACATTTCCATCAGATTTTGGTTTCCAATAGCGTTGCACCCAGGGGTGCAGCTCCCAGCATCCAGACCTGTCCGAGCGCTCCGCCTTCTTGTCTTCTCTCTTCTCTCTTCGCTCTGGTTCTCCATGATTAAGGATGGCTGGAAGAGAAGGACCTTTCTGTCCCAGAGGAAGCAGCTTCTGCACATCTTAGCATTTTGTTTCCTTTGCTACTCCGGGTTTCACATCTTTGTATGCCCTGCATACTCAGTCCTCTTTTCCCCACAGTCCTACGTCCCTGATTGCACTCACAGTGTAAAGATGTGTTCATATAAACACCACTACGTGTTTTCATTGCTCTGAATACTGGCCGAAACGAGCATATGGACCTTAGAGATAAACAAAGACACAGCAAATGAAAAATGTTTAACAGTGTCATTTTGTCAAAGGCCTGAAACTGAGATTCAAACCTTCTTCAAACTCTTTATGAAGAGCTGTATTTTTGCTTTATTTCATGCTTTCCTGGCTTTCAACTCACCGGGCTAATGCAGCACACTGGCTTCATCCTCTTTCACTGGGCATTATATTCTGTATCTACTTACAACATGTGAACACAGATGACTGGCACAGTCAGAGAGAGCTATAATTCATTGGCCTGAACTTGACCTTTTCCAGACCAAATTACAGGTTAAGCCACATGTAGGAAATCAAATTCATTGTTACAAACATACTCGTTAGCAAATCATTTTTAGCTGTCAGTGATCATATTGAAGAGCTCTTCTCTCACTTCTAAAATAGTGAAGGTGCGCCAGATATATCAAGTCAGACAGAAGAGGAAAGCACTGTGAGTGATGTGATTTCCTGCCTCAAGTCGCGTGTCATCCTCCTATCAGTGACTTGAATCTGGACGTACCTGTTACATTTTGTCGCTCCAGGTAACACTGCACAGAACTGTCAGATGTGGAGCACCTGAAGCTGTCCACAAGCACCTCTGACAGGAGACGCTTTTTGAGGAGAGTCATGGCTGTTTTCTCTGATCCTACCTGCTGGTCTGAGCAGCAGCAGTAAGCCTAGGCATTATTTTCCAAATGTCTTTTTAAATGTCATAATGCATTCATTAAATTGCATTGAGAATTTTGATGGATGTAAGCGTATTGATAAAAACATTTCCTAAGTCCAGTCCCAAGCATCTTTTGGCTCTAATGGTTGCGTGCCGTGTAATTGAAATGTCTCTGGTTTGAGTCCAGCTGGGGACGTTTGTTGCATGCCGTGCCTCTTGCTCTCTCCCAGTGATTGAACAATGAACAACAAATAAATTAGGCAAAAAATCTTTGCCGTTTTATTGTCAGCCTACTTTAAGCCTTTGTATGTTACATATATGAGTGAGTTCTCCACTGTATAGTACAAGGAAATGAAAGTCAGCACATTTGGGTGATATCCCCCTCACGTAACAAGTTTAATATCATCCTTTTACTAATTTAAAATATTCAAAGTAAAATCTATCCTGCTGTGTGTAATATTTGGCCTTGTATAACACTTTGACAGCTCAGGTGCACCACGACTGCAACGTTCTTGCATTAAACTGACCATGAAATGCTTCAACAAACGACATGTCTTTTATTCAACCTCATAAGTTTCTCATGCCATGAAAACATTTTTCACTACATTGGACAAACCTTAGATACAATTTGGCAGCGGTAGATATTCTAATTAGCTCAGCTCATTGAACCCTTTGGCTCAGCTATGAGCGAGAAAGCTAACGTTATGCTAGCAAGATTCAAAGTCAGTAACTTTACGCACAGTTGACTTTGTGATTGTCCTTAAATAAATATAAGGATTTTCTCAAACAAATGACAGGAAGTAACAACACACAGCTTTAGCCCAGGAGATCAGGGTTTGTGTCAACCATCTTTTCCCATACCGAACCAAGTAGTTTTGTTGCCTGAACCAAACCGAACTGACCGTTAATCACGTGTTAAAAGTGTTTGTGCGGCGCTGTGATGAGAACGCGTTGGATGGCTGGAGTGTGGCCATGGATGGGTTCACACTGGAGTGAGGTGAAGGCCGGTGCGTCTCATACAGATGCTAAAGAGAACCTTGTGCATCTGCATGAGATGTCAAGGGGCCTAACGAAGCATCGGCATTTGATGAGAACGGTTGCCCTGTTGCTATGGTTACTCATTTTACAGTTTCACTGGAACTACTCAGTAGGTGTCCGTTATAAGGAATTAATGGACAGTCTGCAGCCAATCAGAATTGAGTATTCACCCATGTTGATGTAATGGCTTATGTGCATACTAAGGCATCTCTCCCATGCTGAAATGTTTGGTTAATTGAACCATCTCGTTGGGCCCCGTGCACGTCTCGCCTGGCCCACTCTCCACCCTGCGGAGGTTAATTGAAGCACGCAGACCGATGGCGCTTCTCAGATCTGACACATAAATGGGTCGTATTTCACGGTCACGTGGCAACTTTATAAGAGCGTTCATGTCACAGGTGGATGAACCGTGTTTTTTATAGAGCCTTGTAATTGCGGGATAGTTAACCAATCTTTAGCCTCTCACTCATTCAGTCATTTGCATTTATTAAACACTCCCACAGGGTTCCAGAGAGCAGGTCCAATTAATATTCAGACATATTTCTGTAAGACACTTCAGTGGAGATGGAGTGATCACATGCAGCTTTTTCAAGCCTTTCAAGTGGAGGCAGAGAACAATTCAATAAGAACTGAACATTATTCTCAGCTCTCACATTTTCCAGCGTTTCACGCCAAGTAAATGCACAGCAGCTATTGACCATTTTTATTGGTTCATTTGTTTGTTTTAGTTTAAGCTCCTGTTTCGCCAGCATGTGTTAAAGAACATATCCTGCAAAATCAGCGTGACCCCCCAGGTTACATAAAGCTGTTCGTGGAAAGGGAAAGATCTCATTAAACTATCACCTCACACTCAGATTGCAGTGAGGAATTCAGTGAGACTGTTTGACACGTGGCATTTCAGACTGAAATGAACTTGCGTTCTATTGATTGTGCTGCTGTGGGAAAAGGTAACGGAGAGGGTGACTTTTGAGTTAAACAGCAACAGTATGTCCTCACAATAATGATTTGTGCAAAGTCTATAAAATGTCACGCCACAAGAAGTCTCGCCTAAAGAAAAAACTGTTAGACAATCACATGACTGTGATAAAAATATAGTATGAGGAAATGTGCTAATGATTTAGTTTATTTACTTTTACATTGAAAAATGAGATCTAAGAGAGAAGAAGGGACTTTTAGAGCCATCACAGTAAATAAAGGGCAGGACGGTATGATTAAAGGTTAAGTGTTAGCTATAGAAAACTTCATTAGCTAATATTACTCTTAATACATAAAGGAGCTGCTGTGCATTAGTGTCATTGACTGTTCATCAAAATCCATTCTGTTCAATGCCTTTCACTGTTTTCAGCCTCTCCTTGCTTCCTTCTTCTGAACTTGGTTAAAATGTAAATAAGTAGGAAATTATGCTTTCACTTGATGGCTGGGAGTCATTAAGTCTCCCGTGCACTAGCATGTGTGCCTGTCCTCTAGCTTTATGGCTACTTAAAGGTCATTTTCATTTCTTTGTTTAACAGCCGGCTTGTCACGCTGTAAAGGACAGTTTTGTAGGATTTAGTGTCAGACTGCAACCAACTGAATGGCTGCCATACTCATGAAAGACTGCAAAGGTGCTCTCTAAAGCCAGAGCCTACTGTAGAGACATGGCAGTGCAACATAGTGGTGACTCCCTCTGTAGATATAAAGCACTTATTCTAAACCAACGAAAGCACAACAATCGTTTTCAGGAGATTATACACTAATGAAAACATACTTATATTCTGAATCTTACACACTGGTCCTTCAATTAATATGAAAGTCTGTTGATAGCTTTGGCTCATCGTGTCAAACTCAGGCTATTACATGTTTTATGAATTATTTCCAATGACTGTGTCATCAGAAGCATTTCCTCTTTCCGATGCCTCCATGAGCTACCATTAGAGTCAACTATCTGAAATGACTCTGCATTTAGTTTAAGTAGCGCCATTAGAACGGCAACAAATGTGCCGACACATCTTGGCACAGCGAGGAGAGAGCTCGTTTCTGCCGCACCTTTGTTCATTACTGAAAACGGTAGCACTTGGCTTTTGCACCGCAGCAAGCCACCAGCCAGGAGAGACAAATTTATTTATGCACACTAAAGTGCTTTCATTCCAGGTTTAAAGAGCGAGCGCGGCCTTTTCCTCTATAAAGCCTTTTCAGGTGTAATGACCAGGGTGTGAGTACAGTAAGTCGCATTTTTCTCTCTACTGTATGTTTGCGACAGTAAAGCAGGAAAGGAAAACATATATTTTGTGCTCAGAAGTAATAATTGTCAAAGGGGTGTCAGGAAAGGAAACTCTTATGTGTCATTCTGAGGACTTCTTGGTGTATTTTATTCCCTAAACTCACCCAGAAGTCTTCCATGAGGCTCACTCGTGTCCATTTCCAAACTTTGCTGCGGGCGGACAAGGCTACCCACACCTACAAGGCAGCTGCAAGACCAGATTTAATCCTGGACCACAGCCTGTGACCTGTCTCTGCAGCACTCCTGCTAATGGCTAAGTGAACTGGCCACTGCTACACTCAGACTGGCCTTTTCTTCCTCCTGGCTCACTGCAGATGGAATGACCTCGCAGCTGCAGTCACTTATAGTTCCCTGTCATGGCATGAAAACCCATCTCTTCGGGGACGGGGAGCTCTTCGCCTCCTTCTCAACCTCTCCTTCCTTCTTTCATTCGTGCATTAACTTGCACCTGTTTTGCAAATGACACAAAACAGATACATATTTTAGGATTGATTTGTCTCGCCTCACCTCTCTGCGGATCATTTTACGTCATTCTCACTGCAGTCTTCTGCTCTGAAAGTTTCTCTTTCCAAAAGGAGGTTGTGTGTTTGGCCAAAGGAACATGCAAACATCTCCAGACTCCTCATGGGAGCCGCTGTAGCACGAACACATCGTGTCCTCTGGCCTGTTGTGTTTGGGAAATGATAACCGCAAACTGTTTGAATGGGAAGAGAAAACAAATGTTTCTGCTGCCACAATGAGCAAGTTTTCTTTTTTTCCTCTAAAAATCTGGCAGTGCTTTTTCGTGGAAGTAACAGAAGGAACTGTCCTCTGCGATAAAGTTAGAATTTTGGCCTGTAAACACGCCAAAGAACAGAGGAGAAGTTTTTTATGGTTCCCACTGAATTCTAATCTCTAATGTGTTTGAGGCGCTCTGTCCTGATGTTAAATACCACAGTGACCATTGAGACCATTGTACAGTCTGAATATTCACCAAAGGGAAATTTAACTGCAGTAAAGCCTTTAATCCTCAGAAAAGGTCAGCGACACATCTGTTAGCAGATTGGTGTATACTTTTCTCAACATTTATTGTCTTTTTTAAACTGACAATAGTTTTTTGCTCTAACTTTATGAAGTCAGTGTTGATAGCACTATGTAATGACTGTAGAATAATGACACCATTGACATATAGATCGATACCCTGTTAGCCTCACTTTCATGCCCATACAGTTCTGTCTGCCGCTCGGTACAATCTCCCAGGAAAATTATTTTTCTTTCTAATTGTCACCATCTCTGTACAAGACAACACATCCTCATACTTGACTGAAAAGGTTGATTGCCAATGATTCGTTGGAGAGTGCTAGGACAGGTCGGTACGACAAAGGTCTGCCATCCTCGTCCTGGACCTTCGACATCTTGTGGTTCCTACAAGTGCAGACTTTCTTCTTCTTTGAACTACTTTGGTCCCATCATAATTACCTAAAACGTATGTAATGACAGAATAACAGCGGTACAAAAGGTTGTCTGTTTCTGCTTTAAGAACTTCGCTCCACCATATTTATTACTGGAACACAGAGTAGTCGAGATAAAGACGAGATGTGGAGCAGATGCTGCACTGCTTCAGAAAGACATTGTGCTTTCAGAGGGAGGTTTTATACCATTTGACGGCCAACTGGCTCCAAACCCCCCTCTATCCCACCTAGAGCTCACCCACAAATGAAAGTGTTATTACCTCCTTTTTACATTATGATGGTGAGATCAGTCTGATTCAGAACGATAATGAGGGGATCATTTTTATCGATCCGAGGTGCAACACGTATTCCAGTGGAATGAGGAGCTGATAGCTATAAATCAGAAATTGAGGGACACATTTGAAAGGAATGCTCCAGGGCTTTTTCCACACTATGCTTTGGTGGGTGTCTTCTGACATTATTTTCTGTGCTTAGTTTAAGAAAATATCACTGGGTCAGTGTATTTCCTACGCAGGCATTTATTTTCAGTGATATCTTAAAACTATGTCCTAATAGCTGTGTGAAATGTTAGTAATTTATCACATTTACTGTTAAAAACATAGTGTCAGTTTTGGATAAAGATAGATCTCCCTTTAGATTTACAAGAGGGATAAATAAAGGAAGTATGTATTGAATATTAACTCTTCAACTTTTTGCAGGTATTTGCATTTCTATTTTTAGCAATCAAAGCTAAATTTGTATCAACATTCCTCTGAGGACTGTTTTGTTCAGTAAATCTGCATGTGATACACCATCGACAGCCCAGAAAATTAATTCAGCCATCTGCATGATCTCACATAATGCTATGGGTACACAGAGATGTCAACAAAAATGTTGTCCTAACCCTACGTGGTGTTATTATCATTGCTGCAATCACCATTTCTTTCTTCTTTATCAGAAGTCATTTCTTACTCTGTGAATGAGGAGGTGTATCTGCAGGTTTGCACACTCCTCTGAGCCGCTGAGTCCAGGAGCAAGAGAGCACAGGTGGGCAGGAATCGCCTGTTAACTGGTTTATTAATGGAGGGCGACAGCAGGAGAGAAGGTGCGGTTTAACCTGAAAACAGCAGCTCCTGAGCATCAGAGTTTTGCCGAATTAAGTTGCTGTTTTATATGTTAACATATTAGATTTACAGAAACTGTTTTTGACTTTCTGGAAGTGTACATTTTCATATGACCCGTGGTGTTAACTCACCTGTGCAGAAATGAGATGCTTTTGATTAGGATCCTTTTCATGAGACACGATTTCATAGTGAGCTCACAGGAGTTAAAGCCAGATTGAGGGTGAATGCTGAACATGAGGTGGCTGACAGTGACTGGAGTTCCTGCACACTGTAGTTGTTGTAGCTCTCCTGCTTTTGTCACTATGATGTGCAAAGTGCAGCCAGAGCTGTGTGATTTTTCCTGATTCTGTGAGATGTTAGTGTAAACACACACATTAAAACTTCAAATGTCCCTCCTTCAATCTTCTGTATGGCAGCTTTAGTGAAATACTGAATATTCAGCTGTCAGCATCATGTGATTTGATGGCTATAAAATGTCACAGCTGAAGGCGGGCAGCCACTTGGCCACAGATATTTAAGATATTACAACACTGACACAGAAAAATGTGGCCTGACATGAGCTGTTGCCATAATCTATGAGCAGGTACAGCTGGATAAACTTCATAAATCAGTATTACAAGTCCATGGCACATACATTTATTTATTCCCTCATCCTGAAGGAGGACGCTGCTCTGTTACGGACTTAACTCTAAGCAGATATGGACAGTGACAGTTTAATCAATATTGATTCACACACATAATTCAAGCAAGTTTACTTAGTTCTGGAGGATTCTGCCTGTAGATCTGACTCCAGCACTGTCGACATTCTTAAAACAAACCTGAAGACATGTTTTTTTAGCCAGGTATTGAAGGCGCCTTGTCATTTGTTGCCTCAGTTCAAGTCTTAGTCGCTGATTTTTACACTTTTTTGTCCATTATAAAGAGTGAATAAATAATAAGCGCAGAAGAAATACATCACTCCCCTCATTTTATTTTCCTTGTTTAAGAAAATTCAATAAAGCAAATGTCTCATTTTAGTTCGTTTTGCTTTTGTCCTAAATCAGCCGCATTAACCTGCCTTAAAGTCAAAGCAGAGTGATCTGGACTATGAAATCTATAACAAGGTTAGAGTGATCCTCTGTCTGCTGTATGCCTAATTCATTTATTTTATTTTTTTCTTTCCATGGCTTTTTACAGATAATACATTGAGCTGGGTGAGCAGTCTGAAAGTCTGAAGAGGGCTGAGAAAAGTCAAATGTGGAGTTCAGCTGATGAAGGTATTTCTCTGCTTTAATTTCCCTTTTTCTCAAAGAAATTCTTTCTAAGCAGCACTATTGATGAACTGGATGTGTAATTATGGCGCCCTAAATTACAATGCTTTGTTGCATTGTGGAGCTTTGTCCTCAGGAAGGACAGACGACTGTGACTGTCTGAGATGTTTGAGCTTTAAGACATCCCAGGTGCAGAGACAGACGTCTGGGGATGTGCTTTCAGACTTCCAGAGCTCAGAGTTCAATACTGTCTGTCAAAAATAACTCTGGTATGAGAATAATAGGACAGAAAAATACCAAAGTTCAGAAACGTTTTGTGGTATGTAGGTAAAGCTTGTCAAGCTGCCGTTTTAAGATGAAAAACTTAAAAACATAGTTTGCCTCAGTCGAAACTTCATCTTTTTTCTCCACTCTGTGTCCAAAACAAGCACATTTATAGCACACACATTTCAACAAATCAACCAGGGGCATCATAACATGCTCTCATAAAACACTAATTGGCCTTTGCAGTGAGTAATAATGCTGAGAGAGTAGATATAACATGGATGACTTCAGTCACAGTAGTTATGGTGTCAGGAGGTGAACGATGCTGCTCTGCTGTGTGTTACTGTGTCCGCTGGAAGGCTGCTCAGTGGTTTTGTCCTGCTGACATTCATGACAAAGAAAAGAAAGCGCAACAAGTCTGAGACATAATTCAACCCTATTAGAATCAATGGCAGTGAGGTGTTGGAGTGAATTATCTTCACCGTCATCTAAAGGAGCCTCATTAAACCATGAGGGGAGCATGTCTCTGACATCAGACAGTATCAGCTGATCTTATCAGAGAATAAAACATTTATTACACTCTGGAGAAATTAGCATGCTTTAAAAGTCCTCCCAACATGTCCCAAATCTGCCTGTTCTCCCAGTTAGCAATATTCCTGCCCTGTTTTATAATCCTGTAATTAGCTGTGAGTTATTCTTTGCCAGTGTGATGAGATGATATTTGTCGATTGCAGCCTCTGTCTCAAGTCGATGCAAATGAGGTAGGTGGTGTAGGAAAAATCACAGATTAAATGCAGTTGTATCTCAAAAGCCCGGGGATGCATTTGGTATCAGCAGTCCTGATATGCAGGCCTGAATCCACCCAGAGCTGAAAAACTCTTATATAAGAAAATAGTGAGAGAAAAGCTTTCTTAAAGTAAAAAACAACAAGTGTCACTCCCCGGGACAATCATGGCACACAAGTGAGGATGATAGAATGAGATAATGCCGGCAGAATTGAAATCAGGCGCGTACTGTAGACAGTGATGGAGTGAGAATATCTGGCTGTCTCTCTGCTTGTCTTTCATACCCTGATAAGTTTCCAGTGGTGGAAAAACAGTTACTCAAACACTGCGTTTAAAGTCTGTAGTTTTAACCTATCATTAGGAGGTAAATGTCGATCGCACAGTGTAATGATCGTCAGCGTTTAGATTGGTTCCCCATAAGCCTCGCTTTCACTACGCTATTCTATTCCACCGGGTGCGACCGCCCGCCAAAATAACGGCTGCTTTCATGTCTCTGTTATAGACCAAATGAATGAACTCCTAATGCTTTGTTCCACCCCCCCACACACACCCAGCACCAACCCCTGCTGCTGCACCAAGCAATACTCAAACCATGTTATTACTCCGTATTAGATTATGACAATTTCACTTCACCTCTTCCACCAACATTCTTCTTTCTTCTCTCTTATTTCCAATTTGGTGTTGATCATTTCTTCACGGACATTTGGAAACAAATGCAGTGTGTCCTGTGTTGTTGGGAGTTGCTGGGCTCTGAGGAAAACAAAAGATATCTGGCTGTCTTTGCGACTGGAAACACTCAGGGGTCTGTTTCCACTTTAAGGACAGTTTTGTGGTACTTTACACTTTTTTCCAAGACATCTCAGAAACATTATTCTTACTTCAAACACTGCAGACTAAAGCAGGCTTTTTGGCTTGTGACCTGGGAACAGTGTCCAGTTTGGGCTTTTTATCACATGTCTATGAGTTGTTAGCACCAGAGCAACATTTCCTCACTTAACTTCTCAAACGGTTTCATTAAGATAATTGTCAGAGGCCCAAAAATGTCAAACGATCCAATATTTCACAGAAAAGCAGGGATTAGAGAAAGGTTCAAAAAGTTAATAGAAATTTGTGTGTCAGACCTTTGTTTTATCTTCTTCCCTCTCTCATTAACCATCTCGAGACCCCTCAGATTTATCTTGTGGCCCTTTGGAGGGGCCTGACCTCTAAGCTGAGAAGCACTGGACTCAGCTGCAACAGTAAAATGCATCAGTATTAACACTCTAATAATGTGATATGTAATATAAATCAGTCCATCTGCGGCATGAGTGCCTTTTTTTATACTTTAAGTACAATTACTTACTTAAAAGTGCAGGATTTGTACTTCTATTGTACAGTAGTGCATTACTATATTAGTACTGATGCTGAAGCAAAGGATCTGAATGCTTCGGCCTCCAGCCAGCAGCTTCATCGTGACTCTGCATTGCCAGCCTCGCTTGAGTCTGTGCCCCACCTTTGCCACCCCAGTCAAAATGATCGGGACGTGCCCACAGCTTGATTCAAGTTTTAATCAATAGAGCTGAATGAATAAGAAAATCTCCCACAACAGGGTTTGAATAAACAAGAGACATCCCCCCTCACAAGTTCAGATTCACACGTACAGCTTTTAAAAAGTTAGAATCTCCAGTGAGACGAGTGAACTTTTTAATCAGCCGCACTTGTCTGCAGCTCGCTCTTCACACAGGCCGCACCGATAAGCATGAACTGCTGAAAGAAAGGGTCAGAAAGCCACTGCGGGACCGAGATGCTGCTCTATCTCAAGTTTAGAGAAAGTTGGAGTGAGCGGTGATATTCTTTAATATGCACTTAGAAATGCCAAGAAGCTGTCCTCAATAGATAGTATATAGATATGAGGTGGCTGAGACTGAGGCCAAGTGAGCTGATTGCAATAGATCCGGATGTTGTTTAATAAGTTTGCTGGATTGCCTCATATCACCCTCTCCTTTATCACATCCGCTCTCCCACACGTTCTCCCTCTACTCACTCTGATGTGCTCTTGTGCCAAAATCAAAACACAATTGAAAAATAGCTCCCTTCTAGTTATAAGCTTTCCGCATGGGAGTGTGTGTAGTGAATAATGTGCTGGTGTTGTCATATCCGATAGCTGATTTGATATTGTTAAAGATAGGAAAAGCTGCATTTCCTGTAATAATGAATGGGGCACAAATAAAATAAGGGATGTAAAATAGGCTGGAAGTGAAAATAACTCTTAGCTTAGTGTAACACGTGAACTTACAATACTTTAAAGTAATAGCTGAGAAATTGCTCTTTTGTAGAGCATTAGATGAGAAGATAGTTACCACGTACACTACGGTAAATATGATGCCAGCCAGTTAGCTTAGCTTATCAAAAAGACTGAAAACTGTCACACTGCGGTGAGGTCGTCCTGTCTTGGGTTATTGTCTTGTCATTTCCTGTTTTATTTTGAAAGTCTAACTCTCCTCTCGTTTCAGGTCACTTGCCCTTCCTCTTGTGTCACCCGTTTGTCATCCCTGATTCCTGATTGTGTCCACCTGTTCCCCATTACCCTCATGTGTTTAAATAGTCTGCGTTTCCCTTTGTCCTGTGCCAAAGTGTTTCGTCTCTTGTCCGATCACCAAAGCCTGCATCATAGTTCACAGCCACAGTCTGTCCTTATAAATCTTGAAACCTCGTCAGAGTGATTTTTTTGTTGTAACTTTTGTAGTTTAGTTTTGCATTTATAGTCTTAAGAGTAATTTGCTTTCTTGGTTTGCCTCCCTTTGGAGTGATTTTTAGTTCTTATAGTTAAAGTAGTATTGAGTCTAGCCTCCATCTTTTAGGAGAGTTTTTTGTTTTCACTAGTGTCGAGTTTTTTCATAGATCAGGTTTCATAGCCCTTTTGTTTGCTCTGCATTGGGGTTGTCTTGATTCAATAAAAGTCTGCTCACTGACATACTCTGCTCCTGAGTCCTGTTTGAGTTCGGGCCTGACAGAAAACAGGGGGAAACAGTTAGCATGTTTAGTAACTGTGTCTTGCAAGTGTGCTAAATTAAGCTAAGCTAAGATTAGCTGGTTCACTGCTGGCTGTAGCTTCATATTGAGCAGTTACAGTTATTAAAGTCGTGTTGATCTTCTCATCCTGCTCTCTCAGCAGAAAACATAAGAGTATTTCTCAACATGTCAAACTATAGCTTTACCTGGGTGTAACCACATCACATTTAGTCTCTTTTGTTCATTTTTATAGCACTGCAACTTACAGATCTGAAGGCCCGATGCAATTGATGGTATACCTGGGACCCCTGTAACCTTTGTGATCTGTGCTGTAAACAGCATCTTCACCTGATAAGCTTCAAGTTGGAGGTATTCTGAGTGTGAATGTGAGGGCTTTTGGTTGGTCAGAGCAGACTGAGAAGAACAATGAGGCTGATCGGACACACATCACACCTCGTCAGGCCTCAGTTGCTTAAACTCAAAGCAAACTGTGTTTCAGTGTCTCTTGAGGATTTTGACAAAGCAGCATAATTGGAAACTGAAATGTCCAACTGCAAGGGACGTGAAGATCAACAGGATGAAAGTGAAAAACTGAATAAATAAAGGCACGCTAAAAAAATACTGACGTTGAACTTCGACTGAGACCATGTCAGAAATCTGCTTGTCATGTTTTATAGATTAGGTGTAAGAAAATGTCACAAACTGACATTTGAGTTGCAAAATGAAAGAACGGTGACCTTCCTGGAAACTGAGCGAGGAGGTTAAAGCTGGTGAGTTTTGCATTATTTTAAACATGGGATAATTGAGCTGTTTGCATCCACAGGCTGCTAATTACTCACTTCTTGAAAGTCTGTTGCTCATGAGCTCTGTTATTAGCTTGATGTTGAGCTCACTGTAAAGTGCTCAGTAAAGGGTTGAAGGAAAGACCATAAAATGAGCTCATATATTAGCTCATACTTCAGAAGTGTCACAGACGTTGTGTTATCTGAGGCAAAGAGAGTCTCCCCAACCTCTAGCTGTGTTGTGCTTTTGTGTCCTCTTCATCAGCCTTTTTCCCTGTTAAAAACGTGACAATTAGTATTTAGCCTTCAGCTGTTTTTACTGTGTCACTCTAGTGTCCCTTGTGCTGCTCTGGCTACTTTCAGAACAGAGCGAGCTCAATCAAAACGCAGTACTTCAACATGTAATAGTAATAATAAAAACCCAATTCCACCATTTTTCATGAAAATCTTCAAAAATCAATATAATAGTCACTTCATCATGAGGAAATAAAGCAACAAATGACTGTCGAATATGTTCCATTATCAGAGAATTTATTGTGTGCGACCAACACAAGAAGCTGAACTGGGAAACTGCTCCAACCACATACAAAATGTGCTCTTTCAGTTCCCAACTTTTCTGCACATTTCATTTTCAGTAGTTATACTCAGACCTCAGGAAAAGCTGATGTCTGGCCAAACTGCAAAACCTATTTCTAAGTTTGCCAGAGTAGTGGAAAACTTAAAAATCCCTCCAACTTAACTCTTACATTCCTGTGGTGCCGCTGTCTTACAATAGCCCCGATCATTGCTGCCCGCAGTGTGCGTCATGCATGTAGTGTGCTGTAAGATGACACTAGTACAACAATCTTTAACTTGACCTGCTGTAGATGTAAAGCTTCTGTCACCTTCAGTGGTAACACCTGAGCTGATGCATTCTTTCTGGCAGGAAACACAGCGGGCTGGTGTGTCTTGTCTTGATGGGTGACTCCTATTCAATTCTATCTGTTTAATTCATCCTTAACAAGGTGAGACACTGTTGCCACCAAGTGGTCTGAAAAAATAGTGCCCAACATTTGTGGATGAGAGGGAATATCCTCCATCTGAAACCTCTGTTGCAGACTGAATTTTATGCTGGTGACGCTTTCAAGAACAGAAAGATAAAATACAAGACTGCATTTTCCCGATGTGTCAGGTCTAGTGACACAAACAGGAAAGGATGTATAATCCCAGGCTTCAAAGGTAAACACAAGGTCAGACTTTGTGCAAATCCCTATTCCTGCTGTCTGCTGTTGGAGCAGAGAGAAATAACATTATCCTCCAGCAGAACAGAAAACAAAGCTCATTCATCAGGAGTCAGCAGCTCCAGCATGCTGTACTACAATCAAATTTCTAGCTCTCACTTGATGCACTTCTACCATCTGCTTGCAAAGCTTCACCATACAACACAGCTGCTAAATGCAGTCGGCCAAAGATGAAATTCAATTTAAAAACCCTTAAACGCACAATATGTAACATTTCTGCATTGAAATGTCTGAAAACAACAATACATGTTATGTATTTGATGAGTTGTGTACTTATGTTCTCCCAAATGTTCCCAACAATGTTCAAAGCCAGAGAAATCGAATTTTATTCAAGGTAATGGTGCGTTTCATTGGTCGCCTGTCAATGGCGACTCAGGAAATGCCACATGAAACATTAGAGAGCGAGGAAGGAATTACCTCGTCCACGAACATTTCTGCCTGAGTCACATAGATTTTCATCAGCATTGGTGGTTGTTTAACAAATAAGATTACAGCTCCCATGATTCCACACTTCAGGGGTTTTAATACATTCACTCACTGCCCATTCACTCACTGTACTACACAGGTGAATTAAATGCATTAGAGTTGTAACTAATGGTCGTTTAATTCAATTTTTCTAGATAAAATATCAGAACATAGTCAAAAAATGTGCATCCCAGTCCAGGGTGACATCCTCAGATGTCTCCTTTCATCAGATCAGCAGTTCCAGATCAACAAAAGACAAAGAAAAGCAGAACATCTTTGCATTTTTGCCATTTTTGCTTGAAATATTCATTTAAATCACTTGATCGACTGATTGTTTCCGCTCTAAAATGTGTGCATCTGAGCACACGTTTCCTTACAGGAGACAGAAGGGAGCCCCGAGCCACCTGATGACCCCTCACTGAAGCGTTTCCATGCTTGTAGAAATTTGATGGACAGCTGACTTCAGGGTGAGGTCTGAAGGTCATCCACGCTGTTCCCTCCCCCTGTGTTCCACACTCACACTAGTCAAAACCTCGGCCTTGACAGACCATCCATCTTTCTCACCCCATGCAGTTTTCGCTCTTCCTCCTCCTCCATTTCGTTACTCCTCAGAGAAGAGGTCGTAACCTCACCAGACAAATGGAAACCGCGTCATGCTTCTCTGGTAATTAGCTGGTGGTGGCTGATCACGTCAGGAACACGTCAGCTTCAGGGATCATGTCCTGCGGTGTGGAGCAGACTCCACCTGTCTGACCAGCAAAACCATAAAGTAGAGCTGCAACAGGGGCTTGTAGCCCCCATGCATTTGCATTGTTCTCCTATCTTATCATGTTATTATTATAAAATTGGCACTGGACATGCTCACTCATTGAAAATTGTCACCACACACAGGAAATAACAGATTTAAAGTGAGGATAGATTTAAAGAACCTTCTCCCAAACAGCTGAACCTGCAAAGGAAAAAACCTTGTCCTTATTAAAAGATGCTAAATGCTCCTAAACGCTTGTGACTGACTGTGATTAAAGCTGCAGATTGCAGTGCAAGGTGCTGCTCTAATCAGTGCTAACACACTGCTGGGTCACGTCCAACATCTGCTTTGTTAACTCACTTAGATTGCAAGGTCCCCGTCCCTCGTGCTATCCTCAAATTATCCTTCTCATTGCTCCCAGCATGTCCTCACACGTCCTGTACCCCTCGTTGGTGCAAAGTCCGCACTGATGTGCAGTAAATAAATATGTCAGGTCATGTCCAGCCTGAGGGACAGCTGTGTGAAAAAGTAAAAAAATATCTTTTGACTTTAGCCTTTAACTTGTTCTGACTTTCCTGATAGTTTTGCAGGGCTGCACATGTTGGATTTTACTTGATTTTATGCTTTCTCTCTATTTTTACTTTGTCTTTGCTCTGAAGCACTCTGAAGCAGCATTTCTTGCATGAAAGGTGTGATACAAATAAATTTTATTATTGTTATATTGTTAAAAAAGAGCAATCTGTTATATCAAGTATTGTTTCTGTTGAAGTTACTTATTTTCAGAAATATGATTACTCTGAGTATTTGTTTCGTGTCTGCTGTTCCCAAGATACATCTCACAGATCTTAAAGGAGGCACAAACTGTATTTGACTTTATTTGACTATAGACATATTAGACCACACTGATGCTGTTACTGATCCGGAGAGCCTTCTTAAACTTCTAAATCTATTGGATTTTTGAAAGAATTAGCAGTTAAGAAAAGAAGAGATATAGCAATATTATTTTTTATACTCCTTTTGTGTAGATTGTACATATATATAGTGGATTTTTTATTTTGTATTTTGTACTTTCTTTTTCTATTCATCACAGCTGACTAATTATGTGTCAGCGTCAGGTTCATTATCATCACCTGCAATTAGGATCATGATTCAAATGAAGACTGGAGGCAGTGGTAGTTGACATTGAGCTGATGTGCGAAACTTGATTTTGTCAGCAGGTACAAACTGCTCTGCAGAGAGAGACATGAATCAGCAGTCATGGCTGCCAGAATGACTGACAAAGTCACTCAATAACGCGGCAATAGCTGCTGAAGGTTGACACTCATGTCACATCAGATAAATGTTGGGTGTGAATAGTCATGGAGAAAGTCGGCTCAGTCGGAGGACTGGCGTCACACTTTGACTTTGAATGGTTGGTGTTACGACATTTTTTTTTTTGTTCGTTTAGACTAAAGTGGTGCCAAGATTATGCATGAATATTCCTTTGTTTTGTTTGTTTCTATGCTCTTGTGTTGGAGCATGGAAACAAGAGGAGACTCTTAATTTGCCATATAATCAAGTGGAGAGCCTTTTAAATCAGACACAGTTCAAAGGATCAGGATGCATGTCACCTCTGCCATGTGAGGCCATTACTCTCAAGCACTAATACATGCACTTAAAATTTATTTGTCATTAAATAACACTGTGTATGTTCAGTAGTTAACATGCAGCAGCAGCGTCCCGTTTCACCCAAAATCCACCCTTTGTGCACTCAGCAACGCACAGTGGGGTGTCACTTTCTAATCTTTACAGTTCACCTCAGCAGTGGTGATATACCGTACAGTCAGACATAAGAGCAGTGGAGCCGTTCATCCACCTGCACTTTAAATCATTTCTGACAGTTTCATGATTAGAGGGGACATCATCTCAGGCACATACTTTCCTCCCTCCTTTTAACCTCACTTCACCGGCTCTCCTTGCATTACTTTACATGTTCCATTAAAGGTAAGAGGCTGTGCAGGTTTATGATTCTTCATCTTCCCTCGGATGTTGGGGAAAGATTTTGTGCAACAAAACATGCAGTTTGGGCCTGCTGTAAATGGGTTAAACAAAGCAAGACGACAACAATGGATTTTATAATGAATGGGAAGGCCTCAACCATAAGAAATTATACGAATGATCTGCCTTTATTTTCAGGATTGGGTTTCATTTGTAACCCTTACCTGTCCTGTCGGTTCCAGTTGTGGAAAGCATACATCAGGCTAGAAGCTGTGGATGTTCCCTTTTCCCATTACACTGAATCAGCAGTGTATGAAACAAGCCCATCTGCTGCACCGCCTGCTCCTTTTTGTTGTTACACACACTTCTGCCCCTGAAATGTGGATTCATTTTTGTTATGTATTGATTGTGAGTGAGAGAGGGAGGCTGCAGGTTGGCAGTCGCACGTCAGCAGAGAGAGTTCTCACTCAAAAACCGAACTGCAAGTGATGCCAACACAGGGATTAGAATAAACAAAAGACCTAAGATGACTTGACCCACTCGAGTGTTGCTGGATGCTCCCCTGCTCGTAGCAACAAATCATCACTGTAACCTAGCAACAGCACTCGGAGTTTAATTAGAGCAACTAGATAGTGAGCAGTCCGCAGTCGGATGGTAATCTCCTTTAGTGCACTCGTGGTTCTGTTGTCTGGACTGTTTCATGAAAATAAATGTTTTATGTCAATGTCACAGAAATATGGAGGGTTTAATTCAGCTGCTGTTGAATCATTTTTTTTATTTTCACCAAAGAAGTTCTCTGTTTATGAGATATTCTCTCATATTCAGTAATGTATATTACTGAACAAATTATCTTTTCAAATATATTCCAATGTGAAACTAGCTGAACAGCCCCTGCACTTGTTAAAATATTTTTATAGGACCCCTGCCATATGTTTTTCAGTGATTATATTGTTAGTGAGCATTAAAACAAATGAATTCAAATTGAATTTTCTCATGCTGTTTGAGGACCCACAGTTTATTTATGCCTTTCTGATAAAAATAGCAAAAATGAATCTAAATTAGCTGTTTGATTGCTCTTATTGACGTTATAAATGTCTCACTGCTCCCCTGAGGGAACATTTAATATTCCTCAAAGAGGACAGAGCGACTAATTACCCAAATTATCTCATTGGCTCATTAGGTTCTGATGGCAGTTGACACTGCTCAGGCACTCTGCTCCAATGGTAGAAATTATGCTGTCAAAATGTCACTCATGCTGGGAAATAACTGTGCTACTAATCAGACTTGGAAAATTAAATCAAGACTCATTCAGTGCTTACAGTATGTATGCATCAGCATTTTTTTCACAATATGTCTACATTATACATCCACTCACAGCAGGTATTTTTTTTTAGATTATTCTCATTAAACATGTTCAGAAGTTATTTTTAGAATGTCCCCAAACGCAGCATAGATTATAGATTATTAAATCATGACTGTCGATGTTAATGAAGAGGATGATTGGAAAGGTAGCTGTGTTTACTTCACTGTCACTGTCCGTCACAGTTCACGATAAATGCGAGTACATTCATGCCGGTGCATTTTTCCAAAATTGACTGGGAGTTTTCTCATTTGCCCTCCATGAATGCATTTACAAAAACAATTTGCAAAAGGAATATCAAATTTTCTTCCTGTCTCAAAATGAAATGGCTGAATTTCCCTGGAGTTTCTGTTGAGCCAGTGTCAGGAAACGAGGGTCCACCTGCTGATGATAAGCTGGTGATGTTTACCATGTTCTCTGTCTTAGTTTGGCATGATAATACGCTGACTTTTGCTTCTTAGCACTGAACACAAGGTGCAGCTGAGGCTGACGGGAATGTCATTAGTTTTAATATTGAACAAGTTCTAATTGTGATCTGTTGACAGCGCTAGAGGAAAAGTCGAGGAGTCATCAAAGTTATTACAATTCATCCCGATGGGAAGTGAACTTCTGTACAGAATTTTATACCAATGCAATGTAGATGTTGAGATACTTCAGTCTGGACTAAAGTGGTGGACCAGCTGACCAACAGGCATTGCTATCCATATAGCCATGCCGCTAGTGTGGCTAAAATCTTTCACTTGGGGGCATTTGATGGGAAATTTACTCACATTCGTGTTTCATTTTGGATGCTCCATCAGCATCCCTGCAGCTCCATTGTCAGGTGTGTTATTTGACATCCAAGGAGATTTTTAGCTGATATTCATGGTCCTTTAACAAAGAACACCACTGATTATGGTGACCTGTTGACCCTTTTATACAGATCTGAAAATTGAAATGAAGATATGTGTGATGTTTAATGAATAATTTATGTTCCTCAAAGGAATTGTTTCCCACTTAGCCATTAGATGAATTACACTCATAGGCTTTTTTAGGCAAGGTAGGTGAGTAAAGGCAAGATCATATGTGTTGATTTTTGTGTTCCTGTGGCCTTCAACGTGGATATTGTATGATATAAGAAGGTTATTGCCATGACATTCATTGAGTATGTCATTGCTCCCCACAGGAAGTAAGTGACTTATTCTTGGAAAAAATAACAACTTGGTACGGTCTCATATTCTGCCTCCAAAATCATTCATGATGGGCAGCCTTCAGCACTGCACTACTTCTTCCTCTAGATAAACTCAGTCACTGTCTTTTGCCTCCAGTTGTTGCTTTACGAAAGCGTAATTCAATCCATCCTGTTGTCGGCAAACTGCTCCCACAGCTTCCTCAGCCTGTTGACCCTCTCCAACAAAAACAAACATATGAGCATCACACTTACTGCCTCTGAAATCATCTGCCTCCCCACACCCAGACTCTCAGACATGAACACGCCTTGCACTCACAATACCAAATGGCACTGATCTCCACCTCAATCAACACTTCATATCACGGCCATCTGGACCTTAAAATGGAGGAGAGCTCCCAGCAGGAGATCTGCTATTGAAGCATGGAACAAACAAACAGTGTTGAATGCTGGGATCAACGCCGGACAGACATTTATGGATTAGTGCACCCGCTATGTGTCAGTACAACAAACAAACCTCTCTATAGCGGACGATCATGCACTCAAAATAAGTTTTACAGAAGACAGCTGAGAACATCCAAAGACTTTCACGACGCCAATGATAGACGTTTCAAGTCACACAGGGAGATAATAATTCAGCATACAGCTTGTGGGCCCTCCATCACCCCTTTGAGTCCAAATTTTGGCTTCATCTCCAACATCTAGCATGAGTCTTTATGCTAGCTCATGGTTTGATGTTTATGTGAGCTCCATCAGAGTTTCCCAAGATAGTTTCCCTAAAACTAAGAGTCTGTCCCAAGAAATTCCATGAATACTAATGCTCTGATCTCTCGCCTCGTAAGCCCCCACTAATGCCCTTTCTGGAATATTCCTTGCCTTTGATAGGATTAGAGTTGTGTGTTTAGCAGGATAAAACGAATGAAGCACATAAAGTGCAAAGGCTGCATTTATGGGCCAGCCCTCACCAGAATTTAAAAGGCGGAAATATCAATTGAAGCCAGAGGAGTGGACTAAAGATCGATTTTAGCACTTCCCTTCATAATATAAATGACAGTGAGGGAGATGACATAAATCAGTCATGGAGAACGACTTCGTTATGGTGGCAATATTAATCATTTTTAGGTCAAACATGAATTTATGCTTTTAACATAAACTTGGCATTCAAAGTCTGATTTTTTTGCATCCTCCTCGTGTAATTTAATGAGATAAAAGGCTGTCTCATCAAGCAAAGATATTAATGTATAATATGTTAATGGGAAGGAAGAGATATATATATATATATACTTAATGATGCTGTGCTATGCAGTTTCTTTTTCCAGCTTCCCATCCCATTTTTAACAAAAAAAATTGAACTGCAAGCAAGCAGTGTTTTTTTCTTATAATTTCTATGACTTTCACCATCAGAGCTTCTTTCAAAGTGCTTATTTGAATCAGCTAGCTGCAAGAAAACAAGTCAAGAGCGTGTAGAAACTAAAAATCTTCATTTTCGCTTTATGGCTGCACATTTCTGAGCAGCTCTTCTCGTTCCCCAAGAGCTTAGTAAATTTAAGAGCAATAAACTCATCCACGTCTCATTACCACTTTTGTCTGGTAAATACTATTATGAAAGCCCCCCGCTTGCTTATTTGGGCAGTTGTAGAGCCTCTCCTCTGGAGCACTTTGTGCTAATGAAAAGGTGTCATGTTAGCTCAGACCATGATGGATTGAACGAACACAACCTCTTGAGAGATCTCTGGCACGGCTCCTCATAGGGGGAGATTGCCACTGCCAGTCTGAAGAGAGGAAGCATGTGTCTGCCAGAAAAAAAGGCCCAGAGATGTGATTGATGCCACTGAACCACAACCTCCAGGCAAAGCTCAATCTGGATAAGCCGCTCGTTGTCCCGCTGGAATCTCCAATATCAACAATTTGCTGATGGAATTTGGACGAGTGAACATGATAATGTCTCGGTCTCATTTACAGAGTGTTTTGGATTTTCACACGGTGGTGTAGAAATGTATATTTTTGCTAAGAAAAAATCGAGTGTTTTGGGACAGATGAGACACTGTGGCATAACAGCAGCAGTCATACTACCTGACTGTTATTGATAATCAAACCAGGGATCCTTTGTGATCAGAGGCAACTTTTCACCTTTCCAAACCCAAAGCATCCTAATTAGCTTCCCAGTGCTGTAACCAACTGGCTGTCTCACTGAAATCCCAGTGAAAATTTGGATTTGGCCTCTTCGCTGCTACACATTGGCACAGTCACTCCCTCCCCGGACAGAGCTTGCCAGAACGAAGCTCTTTTTCCTCCCGCAAAACTTTGCAAATCAATGCAGAGTGCACATGATCCGCTATCAACTTTGACCAGCTGTTAAACATGAAGCAGTGAATGCTGAGGCCAACTGGAAAGCAGAGTTTGGTTGAACACACACACACAATTTAAAAACGTGCGTCTACATGGTGAAAGAAACAGACTGGGGACACAGTGAGCTTGAGCACATTCGATATTTTCTATCACTTAGATGGAAAAACAGCTTTGCTTTATTTTATTGGCCTTGGTCTCACCTTGCTTTCAAAGTTCAATGTTTAAATGCTGTCATTTAGAGACATACAGAACTTGCATCTTGACTCTGACTTCCACCAGAAGATTTAAAATCAGCTCTCATGTGTATCACAGACTTGCTCACACTGAAAAGAAGGCCGTTGCATGAATTAAACCTGACGCAAAGTAGAAGTATAATTCAGTGGCCTGCATCCTTGTTTGCAGCTGAAAGCTCACCCATGACTCATGCCAGTGTAGCCTTTGGCAGTGCGCCACATTAATCGCCAGGGTAATGGGAAGACAGGCCTATTGACCAGTAGTCCAATAGGACAGAGGGGCAGGACATACAAATCAAAGCTGTCCAGCCTCATATTGACCAGACCGTCCACTGGAAGCGAGATTCATTAGCTGGATGAGGGAGGAAGGAGACGTGGGCAGAGCGCAGGAAGTCACAGGGATTTTATTAAGCTCAGAATCTGCCAGTTTTGCACAGAATTATGCTTGAATATGTAAAGGGCAAGACTCCAATTAGAAGATAGTGCTTTTTAATAATCCTTCACAGTGAACCAGATTTCAGTCTACAGATGAGCCGTCTGCGTTTCAGCTTTTCGGCTGAGCGCCTTTCAGCTCATGCATGTCTATATAGGGTGGAGGTTCAGTGGCGCAGCAGGCTCGAGTGCCTGATAAGTGATGGAGGTGTCTGCGGTGCTGACCTGTCGACGGCTCGGGAATCAGAGCGCTCTTCTGTCTTTCTTGTCATTCTCCATTACGGACTGTCCAGCGGTGAAGACAAATGTAATGTCGAGGGCCGAGTTTACACACCGATGATGCTCAAAGCATCGAGGACCTTCACCAGAGCTGACCATTTATAAATGTTGCGCCTGTGTTTTGTACGTCAAGTCTTGGCAATTAGAAAGACCTCATGAAAATGAGGCACACTGTATATGCACTCATACACAGTGGCCATCACTAACTGAGCTGGCGTATTCTGTATTCTGCTGCCCGTTAAATCTCTCTCTCAGGCTGCCGTGTGACAGGAACAAGTGGCGAGCTTCCCCATTAGCGAATTGATCTTACAGTTGAAGCTCCATTCTTCTTCTGTTTTTGTGTAATGTGCCTTATCGCCAGCTGTTACATCAGAAGTAAATGGCCTTCAGTCACACGAGCAGATTTCTCTTTTGTAGCGCCTGTTTTTTTTTTTCCCCTCAACAAAGCAGCACGAGAGACGACGCTTATTGTTTCTGCAGTTCATTGAGGAAATCAGAGAACTGTGATGACTGTGCACTTTGCTGCCGAGTAAGAAGTTTCACAAGCAATCAATGAAATGGAGCTTTAGGAAAGAATCGACCACGACGTGGTGAAGTGAATATTAGCACAGGAGGGCTGTGCTCCATCAGTGTGTTCAGCTGTTAATAGGCCGTTTTCCCTCAAGACATTTCAACATGTCTCAGAGAGAAAAGCACAGGTGTAAATAATACATTCACTGATGGCTGAATTCCAGTCAGCTGCTTCGGTTTCAGGGCCCTTGTATTCATTGTTATGGCTTACTTGACTAGAACAGAGGCATCATTAATGTTATCAGTTACCCCTGTTCGTTTGGTACAATGACAAGTCACATTGTCTCCTGTGATGAAAGACACAGGTCACAAGGTCATTCAATAGTCCTGTGTGTCACACAAAAAGGAACGAAAAACTAACAAAATTAGATATTTGTGGTTTTGTTTCGCACATTTGAAACGTTTTGTCTGCTGTGAAGCCGAACAGTCGAACAGTTCATTACATTAAACATTAATTTCATTATTTTGCCATATTGTGACGTGAAAAATGCAATGATCTGTGTTTTTAAGGCTTTCAGTTTTCATGTGAGTTTTTTTTCTAGTTTCTTTTCGCTCCTTGTACACTTAACGAATTGATTGTTTTTGTAAGTTTGCAGGCACTTTTTGCTGTGACATGGGACTGTTCATCTTACACACACTACATGCACCTGAAACTACTCCTTGAATTGAATTAAAGAGCCTGAGATCTGGATTAAATTATTTATTTTTTCTGACACTTACAGATGTACCAAGCAGACCATGATTCATTTACAACATTAACCTTTCCCATATTAAAGAACATGGGAATCATGTTTACCAGCCCAGTTGTTTAAGCACAGGAGTGGGCAGTGACTGTCCCCTTGTGGGCAGAGTAGTGAACATTTTTTTGTGTTTTTGGGCCATATAATCAGGAAGTTACAGGTTCTGCGGTGCCAAAGTGCTTTTGAGCAAGACAGCTGAAAAATACAAGTTTGAAAGTATGTGAAGCAAATATTATTTCTTGGTTAAATGTCATCAGAACTTAAACTTTTTGTATGTGAAACAGCAGAATCAGAATCACTGGCTTATAATTATGAAATGCTGAGCATATTAGAATTTTATTTCACATTATTTGACTGTTTAATTGGACAAAATGAAGTTTGATTTCGTGGGTTTTTCAAGCAAAAAGCCATGTGTCAGTGACAGTGAGCTCAAGCAGTGAACCATCATATTAATGTAAGGTTTGCCCCTGACAGACACCTCCTCACCCTTATGACATCAGGCTGACTGATGGAGAATCTGCACCACCTTTCTTTCATTAAAGAGGATGGGTGGAGGACAGACGGTGTCACCCACAGGAGCAGCTTCATCACTGACAGCATGTTACAGGTCTGTGAGGCAGACAGCGGGGAGGAGCGCCGGGGCGAGCCGACAGCAGCCCATCACCAGTAAGCATTGATCATCCTTTACCGTTTTCCGTGTCGTCTCTGTGAGGGCTAAACGGCGTCGTTAGGGTGTTTTCACAGCGTGTTTACTGGCGTTTATTTCCCGCCGTCGTTGCTGTTGTGTTGTCGGCCTGTGGCGATGACAGCGGTGCGTTTATGCGCCTTCACCGCCGCTTTGACGCCACAGGCTGCGGAGAGGCTGCGCGGTGAATGGTGCCCAGCTGGATCCCCTCATTTTATGAGACGATTCAGTTAAACAAATAAGTAAAGCAGCTGACATAAGGACCTACAGGAGGCTAGGCTGTGAACAGCTAATTCAGTGTCAGCGTATCAATCCATTGACAGCGTCTGGTTTAAAGGGAAGCCCGTTGGGCTCGGTTCAATAACTCACACTGACCGGTGATTAAACCGTGGTGAGGCTTCAGATACAGATCTGACTGCTCTGCAAGTGTTCAACAAGACGCATTGATTAAGAGACAGATAGATAGATCCCACTAAAGAGCTGCTTAATAACCACAAAGCCTTTAGTGCATCAGGCAGAGCAAAGCTTTATTTATTGTGTGCCAGGCTAATAAACTGACTGAAGGAAATGTTGAGACACAAAGGATGCATGTCCATCACTTCTCCAGTGTCCCCCTGCCTCTCTTCATGTCTCATAGGTGACTGGAGCTGGTTTGGTTGATGTCCTTCACCCCATCAGAGATGCTGCTTTCAGATGCTCATGGAGAAATGTGAAGGAGATTGAAAACTGACGGTGCCACTCAAACTACTCTGAAGGACAGAAGTGATTGGTCTGTCAAGGCTGTGTGCTGTTCTCTAGGTACAAAGTGTCAGTGTTGGATGAGAAATCGCCTGGTCAAATGCACAGAATCGAACAGCTCAGTGTTCATTTTTGGCCTGCAGTTAATGATCATTTTCCTCAGCAACAAGCCAAAACTCAAAGATAGACAGTTTACTATCCCATAAGACAGAAAAAGCAGGAAGTTTAGTTTTAGTAGCTTTAATTTTACACCTGATGACTTTGCCAGCTGTAAAACATGTTAAATACAATGTGTTTTCATTATAATCTGTATGTGTGATTGGTTGATGCTGGAGTCAGCCCGACCCCTTTTTACCTGCTCCCACATCCAATTTAGTGTATGTTGCTGTCTACTGTAACTGACCCCAAACTTAAGTAATGTGACTATTTAAGATGATATAGTGTACATTTTTTGCTTACGTATCATGTATTTGTTCATGGGCACATCACATATGACATCTGAAGTGGGAAATATTTAAATGTCATCAAAACACAAGGATTAGATGATTAATCGACTGTCAAAATACTTTCTTTTCATTTCATTTGTTCTGCCTCTAATTCTTTTATATCATTAAGCAGTGGGTGTAATCTAAAGAAGAAAGATGAAATAGTGTCCAAATTATCACAGATCTTTCTGTGCAAGGTGAAAAAAAACTGGTTCAGCACACGTTCAGTCCCCTCAGTCAGTGTCACAGCCTCCTCTGATTAACTCTGGGTTTCTTTTGCCTCTCTGAAGACGCGTCCAGCCGGGGAGCGAGGTAGCCCTGAGGCAGAGCTATGGGCTGCGGGGGGAGCAGGACTGACGCTCTGGAGCCTCGATACCTAGAGAGCTGGACCAAGGAGACGGAGTCGACGTGGCTGACCAGCACGGACACTGAGATCCCCCTGTCGTCCATCCAGAGCATCCCCTCGGAGGGCTCTGAGGCCGGCTTCACCTCTGAGAAAACAGCCAGCCCGGGTAAGAAGAATGAATCATGGCTGAGTGGATCGCTGACTGAACACTTCATTGATCTCCTAACAGGAACAGACAGTAATTTAACTGCCAAACAATGAATGATGAATGAATGAATAATATGTTTATGGTTGTATAGATTAGTGCTTAATTAGATTCCCACTTTGAAATACAGTTTATTTGCAATTTCAATCAAATGTCCCTCTTTGTAAATGTCTGTATGATGTGGATTTTTTATCGATCTTTGCACCAAATCCACATCCATCATTTTAAATTGCTACATTATGAGTGTTGCATTAGCAGAAATTCAGTTTTTTGTTCAGTTTTACACCAGTCTGATATTTGCTTTTATTCACACTGAGCATGTAAAGGTCAGGCTTTGGGTCATTTGCTGTAAGTAATGTGGCAGGATTAGCAAAGAGTGGCACTTTCTTTACACTCCTAACATCAGAGTGAAGCGTGACAGCTACAGTGTACAGTATGTGTTGGTATATCTGCTTTTCCTTGTAGGAAAAAAACCCACAAGTGTTACACATTTTGGAGGCACGATTCAAAGAAGAATCCATTATGCACAAGGAAATTTGATCTGGAAAACGTGTGACGAGCTCAATGAGTGGGTGCCCTCACGCTGTAGTGACGGATTGTGAATGACATGAGGACACTTTAGATGCTTTGTTCTTCTTCTCGTATGCTGTTAGTCACTACCTACAGCTCCAAAAACAGACCATAATTCTGTTCTTTGTTAATTTGTCTGTTGAACTGAATTGCGGGTGTGTTTTCTTTGAAGCCAGGAGGCGATGAATCAGGAAATGGGCGTAATAGGCTGCATCAAAAGCCACTGCGCTCAAACACGACTTGGCTCTCATGGTAACACATACAGCTGTTTGTGAATGTAGGCCGAGGAGCCTTGATGTCATTGTGAAGACAAACTCAGTGACGCTCTGCTCCGTAGAGATAAAACAGATCCAGAATTGGGCAAATTAATTAGCAAACGTTGGTTCCACCATAGTGCAGCATGCATGTGTGAGATGTGTTTTTAAACATTACTGGGCAGACTTTTCTTTAAAGAGTGTGTTTGAGCTCATGTTTCCTGAATATTTAAGTTCACACTCACACATGAACAAGGAGGATGCAGTCTGTGCAGCTACTTTATGTGTAAATACATCAAGGTACTGTGTGCACAGACTGCAGGTGTGTGGAAATCCATGTTGAGGATTCACCCCCACATCCAGCTCTCAGCTCTCAGACCTTTTTGCTTTGAGAGCGACAAAGCTGAGCTTTTTTTTTGTTCCAGTTCCAGATTTCTTTGAGGATGGCCTCCCTCTACCCGCTCAGGCTTACCTGAAGGTCTGCTCAGCCGTGTCTGAAGCCAGTCTGAATGACGTGAAGCCCAGCAGTCCCCCTGCAATACTGGGCTCTCCAACCGGGGAGCCGGCGTTACCTTCATCTGGCACCACAGTGCAGCGCAGAAGTGTTCTACACACTGAGGAGATTGTAAGAGTCTCTTTAATTAGTCCAGTTTAGAATATCAAAGCACCTTTTCCTTTCTTTTTTTCTTTTCTGTTCATTTATTCAAAGTAATGAGTTGTGGGAATCAATCCATCTTTGACATTGCTTTCATGTCTTGCTCATACGTTACACTAATTGATTCGGCGACCATTCAAAAATTATCATGTTAGAGTTTTTAGGACCCTACTAGATATATTTCCACATTAATGAAGGGATTTTTTTATTCATTCCTCATCACTATCAGACAAAATGGCAGGACAATCGCATGTCGACCAAGCAGGTGACCATCACGGTGACGCAGAGCATCCATCAGGTGGACAAGAAGGGGAAGGTGAGGAAGTCCCTCACCACCTACGAGGTAATGAAGCCTGTGGAAAGCCTCAAACAGGCAGCCACACAAAACACTTGAGCGCAGGGGAGGCTGGAAGAAGCCAAAGACAAACGAAGACAACTGTGAAATGTCAGCTGGTAAAAGTGAATTATTCCAATATTACTTCATAAATATTTTAGTTATGTTATGTGACATTGGCACAGAACGTGTAGTTGCTGCTGTGCTACAATCAGTATGGCTCAGGAAAGTGAACTTGATTGCGATGATTGCACTACTTACAGTGAAGCCTGGACATGCAGGGGTTTGTGATGACAATGTAAAGAACTGTCTTACTACATCATGTTGTTTTGCGCAATACAGTGTTAAATTTTCTTATCTAGTCGTTCGTGTTTTCTAATGCCTATTAAAAACGTTGATTGTCCTTGTTTTTAATGACTTCATAAAAGCTGCATATCTCAGACATCAGGTTCATCAGTTTTAATGGGATCAGTGTGTTGGCACTTTGAGGAACAAATAAAACTTTTCTGGGATCATCACACAGTATATACATCATATGTAGCATGTAGCATCTTCTCTGCTGCAGAGTTACTAAGTGCTCCTGGGGGATCGGTGGCTGTTACAGCAGTTCTGAGGTCAGCTTTGCGTTAAAAGCGTGTGGATCTGTTTTTGATGGTCATAATGTATTTGTCCCGATCTGAACAATGGCTCTTCCTTCTCCATCCACTCCTCCACACAGAAGTCTGGGAAGAAGAAACGGATTTCTCTTTGTGCCGACTCCGCAGAATCTGGAGAGAGGGGAGATAAAAAAATATGATTTAGTACATTTGCTCACTTGTCAGCACACTGAGCATAAATCTTTCAGCTTGCATGGAATGGGCAACTAAAGTATGAGCTTTCTAAATTTACAGCTTTGTCTGAAGTCTCCCCTGTTCACTCATTTCACACTCACAAAAAACCAACTCATTGCACTATCCAGTGAAAAGGGAGCCGTTTGGACACAGCTTAGGTGATCTGTTAATACTGCCTTAATATTGTTCAGCAAATGGACGAAGATTTATTCAAATATTTTGCAACACAACTTTCCTAGAGAATAAAGTTTCGAGCTATTTGAGTTTCTGCCCCATAATTACAGTTACAGTGAGTGTTTCCCAAGGCTATACCTGCTAAATCTGCAGCATGTGAGCAGACAGCCCATGTGATAATGTACAGGCTTAAGACACATAGAAATCCATGACACTCAACACGCTGCCTACCTGAGCCATGGGTCGTGTTCCGTGTGTCTGTGAGTCCAAACTGGGCCCTGATGGAAGCAGGCGAGGTGTACCTGGCTCTGAACACTTTGGTCGGTCCCATGAGTTCTCTCCAGTGACATATGGCGTCCTCTCTGGCTAAAACATACGCTCGCATCGGACCACTGGGGGGAAAGAATTCGACAATATAACCAATCAAGCATATTCTGCTCTGTGTGGCTCTTACAGACATTTCATTTTAAACGCGGGACACTTTCTAACACTGAACTGACAGCTCCGATGAGGAGACGAAAAGTGACTGTAGACACGTTCAGGGAGTGCTGTGCTAAACATGGCAGACCGCTGACAATTGAGATTCCTGTTGTGAACGTATCAGAAAATGATTAATTGGCGAGCAGCAAAGAGGAGTGGCAGGTGGGTTATGCCATATGGAAATTTCTCCATTATTCCATTTCAAATCCATCAGAGAGAAAACAGAAAGTATCCGAATGCATCAAAGCATCAGTGGTGGTTTGGGAACATCTGTGCTGGCTTACCTGGACATGAATTCAACAAGCCTTTGGTAGAAGAATCGCCCTAAGGAGCAAAACAAAAGCAGGTTAAACAGAGATTTCAACATTTTGACTCGAAAGTAAACATTATCAGAAATAATTTTCAGTTATCCTGCTTCTGAGTCACCACAGCAGAACTTACATAAATGTAAACAGCAGCTGTGGCCTCACCTGAATGTTCAACATAAAACCTCTCTGAGTCCTGTCTCGTCCACACGAGATCTTTGCATCTAACAATCGCAAAGTTGTTGTCCAGGATTGTCTGGTGAAGAGCCTGAAAGACAGAAAAACATCAAAATATGTTTGGATCTACACTACATGCGTGCAGATTTCTTTCAAAAAGCAGGAACAAGGTATTTTTAATATTATTATATCATCTACTGTAGTAGACCTGCCGGAGGGATGATACTTACAACCAGTATTCTGATAAAAAAGGATATTCTCCAGCACAGATGGCAACAGAGGTAAACTGCTCCAATTTATTCTGCTGTGAAATGGGACCTTTCACTGATGGAATATTTCATGACTGACACAGCTGTCAGGTCTTTCAGGCCGCAGGGCTTGTAAATCTATCAAGACAGCAAATGGAGCTTCACCTTTACTGTTTGAATTAAAGAGCGAGTGCAGCAGGTTTAGGCCGTGTCAGTGAACAGGCCTCTCCTTCATTAATTTTTTTATTTCACAGTGAGCTACAAGTAAAAAATGAATAAAGACAAAGACAATCAAATGTTTTATGTATTCCACAGTCTAAATCTTATGGCACTACTAAATTGGGACATGATGTGTAATAATGGGACATTGCAGGGAGTATCAGGGACATAATCAGTGAACATTTTGAATTAACCAGATACACTAACCTGCATCTGGGATGGGACATTGAACATATGTGACTATGAAACTCACCAAGAGGCAATGTGAGATATGAGAAAACAACGATCCCTACTTTGTTGTGTATTGTGTATATTTAGGAGTTTTGATATGTATATTGATCAAAATAATTGGACAATATGGGTAGCATTTATATTGAGTGGACAGTTGGTGGTGTTCAAACTGCTGAAGCAGTGTACTTGAAAATGTTTGGAGACAGTCCTAATATCTATGCTAACACTCAGCTCACCTCCAACATCACAGGATGAGCCACAGCATCCGGTTTGATGACCGCCAGGGTGAGCTGCAGCACTTTGGACAGACTGCGAGCTGTCAGCAACATCGCCTGCAGAAAAGACACAAATTACGGGCTCGTCACTGCGGAAGTGTCAGCTAGCTAACTGCTAATAGCTTTAGCTGATTTTTGACCGTGAAACCGAAAATAGCCAAATAAATGCAGTGCAAACATAAGCCGAAAAAATCCGACCTTCGACAATGAAGTAACTAAACTGTTAAAGTTCACAAATATTTCCTACAGCTTCAGTTACAGATACAAACCTCAGTTTCTAAGCCTCTGGTCACTTTGAAGAGGAGACGAGCGCCGCCATACTGCCGCGAATATGAAGATGTTTCTTTAATATGAAGCCTCCCCTTCGTGTCCACACGTATATGTCATTTTTAATGTGGTTTATGTAACCACATACTGGAATATTCACGTGATTTTACACGTTAAAGGGGCGAATATTCGCTGAATGACTCTTCGCACAGCTCAGTCCGCTTGTAAATACTGTCCCCAGAAACAGGAGTAGCACATTCAGTTCCCACTGCCGGAGTGACGCCGGGGAGAAACTCACAAACTCGTGACAAAATATTTAGTTGTATTTCACTGCCGGTTAATATTTGTAAAAGTTAAAACATAGACAAAAGAAGCCTTTTGTACTGTGTGTGTAACTTTATGTTTAAAGTAACTGAATCAGATATTCTGCTGGCTCACCAGGTTGACACACATGTAATGCGCTTATAATGCATCACAAAGTACACTAGCTGTGAAGTTTGGACCAACTCAAATCCTTTGGGACATCGTTTGGGAGTCTCTTTATAGTAGAAATAAAGCAGACTGTGTTTCTGGTTTCCTTGCTCCACAGGGAAAAGGTCACTACAAAACAACACAATTTGATCCAAATGGGAAAAAAGTCTACCTACAAATGTTCTTTATATTTACAATGCCTGTTCAATAAACAAATAAATTTATCAATTCTTTTGTATTATTCCATCCATGACCAGGCCTCCATCATTAACAGGATGCCCTGTGTGTTTGTTCCTCTCACTGAAAATCACAGTCACAATGTTTTATAAGTGTGTGTGTGTGTGTGTGTGTGTGTGCGTGTGCGTGTGTGTGTGTGTGTATCAGCAAGTTGAAACACTTTATCAAATGCTGAAGTAATCCTGGCCCCCTCTCATCAAACAGCTTTCTTTTGCCATGTGATATCTTATTGGTTTACACTTTACTATTTGAAAACACGTCTCAGTTCATGAGCTATAAATGTTGCAAAAAGTTAATTGTTCTTTTCTTATATTCCCTTTAAATATCAAATCTTAGAAAAGAATCACAATGTTCTCAGATTGTCTCATTGGGGCTTTAAGGTGAATTTCCCCTGAGCTTCAGAGCTATACCTTTGTGAAGCATGAAGCTTGTCTAAATGACACATCTTTAAATCTTGGAACTGTAAAGGTTAGATTATTGAATAGATGCTCATGAGTAGGTGATACGACAGCTACAAGCAGGGACTGGAGCGAGAGAGATTTCCGTCTGTGGAATTTCATCAATGTGGGAGATCAGACATACAGTATGAGTTACAAACACGGAGCACATTCCAGCAATGCAAAATGGCCACACCCTTGAAAAGAGGAGGTTGTGTGTGTGTGTGTGTGTGTGTGTGTGTGCGCGCGCGTGTCACTGTGGGGTTTGACATTCAGAGAGAATAGGAGGGAAGAAAGGGGGGATGGATGTCCCACATAGGTTTCTCCCACCTGCCCATGTCATGTGACTTGGGGTGACACCACAGCTGTTACCACCCATGAGGGGGATGGAGAGGACAGGAGGAGGTGTTGGGTGGGTGAGGGGTTGAATGGAGCAATTTTTTTTTCAGGATATGGCAGAAAAAAAACACTTACCTACAGACCTTGTAGTAAGTCTTGTATTATTATGTGTTATTGTAAGAGGTGGAGGACATACTCAGATCCTTTACTGAAGTAAAAGTACTTCCACTAAAATCTAAAAATATTCCATTGTAAGTAAAGTCCTGCAGTCAAAATCCTACTCAATACTATCATTCAGATATACTTGAGATATTAAACCTAACAACTAGTTTTGTATGACTTACATTTTATAATAAATCACATATTAATGCTGATGCAGCTCTGTGTATGTAGCACTTTACTGTAGAAGCTGGATGAGTGTTTGTTTTAATGACTTTATTAACAGTCAGGTCGTTAACTTCCTGAAGGGTCACATGAGGAATCTGAAGTGTGCTGCCCAGCCAAAGAAATAGTATATGGATCTAAATAATGAGACAATCTGGGTAATATTTGCAGTATATTTAGTGGACTGGTGGTGGTTGTGTATGTGTATATTTTGGAGTACTGGCACATCATCTGTGTGTCTCATATTTATTTTGAGAAGGATGAAGCCAATATAACATTCTTCTCCTGCAATAAAACCTTTGGCCCTTTCCAACTTCAACTTTCCTCTCATCTTTGCATGTGTTATTCTTTATAAAACAGGAGAAGTGTTGCGAGTAAATGTCTCTCTGGTTGAACTGCTGACAGCTCACACACATCTGAAACATGACAAGGAGCTTCAATTAGAAACTATGTTTCTGGATGTGGTTGCAAGTCCAACAGGTTGGAATCAGTTGTTTAAATCTACAGTGAATAGTGTTTTCTAAACTTTTTATGTATAATTTAAATCTGAAAAGCAACAACTAACTACTCCTGTCAGAAAAATGTAGTGGGGTTGAAGTGTCAATTGGCATAAAATGGAAATACTCTGGTAAAGGTTAGTTCAGTACTTGGGTAAATGTACTTAGTTACACTCCACCAGTGACTCTGGTTTTATGTAATTTGATGGATGACCTGTGAGGGATGAGGTATGAAGGTGATGGTTTGTTGCTGTAAAGTCAAATCAAAAGTGAATGTTGCAGCTGTGTAATGTAGCTCCTATCTACTGATGTACATGAGTGACGTAGGTCAACAGATGGTGGTGAAGATTTTGACTCCAGTTACTCACTGACTGCTTCAGACAGATGCCAATTGTCTTGTCAGAGCTGACCCAGGACATGCGGGATGCAGATAATAACAAGAGAGTTGAATCACAAGATATAATCGAGCCCAGATTACATCGTGTGTCATCACAGAAACGATTCTGACTCATCGGCTCAGAGAGTTCACAGCAAAATAGAGCAAGTATCAACCTGTGTAGTTCAGGAGATGTTTCAAAAGGGTTTTAGGCCCTTTTTTGCCTTAATTAGAGCTGAGAGATGATGGGACTCGAAATATTTAGGAACTCAAATGTTCATTGTCTTCTTTGGTGCCCTCTTTCTCTTCTGATGATGTGAATATCTCCATAGTTTAAAGAATGATGGAACACGTCATTTGAATGCATCTGGGAGCTCAGACGATGTGTTGTTTTAACAGAACAAACAGGTCTCAAGATGGACGACAGACAAAGTGGCCCACCATTGATCTCTGCTGACTCTTGCTTTAAACATCCTCAGCTGGGCGGCTGATTCAGCTGATCCCCCCGCTCTCTGCCCACCATGAAGCCCACCGTCACCCCTGTTGCTGCTGCTGCTGCTGTTGCTGCTGCTGCCTCTCCTGCAGTTGTCGTTCCCTTTTGGTGGGGAGTCAGGCAACTGACTGACGACCCCCACGGCTACTTTTGGTGTCCATAGGCTGCTCCGCATACATTCATCCACCAGGAGCCACAGCAGAGGATCACATGAAAACATGTTCACATAAGAAATATGTTCTGCCATCAATATGTATGTGATAGCAGAGAAGCATTTGAGGCAAATGAAACTCAAAAAAGCATCTCCAACATACATTTGCATGAGCACAAGTAGGACAAAGAAATTAGACAATGCCCCCTAAACTGACATTTTAGTTACTGCAGATTAACTATATGTCTATATATGAACTATATGGCACAGACACTCTGAACTTCGACTCTGTGTTCCTCATAATCGGTGCCAAATTTAATTACTTTCGGGAAACTTTCTCAGAAACTACAGACGTGTGATGATATTTCATATTGCATAATACATTAAAACAGTGTTATTATTGTAAATGTAAGCTGTTGTCCTTCTTTGTGGGCCTGTGAATCTCTACGAGAAGGGCTGCTCATGCTGGATTTTTAATTGGGCTTTGACGTGAACAACTACAGCGCACACTTTAAAGACATTTTCACCTAAGAAGTGAGAAAATAATACATACTCTGCGTTGATCTGTTTACTCTGGTGTGCACCTATCCACCACATTGCAGCTCACCTGTCACCAGGTCACCCAGAGGCCGCCTGACTGTTATAACAGGGCCAATTAAAGGGGGGGACACAGGCCCCCGGCATAACACCCAGAACCCTTTTATGTCCTGATTGTTTGATTGGTGAGAAAAGTAAGGGATGTGTTTCCTGTCATGACACCTCGTGGGGCTTTAGCAACAGACCACAGCCTAATTAGGGTGCCATATCTCAACCTATATGAATGAAACTTAAATGTAATCAAGAGTGACCACCTTTAGTTTGTCTTAATGCGCTGATGTGACCAGTGTGGTCTAAATTGTTGTGTTTTTTTGAGTTAGGATGATTGTTTTTGGTGAAAACAATGTCAAATTGTGGGTGAGATTGTAGCCAAACAGCTAAATCAGCTTCTTAATCATAAGACCTGAACTGTATCACTAGAATGAGTTCATTCTCTGATCTAATGACCTCAAAGCATCCGTCTAAATCCTCTGCCCCCTCTGTGGATCGCGGGAGCGGTCTGCCTTCACCTCTCCATCACCTGTTCTCTCTTTTAGCCTAAATGCCTGTGACCTTTGACCTTCCTGCTCCATTGCTCCACCACACGGGACCAGGCTCCCTGCAACAGCTGTGTCAACCTCAGGCCTGGCAACTGGTGTGCCCAGGGAAGGACACAGAGTGGCATTAATGTCAGACCATGTAATGAGTCAGCAGCATGGCACCGTCCAGTCTCCGTCAGGATCAAGTGGTTCACTTTTACATGCTGGTTTCTCATTGAAGCATCCTTCACCGGTTTAAAAATTTTAGCTTTTACTTTCTCATGCTGTGGGATTCTTTTCTTACATATCTTTGCCCACTGTGTTAGTACACATAACACCTAAAATCTACAGTATCTCTGATATTAGTATATATTTTTATTCACTGTTTGCGAATATGTTGAGCTGTTATTTGTGAACTTTACCTCACTCTCTAACATCTCAAAATATATTTTCAGTCCTATGTTTGCAGAATAATCTTTACAATCTGACTTAAATCAGGATTAATGTAATGTAAATGTAAGGTTAGCTCTCTCCCTCCTGCAGAGTTCCTTTGTAAAACAGGGGGTTAGTCTGTGAGGTTGTCCCATCCTGTGCATGTGCGGGACCTGGTCTGGTGTCAGCTGCCAGTTTATTTATACCAATAGAAATCCATGCTATCCACTGTTAAAGAAACTGCTCTGGGGACTGACCCCAGGCCTATCTTCTACCTGCCGCCCAGAGGGAAATTGTTTCCTCCTGCCAAGAGAAGCGTGTTGTGACCTCCCCAGAAGCAGTGGGACACTGGCAGCAGGGTGGATGAGTATGACAGAGGGGAACAAAGTGATTAGCAAACGGGGGCCCCGGTATGTGAACATGGGTTAAAAATAACCTCGCTGACCCAATTTGTAGATAACATGCAACACAAGTGCTGAGCTCCTGCGCTGTCTTCTTCCCATTTTGGCTTAATTGTTCTTCAAAAGCAGTGAAATCTCACACTGAATCTCACTCTCACATCAGATCATAATCATGATTTGTGAGGGGTTTTTTTATGGGATTCGTTGAATCTATAAATGATCACCAGAGTGACTGGGATGGATGGGCTGGAACTCAAATAAATCAAACAGAAGAGGAGTTGACAGATAAAAAAAATATGACGGAGTAAGATGAGATCTTTTGCATGATGTGTGACACATGATGAAAGAGAAGCAGATGATTCGGTGAGAGTCTGTTTGCTGGCAAATCCTCGGCCTGTGAGCCAGTATGTGATCAGCTGTCCATTAAGAGGAACAGCAGGATTATGATTTGTGTCTTAACCATTGTGTCCGGTGTGAGCGACCAAGAATCCACTCAACAATGAAAGTTATCTGATATTCCTAGCTCCCAGATATATCTGGCAAGGCCTTGGCGCATAGCTGGCATTAGTGGAAATGTTGCATTTGTGATACACCCTGGCGAGGGGCCATGGGAAATATTGAACAACTGTCGAATTTAGACAACATCCTGTGGCGGAGAAAAACGGGAGCTACAAAGATGCGATGGGGTGGCTATTTGTGGACAGCGAGTGCCTCGAAAATAGCGAGACTATTAGGTTTCAATATAAGCCCCCCTCTCTGAGCTCGAGCTTTCTGTGAATGAGGCCCGGGTTCCTATCACACCCAGCCCCAGCACTGATTTTAGAACACAGGTGTTGACCTTAGTGGAGCGGCTTGTGCTTGCAGCAGAGGAAAATGAACCCTTGAGCTGGAGCCTCTTCAGTGTTGGCCACTCTGTGATCACACAGATGCTTCAAAACGGTCATATAAGGATCTACAGATTCTATACAATTACTCAGGAGATAATAAGAGCAAGTACGGCGAAAGGTGTCTGATCCTCACCGGTTGATAGAGAAATTGTTGCAATACTTGAATTGGTTGATTACTCTTTCAGCTCAGCCATTTCTCTTGATTTCTCCCTTCCCATAAATGTTACATTCAGGGTTTTGTAAGTGTCATGGCGGCAGGATGGTCACCCTGTGGCCATCCCAGAGAATTTATTGCTTGGTTTTTATGGTGCAGACCCGTATAACTCATTCACACTCCTCACATATCATTGACTGTGCTTCATTAACAGAGGTTTACCTTACTGTTTATCAAAGGATTTGCCACATTTGGTTGACCGTGTTTCCTCTCAAAGGCAGTCACCTCAAGACATCATGTCATCACATAGAAACGGCTTTTGTCAGAGGCTACTAAATGCTTTGACAACAGCGAGCGTCACTTTTTCCGACACTGTAAACGATACAATGAAACTGAAGCGAAGCGCGGAAACCAAACAGGGATGAAACTCAACCTTGGCTTCAGCTGTGACTCGTGGCTGCTGTAACTGCTGTTCTGACTGTACCCCCAAACCCTATAAAACACGCCCATCGTGCAGTTGCTTCCTTGTTTCTCTGTATCCCTCTCTTTTTCTTTTTTTTTCCTCCAAAAAGGAGCCATTGACATTCGGTGTAAAATAGAGGCAGGGTGGGGTGGGGGCTGAGCGGAGGAACGGCAGGGGTGTAGGGTGTCTCGAGCCCAGTGTGAACAGCTGAGAGGTGTGATTTCACAGGCTGGCTCCCCCCTGTCAGGGCCCTGATTGGGCCGGACAGGAGGCGCAGGAGAGGCCCGGGCTTCTAAAGGACACCAACAGGTGGGAGGCCGCTTTGGAGGGGGGCGCTCCTGGCGGGATAGAAAAGGCCGATCTGCAAGGCCTGTCGTGGGCACATCCACAGGCCAGATACGGAGGAGGATGGTTGATCGCAGGAGAGCTGAGGCGAGCAGAGGAGAGGGGCAGGATGAGGTTTACAGGAAGCTGAGGGGTAGTTTGAGGTTTGGTTGGTCAGAGTTTGATCTTTTCTGTGGTGACAGAAAGTGTATTTGGTCATAGTCCTTTTTGACATCTCTGCCTTTTGGCCACTTGTCGTGGGAAGCTTCTTTTTTCTTGGTTAATGTAAAAGGTTAATTGGGCTAAAATGGGCTTTACAATGACAAGCAGAGGTTGCAGACTTCTAGTCCCTCTGATTTTCCTTGATTTGTACCATCAAGTGAGTAAACTCAGGTGTCAAACCAGTTGTTCAATGTCTTCTGTAAGTTTTACGATAGACCGAGCACACTGTGGCAGAGGCTGACACCTCTGTCAGGTGAGGGGGAAGCTGAGGTGTGATACAGGAAAGAATCAGGAGCCATCACGGTCTAATCAAAGTAGAAGGGCGAGTCTTTCTGAAGGCCATTTGGTTCGGAGCTGGTTGACACAGCAGCGGTTAGATATACCAAAGGAGGTCACAATCAGACAGTGTAGGAGACGCCGGCTGAACCCAGCGTGGCCTCAAGCTCAACTCCAGCTACACAAGAAAACCACCAGAGGAGACGCAGCAGGTTCAGTAAAGGTGAGTCGAAACATTTCCAGTGCATTCAAGCTCAGTTTTGTTTCAAATGTTTGTCCTTTAAACACTCATTCTTCTCATTTCTCTTCTAAAAACTGTTTTCACACAGTTGTTGGGGTCCAAATAACTTGGCATGGCATAGTGTTTAGGAAAGAGGACAGATTGTGACCTTTGTGTGCTGGACGTCAGAATTCGCCTCGCCCTCCAGAGTTATTTAAACACAACAGCGTTCAGCACATTGGCATTAGCCATCAAAGAGCTGCAGGGGCTGCTGGTCAGCAGTGTTAACGTTAAATTCCCTGTTGTGAGGGACACTTTCTTTCAGCACTGGGAGGCCCTACATTTTGCTTGTACTGGAAGACAGCAGTCAGAAAACACACTAAAATAAAAATTAAACATGACACTTCCCAACCTGCCATCCCAAAATTTGAATTTCTAATAAGTTTGTGGCGCAGATGCCCGAAGCCGCCATCACGTGTCCTTCCTCACTTGCTCACAGTTAGGGTTAGGTCACAGTTAACCATTGTTAAGCCGGGTTGCTCCCGCTACTCTGCAACTGCGACTATGAAAGGGTGCTTTGTGTCCGAGGAGCGGTGAATCCAGTTGTTGCCCCTTGTGAGGACATGCTTCCTTATATCCCCATATTAATACACCACTTATGGAATGTAAGGAAGTGTGTGGTTTCAAGGGGACTTGAGCACCAACCGCACCGGGAAGACGTTTCTGAGTTGATTCTTTATTTAAGAGCTCTAAAAGATGGAGCTTCACTCAGCGCAATATTGTCTGAGTGTGTCTTTGTTTTATGAGGTGGGAGGGGGATGTCAGGCTGTGTGTGTGTGTGTGTGTGTGTGTGTGTGTGTGTGTGTGTGTGTGTGTGTGTGTGTGGCAGGACAACAGGTGAGAGGCCTGTTCCCTCTCCTTCAGCACAGGCACGTGTGCAGTTAGCATTACTCCCAGGGAGCCGCTGATCGGGTCTCAGGGACTTCTTGAAAAAATTCCTGCCCTGCCCCAACGGCTGACAGTCAAGGAGGATTGACAGACCACAGCTGTCACCCATTATAGCAACCGCAGGACTCTCAAAAAAGGAAGAGGGGAGGGTGGGCAGAGATGTGGAGCTGTCACTGAGGGCGAAGGTTTGCTCCTGTAGGCTGGATTTGGAAGGAAATAGGGCGATGTCGCTGGTTGTCAGGTTTCCCAGACCTCTAAATAGGACCTATCTGCTTGGTAACACGGAGATTTCTGTGCTGTAACTATGCAGATTATGTCAGGAGTGGTGATCATTTTCTCTCTCTGTGTTCCACCAGGTAAGACAGAAGAGGACATGACGGCCTGGCTGTTTGCAGACGATGTCCACCATCTATTTCCGCTCTTTCTCCTCTTTCATTTCTACGTCCTCCAACCCCTGCAACCTTCCCCCTCCACCCTCCTCCTCACTGCATGCCCTCTCCTGCTCTCTCTCGCTCTGCCTCTTGCAGCTGAAGCAACACGCCTTGCTGTGGCTGGTCAAACGGAACCAAGTCAGGTGTTTCTGTGAGGTTTGGTCCCCTTCAACCAGCTACTGCGTCGTGAATTCAGTCAGCAGACACCGGCGTGGAGTCAAAGGCACAGTGGTGTGTGCTGCACACTTTAGAGGCGGTCGTCTGTTGATGATGATAGATTACTGCTTTCCTTAATGGTTTGGTGTTGGTTGTTTCCTGTATGCCAGTGGATGTTAATAAAGGATTGATGGCAACATGCAGTGGTGGATTAAGCATTTCTTCTAAACATTTAGAATAAAAAATATATATAATATAATTGTAAATTCCTTGTACAAGCCCATTTTAAACTGCTTTTTTCTTTGTGTTTGTTTAGTCATAGAATGGTACAAAATGTTTAATCATCCAAATTATACTATATCTAACACTTGATTAATTAATGATTCATACATAATAACCATGTTTAACTAAAACACCTACACTGAAAAGTCAAACTTGACCTCTTCAAATGGAGATGAGACTCAGGAAGACTTTTTAACTACTAATAATTAGCTTATGATGACTTTTGTCCACTCTGTCAGAGATGTAGCCTGGAGTCTTTGTCATATCTCCTTCAGTATATTCAAAAAGGCAGCAGAGAAAGACATGATTACAAATTATTATTGCTCAGCATCCATGATTCCTGCAATAATAATAATTATGTTCTGTGATGTTTTGTCTTTTTTATGATAATGTACTACAGGATTTTTGCTGGAGCCCAACAAGACAGTCTGGATGTGTCCATTTAAAGAGACTGTCCTGGTGTTATTAAAGTCCTACTTTCGATACCCATATTTCACCCCCATGCACGAGTTTGTTTATTCTAAAGGGGGTTGTAGGAATATCAGCAAATCCCCCAAAATGTAATAAAAAGAAGGGAGTCTTTAATATGTGTTACACCTGCGTGTGTTGGTATGATAAAATGCATGTTACATAATTTGTACTTTAGGTGGTAGCCTAAAGCAGCCTAGCTCTCAAAATGGTAATCATAACAGAAAATGAATGGCTGTATATTTAATACTGACATCACACACACACAAAGAAGATTGAAATTGGCAAATTTCAATTTGTAGGCTGAAAGGGTGCTGGAAGCTATAAAACATGCATAAAGATTCGATCAACGATGGTGGTGAAAGGGCTTCAGGGGAAATCTATTCTAAAATTATAGTTACCCTGAATTGCCTGGAGCACAGTGGCAGCTCTGTCACTCTGACATCTCTCCAACTAATGCTTGTCCAGGTCCTGTGTAAGTGTGTGTGTGTGGATTGGTGTATTTCAGGCCTATATGTGCAATGAATAATGAATATTTAATTTCCCCAATGAGAGATTTATAAAGTACATATTTTCTTTCCCTCTACACAAAAAATGCTATGTAGTGCAGCGAGATTTAGTTTTAAATGAATAAATATCATAAAGGAAAATGAGCAGAAATCCTCTATAGATATGGATGAAAGTATAATGTATTGAAATAAATCTTAGCAAAGATGACCTTGGTGAGAAGAAAGTTGTAATGAAAATGTGTTGAATGGTGCCATCTCAGATTAAAATGTAATGTACAACAAAAGCTTTATAACGAATAGCCGTATATACGAAAATAATTCATAACAAGAAATTAACTGGAGGCTAATTCAATCATTTCCATTTAAATCCTTTTGAATAGAGGCGATATCAACACTACATTCTTCCACAAGGGGGCGATATACATTTTCCGGTGCGGTAGTTTCTGTAGCGGCGGAGGAAGTGAAGCAGCATCGTAAACATGGCTGACAGTGGAGAGACAGGTGAGTCTGGGAGTGTGTCACAGCTGGACTTTATCACTTTTTTCAGGTATTTTGATGACTTTACTGTGGAGTGCAGCGACAGAGTGGCTCGGTCTTATAATTCGTGTTTTGTGGTCTGTAGCTTTGCCTTGTAGCAAAGTTAATTTCCTTATGCTAGCGTTGCTAACGTTAGCATCTTGAGCAAGTAAACGGTGCCTGTCACTACCGAGTAGTGAAACGGCAGACATCGCGATGTTATTGCATCATATTTTCGAGTAGTCTTTTTAGGTACACAGAAGAGCCAAAATGTGTGTTTTAAGATGTCACTGTGCCGTGCAGATGATGGCAGCCGACCAGTTCTGTGGTTGGTATCGTTAGCATGATGCAAGTTCAGTGACATGTAGCGAACAGCATCGCTAAAACTGGAGGAGTGATAAACTGGTTAAATAAAGGCTGTTTCTGTCATCATATGCCCGTTATACATACCTGAAAAATGAACACAAGTGTGTGATAAACTGATGAAATCATATCATCATCTTTTGGTCATTTTACAGAAGAAGGACCTGTCAGGAATGATGACATTGAACGAGCAAAGGTTCGTATGTTATCGAGTGTTGTCACAGTCTCATGTAAGGCTGCTCATTTAAGGCTTGTAATGTCATGTTTTTGCTGACCTCCCCTTCTTGACTTAACAGAAAGAAGGCAAAGAGTTGACCAAAGAGGAGAAGCAACGACTGAGAAAAGAGAAGAAACAGCAGAAGAAGGGCAAAGAGAAAAAAGATGACAAGGCTTCACAGGACATCAAGAAAGAAAAGAAGCCTGTCGTGTCAGCTTCTCCAGCTCCCCAGCCCCCAACGCAACCCACTACACAGAAAGGTGCGTATTATATGGACAGCATGTTGGATGCATGGAAGTGAATCACATAAGGCACATTTGAAATCATTGCTTGCAGCTGACAGTTACTACATCCAATTGTTGTCAAGGAAACATGTCTAACTGTGATGCATGACTGCAGTTAGTTGACTCTGACGTGTCTCCCCCAGCTCCTCCAGCAGTGCCTGCTCTGGTCCCTGTGCCTGCCTCAGAAACTCCTGCCTCGGCAGACAAGCCAGCTAAGAGTAAAGCAGAGTTGAAAGCTGAGAGGCGAGCTCGGCAAGAGGCTGAGCGGGCCTCCAAGCAGGGCAAGAAGGGAGAGGTGGGACAGCAGGCCGCCGTGGGCAAACCTAAAGCACCACCGAGTGAGCTGCAGCCAGGTACTGTGATATCAGCACAAGTCGTGACTCTCAAATTATCTCAAATTATTCAATATGCATTCGAGGAGAAGGTCACACTTTTCATATGTTTTCAGTGGTGAAGAGGCTCCCAGAACATGTCCAGGTGGATAACCCGGAGGTTTTAAAGAAGCTGGCAAAGAAATTGGAAAGACAACAGGTTAGCCACTTTTTATGTACCATCTCTAAAAACCTTGAATGATGAGAGTATGGTTTTGTCTGATTCAGTCACAAATACTGTGAACAGCCTATGTGTTGGCATTTTTGGCTAAATCTTGTTCACAGTCACTATAAATCATTGTAAACACCTTGAAATTAGAAGATTAAATGGAGTAGATTAACATTTAGGTTATACTTTGTCATTCGTCTTCGTCTAATGTTCTGGTATTTACAACAAGGACAAGTCTGGAAATGTTGCCAATAGTTCTGAAATACAGAGTGTTAAAAGGCAGCAGTGTGTTCTGTCTGTCACTGCAACCTCACATAACCGCATGTGATTGTACCTAACGTTTTCTTTCAGACCCCAGATTACAATGCTGCTACAAAGGTCAAGGTCTGACTTCCTTAAATGTGTGCCATTGACATTAATTTGTCTAATTTTGTTCTGTCAGCTAACCTGTAATTGTTATTGTACCGCAACACTGCTCATTAATTGAGAAGTTAAGCGTGTAAACGTCCTGTTTGGTCCATTGAGACGGGAGGTGTTTGTTTGAGAAGTTGTTTATTGTTTGTTTTTGTTTTTTGTGTTCGTCGACAACGCCGAGCTGTTTGCTCTGCGGGTTTATGCTTGCACTCCATACTGCTCTACTTGTGTTTAGAGACGATTTACAACACAATCATACTTGATGAAGTCATGAACATGCGCAAGTCTTTGTGAGTTTTGTTGCAGTGAAGCCTTTCGTTTAGTGACACAGGACTTTTGGCCCTGTGGTTTTCCTCACAGACGTAGCTGTTTATGGAATCATGCCTAGGCTGTGCCGTGCTGTGTGTTTACCTCATGATTTAACCTCTGAATTACTGTGCTTTGATGACAGTGGACTATAATCTGCTTTGTTTCAGATCCCACTCCGATCAGACTATGGCTACAAAGTCAGCCTGTTTTCTCATCTCCACCAGTACAGTCGCAAAGCCCCTCTAACGCAGCAGCTCGGGTAAACTGACAAAATCCCATGTGCTATAGTGGCTCATTTGTGTTGTCTGAAAATAGTTCGATTTATGTAGTGCCAGTAATGTATCTCTTAAGATGACCTTAAACCTCGCTGACTGCCTGTTTTTGTCTGTTGCAGCATTCCCTCCACCGTGATTCATCCTGCTATTGTTCGACTGGGTCTCCAGTATTCACAGGGCATTGTGGCAGGATCCAATGCTCGCTCTGTTGCCCTGCTGCATGCCTTCAAACAGGTACAGAGTGCAGAGCCTTTAGCCTGAGTGCTTTCCACTAACACCGCAACAGAAAAGCAAGGTTTTACTTCTCTGATTCTGTTTGGAATCCAGCACAGTGAAAGTACAAGACAACAGATATTGGACAGAGTGTGCAGAGCTTTAAATGTTGTCACAGTGTTAGTGGTTTGTAGTGCCGCCTGGAGCCCTAACAGCACTGATGTAGCATCGCAAGCTTATATGTAATTCTGAAAGTAGTTTGATCAGTTAGCTTCATATATACTATTAATGGAATTAATTAAATATCCCAGTGGCCATATTTTGTGGCATTATTATTTGAGATAAAACAGGGCAGGTAGGCTGCAGGTTTTTTTTTTTTCTATGATGGCGAAGGCAAGACCTGCCCTACTGCCCCAGACAGTAACAGCAGCTGATAAGGGGGCTCTGAAGTATGAACAATTTACAACAGCCTGCTGAGGGGCCCTGGAGTAGGCTGGCTTTTCAAAATAAATGGTGAAGGGGAGCTTTGTCAACACTGAAGACTTTCAAAATAAAAGTCTGTAACCTCTCTTTCTTTACACACATATTACTTATAGGGCTTAGACCTCAGCTGATGGTTTCCATTATCCCAAATAAAGTGCTTGAATGACATCTCAGCTCCCTCTCTGTACACTGAAGCTCATTTAAGTCCCTACGCTATAATTCTCTTTGCAACACCCTTCATTGCCTAAACTATATTTTGCCACCTTCATCCCTTTACTGTTATTACAACTCTTCATACTGCTTCAGCTGCTCCTTCTTTTAAAGTTAAGACAGCATTGCTGTCCAGCTGCCAGCTACATATACAATCCAGCTTCCAGCTTTTCAGGCATTGAGGTTTAGCTCCCAGCCGTCCGTCCAGTAATGCAGCTCAGTGTCAGCTTTTCAGCTTTGCTTTATCTTGTGTAAAGTTTTCATCTTTTTTTTATTTTATTGTGGAGCAATTTAAAGTAAAAAAGCTAAAATCTTTTTTTTTTCTCTTCAGGTAATAAGAGACTATACTACACCTCCAAATGAGGAGCTATCTAGAGACTTGGTCAACAAGCTGAAACCTTATATCAGGTACAAAAAGTGTTCCAGCTTTGATTGTATATCATCACCAGTTTAGGCTCGTCACTTCAAGTTTTAATACTAACTCTTACCCTAATTTGTCACTTCATACATTTAATAAAATGACAGTTAAATTCCACAGTTAAACACACAAAGTGACTCCTTTTGTCTTCTTTTTCTTGCAGTTTTTTGAATCAGTGTCGCCCTCTGTCAGCCAGCATGGGTAATGCAATCAAATACATCAAGAAAGAGATCTCCAATATTCCTAGTCAATGCAAAGAAGAAGAGGTTATTGTTGCACTTGTTTTTCTCATAATTTAGCCAGAGTGACTGATTTTCAGCTTCCATCTTGTTGCCCCCTCATGCATTCTCTCTTTCTCTGTTTAGGCGAAGAGCAAACTGCTGAACTGCATCGAGTGCTACATTAATGAGAAGATCGTCCTTGCTGCTAAAGCCATTGCCAAGTACTCCATAGAAAAGATCAGTGATGGAGATGTCATCCTAGTTTATGGATGGTAAGCCACACAAAGCTGACAAGCAAGGAAAAAAATCATTGAGCTGTTCCCCCGTTGCCAAGCATTGCTTAAAGTTATTGCTTAATATCATGCAAAATAAATGCAACACTATTCCACTTACTTTCAAGCTGCTGTAACGCTTTCTCTTCCCTTTTTCTTGTCTTGCCCCTTATGCTCCCACCTTCCTTCCACATTCTCTTCGAACATCGCCGCCTCCTATTTTCAGCTCGTCACTGGTCAACCACATCTTGTGCGAGGCCTTCGAGAAGAGCAGGAAGTTCCGTGTGATTGTGGTGGACAGCAGGCCTCGACTGGAGGGCCGGGAGGCTCTGAGGCGCCTGGTCCAGAGAGGCATCAGCTGCACCTACGTCCTCATCTCAGCCGTCTCCTACATCCTTCCAGAGGTAATTACAAAGCATTCACACATTAGGGCTCTAGTAGAAAGAGCGAGGCATTCATACTTACCCAAGCAGTAGCCAATGGTTTCTGTTTCAAATGTCTTGTACTTGGACCTCATAGGTGTCGAAGGTGTTCCTTGGTGCTCATGCTCTGCTGGCCAATGGTTACGTCATGTCTCGCGTGGGGACGTCACAGATAGCTCTGGTGGCCAAAGCCTTTAACGTGCCTGTGCTGGTGTGTTGTGAGACGTACAAGTTCTGCGACAGGGTGCAGACGGATTCCTTCGTGTCCAATGAACTAGGTATCTTGTTGGATTTGTTGAATTGTGACATAAATATCAGTGTCTGTTTCTTTGGTGTAACTTGGTGTTTGATTCTGTTCCTTCAAACGCTGCTTTTGCTCAATTTTACCTCTATTTCTTTAAAATCCTTCCAAACACTCATTAATAAAGATGTCACAATCAGCCTAAATGTATCTTCGCCTGTCCTTTCCAGATGACCCCGATGACCTCATTGTGACCCGCACAGGGAAGACCCAGCTGGAGCACTGGCAGGAAGTGCCCTCCCTCGGCCTGCTTAACCTGGTGTATGACGTGACGCCGCCTGATTTCGTGGACCTAGTCATCACAGATCTGGGAATGATCCCGTGCACCTCGGTCCCTGTGGTGCTGCGAGTGAAAAACGTGGACCAGTGAACGACCTCCTGCCTGAGCCCAGAGGCTGTTTCTCTGTGTTTTGATGGGGGAGTCTGTGTGCTTGAATGCTTGCACACAACACAAAATATTGTGCTGTTAGCATGCAATAAATATATATCTGAAAAGGAATACGCTTTTTAAACCGAGTCCATGTGTGTTTTTTACGGTAGGGTTGGAAAATTACATATTTGATGAGGGTAGGTCTGTCTTTTTTAATACTGGGTATGGGCTCGATGTTTTAATAGATTGGTGTTATGAACTGTTTCTTAACAACAGAACATTTAATTGCCAGTAGTCAGAGCAGAACAATTCCACTGTGGTTCACAATGCACTCCCATAGTCAACCACAGCATGCAATTTTAAACTAGCCAGAAATGGTTCCCTAATTACAGTTCGAGCTGCAGGATCTCAAGAGGAATTTTCTGGCCTGCATAAATTCTCCAGACTGTTTTTAATGAGCTGATCAATTGAACAGGAAAAAGGAGTGAGACATTAACCAGGTAGTAAAACTTTTTGTTTTTTTGTTAAGGAACATTTGTTACATGATTCTCACATGCTTCAAATTTCATATTGCCAGAAATGATAGTTTTTAACACAAGGGGAAAACAAAACTTGGAATGAACAACACTTTATCCACACGTTATCCACAGTATTCATTTATTAGTTCAGGCAAGAGTTGATAATCAGTTTTAATATGCAACATGTCAGGACTGCTTATGACTGTCAAATGCATGTATGTGTATAATTTCACTGTAACTCAACCAAAGCAAAGCATGTATTATTTTTTTAATACTTTATAATAACCCTAAAGAAACATGAGAACAACTCGCCCATCAACATCCAGACATTTACAAAATCACCACATGTGTCCGACGAACAAAGACACAAACTTCAGCAGATTCTGAAGCGCAGCTCGACAGTAGGCACTGAACATTCTGAGCTTCAGCTGGTGACAACAAAACATACTGTAGTATTCATGTACTCTGCTAGATGAATACTTCCATGTAGCAGTCAGTGTCACTTTTAGTAACACTATTAAAAGATCTTTAATAAAGATTTAATGAATCTTAAAGCAAAAAGCTCAGTTAAAGTTTGAAAGATTCACATGATTCATACAGTGAACTTGAGCAGCTTTTTGCTCTGAATAAACTACATGTTAAACACGCAAAGAACCAATAGCCAAATGCTACAGATCTCTTCAAATATGCTTGAGGACATGTAAACAGACAGTCAGTGCATGTTCAACAGCAAACAGCAAACAAATCTTCAGACATTTTCTGAAACAGTTTCTTCATTAATATCTTGTGTCAGTTGGCTTTTTTAAAAATATAATTAAAGTGTCTCAGAGGGATTATTGTGAAAAATTTAGAACAGGGGGCAACATGGGTTCAAATTCATTTTCTCTCTAAAATCCCCATTGTCACATAAGAAAAAGAGTCAGTATCAATTAAGATGCAGCTACCCCACAAAAGTGTAAAGAAAGCGAAGCATGTTTAAAAGAAGCCTGGGGCAACCTCAGACTTTGTGTCAGCATTTTCCCTGTTTAGTCAGTTTCAGCTCAGCAGATCGTTGTCGATGAAGAGGTCTTCTGCAGTCCAGCCTCAGAGTGACTTTGCCTTACGTCTCTGTGTGACCCACAGCAGGAAAGAGACCACAAATGTAGAGGCTCCAAGAGGCCCGAACACCTGCAGAGCTGGGAACTCTCCCTGTTGACAATGAAAATAAATGCATTACTTCAAATAATCAGAGGACTCATGTGCACTAGCATTAAACTTGGTAAAGAAGTACATAAATAAATAACGATCCAGATAAAGCCGCTGACCTCCCGAAGACACTTGTACCCATGATAGTTGTCAGCACAGCTGCACTCAAAGAAGCCAGGGCCATAGGGGGCGCAGAGGGAGTTCTCTGGGCAGTTAATGGCTGAGGATTGTCAATTATTATGAGAAGAACAGATGTCATGCATTGCACCAGAAGGCTGCTGCAGTTTTGGATTTTATGTGTCATAATGGAAGATTAGCAGAGGGGAACTTACACAGCTGTCCAGTCTGGTTGCACATATCTTTCTGGCCCTCACAAAGACGACTTCCCTCTTTGACCTCCACCTTTTCCCAAGAAGTGTTGCCTCCTGGACAAACTATGTCCTGTGGCAGAATCCTACGGAGACACAAAGATAGAGCTAAAAAGAAATAAAATTGACTTCATATTCACTAGCAGCTGTCACAGCTTAGGCTCAGTGTACTTACATGTAATTTAGCTGAATAAATCCTTGAAACACTGTGTCGCTGATGTTGACGATGGAATTGAGTGAGAGGTCTCTGCAAAGCAAAAATGTATAAAGTAAAAAACTTTTTGAAGGACAAAGATAAGTGGTTTCATACTGATATTATGAATGAGATGTGCATAGATTCCATCTACCAAATGCTCTAATTACATACTTGTGTGGAGTTCATTTGCTCCCAGAGGTTTGGTCTTATTTGCTGCTAAAGATAGAACCTTTTCCTGCTGCCTCTGAATGTTAGCATTGATCTTATCAACCCTAAGATTATTCTGAGGCATCGCCCAAACACGTTTCCCTGAATGCAAAGGTTCACAACAAGTTATCATGTGAAAAAGACACATATAATCGTGCAGAGAAGTGATGAGTACACAACTTCTTCTTTGCCTTAAAAATAACTCACAGCCACCAAGACAGGGTCATCTGGTATTTTGTCTGTATTCTGTATACTGTGTATTTTGTATAAAACTTTATTTATTGTATGTTACATACATCATTAAAGCTGTTGATGCTCCCTGGAGATTGTCCACGTGAGTTAGTGAACAGTTGGACAGATCCAACCTGACACAAACAAAAGACCATGTTGAAACATTAACAAAACAAACTTAACATTATGTAGATCTTTCTTTTAAAAGTTGCTGTGGCATGCACATTGTAATTGGTATTAAATAAATACTGAAATAATTACCAGAAATCAAGAAAAAAATACATACAGAAATATTTTTTCTGTACAGTATATGTTAACATCAACTTTTATCACATCCTATTATTCACAGGTCATTAATAAAGTGTAACGTCTATATTTCCGGTAGACCTTGAAGGTAACATTAAAGTCTCACCCGATGATGTGTTCAGGGTCGCTTGTGTTATCATTTCTCAAGCAGCAGCGTCCGTCTATCCGACCAGCGGATGAGGAGCAAAACTGGCCCACTGCGGTGCCATTTCGGACTGCACCGCCGCAGAGCTCACATACCTGTGATTACAAATCATTACGAAGGAAAAAAGGGTTATAAACTACAATATTCCTACTCATCGTCGCGGGCACCGACAACCGCTGTACGTCGACCAAAACAAGCTGCTTTTCAATAAAATGTGGATGCGATGTGTCATTAACTGACTCGAGTAAAGCGTGCAAATGTTACATTACCAAGTCTAAGTCTTACCTGGAGCTCAGTCAGTTGATAACTTGCGTAAAAACATAAATGAAATATCAAAACAAGCACTACAGGTTTCAGCTGGCTGCACCCAGCTTTCATTTTCATCGACTGAGGTCATATGATCGTACTGTAGCGGACATGTGACAGGAAGCTGGACACTTTATTCAGATGTTTAATTTAATTCAGCGCTGCAATTATGCAAACATTGAATTTTGAGATTTTTAATGTAATATCATCTGCTTATGCAGTGGAAATAATAAACAACAGCACGTAAGTACATGCAGTAAGCATCTGACTTTGATAATATGTCCAAGTAATTCATTTCGCAGCTCATCAAAAAGCCTTTGGGTTAATTTATTGTTTTAATTCAAGGAGTAAATTATTTATGTAAAACCCCCGAAGCATTAGACCATTTTTTTCTAATTCAAAACATATTTTATCCGCTGAGAACCGCCAATAAAAGTAGGCTGTAATATTATATAGAAAATTATATACTTGTATAATTTAATGTATCATATTTCCCTATTTAATTACATTTCTAAAATTGAGGCAAAATCGACGCATTTTTCTTTCTTTCTTTTTTTTTTTTTTTTTTTTTTTGACCATAATGAATTCTGACTGCGCTTTCACTGTCAGTTTGGGCTGCACCAACTAAAGTGTGGAATTCAAGTTAGACAATATTACGAGGTTCAAAATATAGAGGATAACCATCTTGTGGCATATTTGTAGAAATATATAACAGTTTTTTCTCTTTAACTGTAAACGGCGTGACAAAGGTAATGCTAGTACTCTCTTTTTTATTATCCATGAAGAGTGGCGCACACCTGGCTGAAAATGAGATGGTTTAGCCCAGAAGAATCGTTGCAATGCCTCTTGATGGGCAACTAGATACACTGAACACAGAATGGTTTGACGGCCCACACACATCTTCTTTCTCTGCCGTTTCTATCACATTTTATCTATGAGTTTCCTCCGTCGCCGTGTAGATTTTTCTTCAGCAAATGTTGGAGACAGGAAGAAACAAATAAAACCACAACAAGTGCATCTACCAACCCTCATATTTCGAAAGGTTTGCCAACGGGTCTGCGACGCTGTGCTGTTTGCAGGAACCAACAGCACCTTTTATCCGGAAACTTCATCTGGTTACTGCCAATGAACAGAGTTGGCTATATACGTTGAAACTCAAATTTTACAGTAGGTAGTTTTAAGTTGTCGCACATTACCCAAAAGTGGGTGAAAGGGACATTTTAACGCCAATAGCGACTGTGTAATTACTTAACACTTGCAACATGGCTGCTGCGGGAATGGCAGTGAGAAAAGTTTGACACTGACGTGAGAGAAGTTTTATGCGAATGCTAGTTGGCACATGAGTTGTTGGCTAGATAAGAAAGTCGTCAGTGGTCTCCTCCAGCCTGGCACCGCTTTCCCCGGACTTCCAAACCAGTGGCTGAACCGTGAGAGAGCCCCCTCCTCCTCTGGAGTCGCCGCCGACACTCACTGCAGTGGACTTTGTGGGGGAAACCGTCTTCTTCTCCATCGCAAGCCGTGGTGGCGTGTTAAGGACTGGTCGTCGGTCAGCGGGCTGTGTTCCGAGCTAAAATGCATTTTTCCATACCCGAAACGGAGGTTCGTTCGGGAGAAAATGGATCGACGTATGTGGTGAGTGTACCAATTTGCGTTTTTGTGTTATCCGCTCTCACTTTAGCCCGTGTTAAACGCAGGCTTCAGCTGGCCACAGGTCGGGCTAATGTCAACGCAGCACGAGCTGCTGTGTTTACCGTTAGAAACGATCTGATGGCACGAGCTGTGATGTGTCACCAGCCTGCCGTAGAAACTAATGCAATGAAAAGAGTCAGCTGTGCCACCAGTTTACCACAGAATGCTTATATTACCGTGTTTTAAAACGACACCGTGTAGATAGGTGAATAAACTTAAATCGAAAGTAGAGCTTTTTTGTAAGATTAAAAGTCCACATTCTCTGATTGCAGCTTCTTAAATCTGAGTATTTTCCAGTTCTTTGCTCCTCTATGATAGTAAACTGAATATCTTTGGGTTGTAGACAAAACAAGACATTTGAGGACTTCATTTTGGCTTTGGGAAACATCAGATCAAGTAACTAATCGATTAATCGCAACAACGATTGACAGATTAATCAACAATGAAAGTAATCGGTAGATGCAGCCCAAATTTAGAGAATTAAAACAGGAGGAAGTTGGGTGAAAGTGTTTCTGACTTTCAGTGCATCTGGCATAGACAAGCTGTGGACTGAACCAGCAGGGATATAACCTCCGTCCTTCATCATGATTCAACATTATATTTGGCAGTGGACTTAATTTGGTTGATGTTGTTATGTGGCTGCAAAATGTTGCATGGTCATGTTGTCATTTACTGTCAAAGCCACTTGAGGAGACTGAAGTGGGGCCCAGTCTCTGAATCCTCACCTCAGGCACAACAGAGTCCCATTTGTTTTAAAGGTTTGACTCAGCACTTAAATTCTTTCAGAGATTTGCCACCATGATATCACAATACTCCTTGTTATGTCGAGAAAAATACAGCCAGCATAATTGCTTTAACTTCACTGTCAAGTCCCTGAACTAACAGTTAAATAGAGTCTAAAATATAGCAGTCTTGACAGCACAGCAAGAGCTGCAGTAATTTGCAGCTCCATCATTTTGCTTGGTTGTTGTACTGCAGGCTCCCATAGCCTAACTGCATGTTTATTTTCTTTGATTCTATTCTGTTTCTGTGTGTTTCTGAATTGCCATTGTGTTTGAGAGGTGCTACGCCTTGTTTTGCCTTGACACAGTGGCAGACATGCTCTATAGTGCTCAGAGAGGATACTTCATGGAGGTTGGTCAAGGACAGCTGTAGTGAAGCATCGTCGATATGAAGCATTTTAAGCTTTTGTGGATGTTGCGCATCGCTTTCCTTGTAAACCATGAACAACAGTCACGGACACAGTCGAGACACGTGCTAATGGGTGGCAGAGGCAGTATTTTTTCAAAAAAATACTGACATCTCTGTATGTTTTCTCCTTTTCTCATGTCACTTGATGATTTGGACAAGGGCATTGGTGTGAATGTGTGTCTAAACCAGACCTGTCCGTGAACGCACAAGCCGTTACGTTGCTAGGGAACAGCTTGGGTTCAAGCTTATTTCCTGTCAGTTTTGGAAATGATATGAACAAACACGGGTGACAACAAACAATCTTGGATCCTTTTAGAAAATACAGTCTATAGTTTTCATTAAAAGACAAGATTTAGTAATGGATGTTTTTTAGAGAAATGCAGCACCTCTCATATTCACCAGATGCTTTGAAATAACATCTGCGACATCTGACTTCCATGTGACATCACACTGGCAGTTCTCAGTGTCACACACCTGTGAATAACTATTCTCCATCTTGACTCCATGTGCTCCAAAGAGGAGGGGGGGGGGGCCCTTGGAATAAGTTTCATTAATATTTGAGCATGTCAGTGATGTCAGTATGTTCACTGTCCATGCTGCCTCAAGAAGCACACAATTTGCTTTGGATATAAAACAGTTGTGTGCTTTTTCTGGAGAAGTCGGTATTAGCTATGCAGGAATCTGATTTTGATCTAATCTAGTTTATTTCCTGTCCACATTGTTTTGCTTAAACCTTCTCTTGCAGTTGAAAGTCAACACATTTCTAAATTGAGCGTTTCAGGTGCCACCTCTGGCTCCTTTCCACCTGGCTGAGCACATTTTTAGCATGCGCTGCAGTGGGAAGTTGAAAGTGACGGGTTTTCACCTCTCAGCCAGCAGTCCTGTGACTGTCATTGTGACCTTCCTGTTACCAGCCCACAGGAAGGGACTTTGCTTGATTATAATGCTGAGAGATGGGCTGTGTACCTTGGAACTAGTAGGCCACAGAATCTGCAGAGTTTGCACATGGCTTTTTAGAATAACAAGGCCCGCATTTTTTCCTTTTTTTTAATATAGTGCAACTCCTGTGCAAGCACAGACAAATCGAGTGCTCACAGACTTGCATGTTTCTCTCCAGTCCATGTCGTATTCATAGTATGTTTTTGGTTGTTGTAGGTGTGTAAAAAGAGAGAGAGAGAGATGTTGGTGCTACTGTAACTGTTGGTGACTCATTTACTTCCGATGAGGAACAGGTTAGGACTTAGACATGAGCAAATTCATCTGTTCCTGTTTATAGTTTTGCAAAGCATGGAAGTCATTCTCAACAGCATGCCTTTATCAGCCTGCATCTGACAGTGAGTAATATGTAAATAAACTTAGAAGCACAGAGATTATTCTTAGATGTCTTCAAATAAACACCCATCTTAGAGTTCCTCAGATTGAAACTGATTTCATCCTACACATACGTCATGTAATGTGAAAGTAGGGAGAGTCAATATGCACATCCCACTTAGGCGCAGGGGTGTTGGAACTGGGCAGTGATAAAAACAGTAACCCCTGCACACTAATTCCAAGTGACAAATTTATTTAAATAGATTCGTTTGCAGTTGGATCTCAGTCAGGTCTTCATCAAGTCAAGATGTTTTTTGACCTGATGAAGATCCAAGCTAGATCAAAATGTACGGTATTTAAATGCATTTTTGGTTTGGAGTTGGTGTGCAGAAAAGAGCGATAGATCACCATGGTTATATTTAAGGCAGTTTGCCCTGTTGAACTGTCCCTGAGTTGAACTGCTTACAATTCACAAAAAGATGAGGATCATTTTTGTGTGTTATCAAGCTGAGCCGAGACATTCTGCATACTCATTCTTCCTTCCTGCCTGGACACTGCCTACATACACATCTTTGAGTTCTTTTGTTGGCCTTCCCCCAAATTCTTTAGCTTTCCTCTTTCCCTGTGGTACTATGGGTTTGTACTTGCTTTCTTTTCCTATTGATTGGTAGTGTAGGTCAGCAATAGCATGTGCAACTGCGTGCAAGTGTGATCAAGACTCTTCAGAACTTTTTGTTGTAGTTGTTTTGACAGATGACCCACCATGTTGGCTATAAATATTCACTGAGACAGAAGGGGAAGGTGATCAATGCACGGACAGTTTGTGCTTTGACACCCAAATGGGAAATCGCTTTGGCAAGCATATAGAACACCCTTCCTGGTGCAGACATAGTCATTAGTCAGTTTCTTTAGAGATTTAGGTAACAAGGAGTAAGGAAAGGAGATCAGTCATGTGCATATGTCGAACAATGATATTTATGATGTGACAGCAGCCACTGATTGTTTTTAATCCCAAAATTAGCCACCTTGAGTTATTGTCAATAGATGCTGTTGTGGAAATGTTCCTGTAAAGAATGAAGGCAATTTTAGTGTTTAGAGTGGCTGAGCTGGCTGGTGGTTCAGTAGACTTGTGTTATCTGAGAAAATGAGTAAATTCTTTGAACAGATCAATGGTGCTGTTCTGTAAGTAAGCCGGAGTTTAGGCAAACTTCAAATATTTTTGGCTTTCTTGAGGATATAACTAGAATATCACTTTGCTATTCTTGTGGTTTAGTATCATTCCCAACATTTAATGAGGCATCTGACATGAGAAACTTGACGGCAAGCAGATATTTGGATTGCTGATTCCAAATGATGGTTCTGTGAAGGAGTATCCAGACACGTCTCCTTTTCTGTCTCTCAAAACAAACAAGGGCTGTCTCCGAGAAAGAATTAAAGATCCCTCCTGTGATTGTGGTTTCTGGTGGCTTCTGCATTATGCAGGGAGAAGCTGTTTTGATTGGAAAGGTAGGTTCTGTTTTCCCCCTTGGAAGTCTGTGGGCTTTGATTGAATCCAATTCACACTTCATTTGTTTGGTCCTCCTAATGAAAACAAAGCGAGGAAACACTCAGTGGCGACATGAGATGAGATGGAAATTGAGGTTGTTTTGAGGGAAATCTGCATTGAAACTTGTGTTCAGGGTACAGGATGTTAATTGTTATTGCTTCCGTGTCTTTGTGGTTTTATTTCTGCACTGAATGTATTACCCAGCACCTGCTTTGGACTGATGCACTGAAATTGAATTAAGCTTGTGTTCTGAGATTATTTTTCTGTATATTTGTCTATGTGTTCTTCTAAATATCTACATACGTATGTTTAATTATTTTATTGGGGCATTTTCAGGCAGACAGATCAATACAAGCATCTACACAATGTCAGACGTTCACACAGTCTTTCTCCTCACATTTTAATTGGTGCCCATTCTTTCTCACAGGCTTACAACATCCACGTCAATGGCGTGCTTCATTGTCGGGTACGCTACAGTCAACTTCTTGGCCTCCACGAACAGGTAAGTCTTCAGCCATCACAGTATAGCCGTCGCTGTCAGTGTGCTTTGGACCACAAGTGACTGGTCTGCATGTGTGGCACACTGAAAGCTGTTTAAATGCCACTACATCCACCCAGTGTGACCTTTCTCTCGTCTTTGTGTCACACGGTCGATGCGCCAGCCTCCCATCACTTTGAATCACAAGCACGGCAGCTTGAAGTCTTGCGCTGTTATTCCTCCAAGAGTTCAAACTATTGCATGTAAATAGGCAGCATTGTGGAGGAGGTTGGAGGGGGTGGGCGACATGGAAAGAATGTTCTTGGCCTTTCTTTCACTTCACCTGCTGGGAAAAGGAACTTAATCTGAAAAAGAAATGTTGTTGGAAAGTGTTGAGTTGCCTGATTTTAAGACATTTTTTTGGCCTCTGCCTCAGTGAAGCTTTACACAAGAGCCACAGCTATTTGTTAGAGCTGTCATTAGGCAATTAGTGTATTCAGCACCTACTTGTTTTTCTGTAGTGCTGTTTTTAAAATGAACTTACTTGTGAAAGAGCCTAACATACGTTTTTATGGAAACAACAAAGATGTTGCAGAGATATGGATGCATTGTTTGTTTGTTAGAGATGGACTCATACTGGGTTTCTACCTGCAAGCTCTTTGTGCGATAAAAACTACGCCACAGCATGTAGCACTGTCTTATAGAAGTGCCCAGTCTCCTGTTTTCACATATTAATAAATAAACAAGCAAGGGCCAAACTTTGCTATCTCCATCCTCACTCTGACAGTTGCCGTTGCCAGGCAACAGGGTGTGGGGTAGACACACTAGAATCTTTAAGAACCAATCCCACATGGCCTCCTGTGGCATACGCATGACCCCAAAACACCGATGATTGTGGGGGCTCACACGCTCCACTCAGTTGTGGCTGAGAAAATTTCAATGTTAATTGTTTCTCTTGTTTTGTCATCTATAAAGACTTGTAATAAGGTCACACTTCCGCAACATCCGGAGCTTATTTAAAGCCGACAGTGAAAACAGCGTGAGCTTTGCTTGGAAAGAAGCTACAAGCTCAGATCGACGCTGATGCATCGCTGATTTGTATGTGTAACCAGTGCTCGCTCTGATGTACTGAAAATACCAAAGGGCAATGTGTTGAGGTGACAATCACCTCTCCTCCTCTGGTACCCTCTGGGGCCTACCTTCATCGTGCCATATGTGCAGGACCTGAGTGTTTTATAATGAGAAAAAAATGTGTCAGTGAATTCCTAATGATGAGTGTGATTCACAGCTTTTGCCTACAGCAACATACAGGTTCAAATTAAGCAAATGTGATGTGTGGTTCTTAGACCTGTGAGAGCTTAGTTTAAGACTTTCACGGTTCAAAGCTACCAACCCTCAGATGATAGAAAATGGGAAGAAATGAGTCAAGAAGCTGGAAGACAAAGTAAACTTGGAATGACTAGACATTCAGGGTCCAGATGTGTCTGTGTGTGTCTGTGTGTGTCTGTGTGTGTCTGTGTGTGTCTGTGTGTGTGTGTGTGTGTGTGTGTGTGTGTGTGTGTGTGTGTGTGTTATGCACGGAAACTCCTCTAGCTAGTCGTTGAAACAGGGCTTAAAATAAACCTGTGATTCATCTCAAACAGCATGAATGTACCTCTTAGAAAAATGAATCCACATCTCTTTAATTTAAGAGAGTGCTACTCTGTGCTTAAGGAAATTGGTTAAGTCATTAGAATATATATATCTGGTTTCACAGATGTTCTAAATATGAATAAAAAAGTGAACGTTAGCCATCTGCCCCTCCTCAGATTTCTTTAATTGTCAAAATAAGTGTAATACAGGTTGCATTGTCTGCTGTTCTGCAGCCTCAGCTTCATATCTTGTGGGTTATATCAACAGATAAAGAAGGAATATGGCAGCAATGTGGTGCCTGCATTCCCTCCAAAGAAGATCTTCACACTGACTCCTGCTGAGGTTGAACAGAGACGAGAACAGCTGGAGAAATACATGCAGGCTGGTAAGTTATTCATGCTGAATGGACTTTTTACAGAGGGCTTGTATTGCATTTCACCTCATTTCTGTCTGAATTTAAATTCCAGCGACGATGCAGTAGTTTTGTCAGGTTTTAAATTGGATACTCTCCTTCTCTGAATTGCACTACACATATCCCTGACAATTTGTTTTCCCCTTTTAACTATGTTGGGTGGGGGGGTGGGGTGTGTTGGGGGGTTACATTGTGAAAGGAAAAAAAAAAAAGCAGAACAAACTAAGACTAAAACGTTCCTTGAAATGTTTGCTTCTCCACAACAATCACAAGAATGAGTAGGCTTAGTGTCTGTGGGGAGTCGAGCCATACACTGGTCTCTTCATGCCACATAAAAGCATAAAAGTGTTTTACTGAAGAACTGATGATCCGAGCACAGAGTGAGCTGGGACACTGAGCCAAAGCCTCACTGGACAGAATTGTGCTGACGCACTTGATGAAAAAATAAACCCTTAGTCAGGATTTCAGGGTTTTTTAAAGTTTTATGGCTTTGAATCCTCTAGTGATGATATGTCACCTCTCGGGGAAAAATATTTTTCTCTGAATTAAAAACTGAATGCCATACAGTTATATTTTTCTGGTGAAGAGACATATCAATTATTTCTTCAGTAATCATGACTCTCTGATTGTTGAGAATGTTTTTTTGCAAGTCTTAAATCATGTTTGACAACTCAATTGGAGTTTCATGTCCCAATTTGGGAGGTTTTCAGCATACTGCCCAAATTTTTGTTAACAGGTCAAAGGTGAACCTTTTACACACACACACATGGATAAGACTGGCAGCAGTGCAGTGGGTTTGTTTTAATCCTCTCAGGCACTGGCAGTTACAGCAGAACAAGGAAGCGTTGTTCAAGTGTGTATTTGCTCATAGTCTGGGAGCATACGCACACAGGGTGTTCTTGGCTACACATTCACTTGGTTACATCATGGCTTTTTACATAGTTATGGAAAATGAACCACCACAAACACAATCTGTTCTGACGCAGATGGCTCAGAACCTTGTCATTTTGTCAAAGGGTTAGACTCATTTGTAAGAGGACAATAATACACAGGCTGACACACACGGACGCACACTTATCATATTGTAATCATACACGGTTATCATGCGGATTAAATGTACAGCTCTGCATCTGAAAACTGCCTCAATAAAACCACCAAACACACGAGCAAAAGAGAGTTGTTCATCTCAGCTGTTATTTACCAAATCTGGGGCCAACAACATGATGAAACTGGTTTGTAGTCATTTACAGTTTTAATTGAGCCTCTGCCAGATAACAAGTTCATAAATTCTTTTACGGGCCTCCCTTCACAAAGTGCAGGGTGTTTTTTTTGCATGCAAAGGTAAATTGCCTTGACAAATGTCTTGAAAGGTCAAACCCATTCACAGGAACAAAATAAAACTGTGTGATGAGAGGAAAATGGAGAAGAATTGGAAATGGTTGTGCCTGAGGAGGTTTGTGTTTACATAACATCCAGTGTAAGACCCGAAACTAATTGCTGAGTTATCATTTTAAAACCAGACATATCTCTTCTTGACTTCCACCACTCCTTACATTTCACTCATCAAAGAGATGACTCATTTTGAACTCATGCTGCCATTTTGGTTTCGCTAATTTCTTTTTCTATTTTTTTTTTTTTTACAGTGCGTCAGGATCCCTTGCTTGGAGCCAGTGAGATGTTCAATAGCTTCTTAAGGAAAGCACAGCAGGTTGGTAGTTGCTGAAAACAACCTAATACAGATAGCGCTATGCTGTTTTCTGTTGCACCAACACGGTCACCAAGCCTGTGAGGAGGCAGGGCGTGCTCCTCCAACCAAAAGGCTGATGCAGTAATTTCTCAGTTAGTAATTACTTTAGGCGATGTGGTTGAGTGAGGTAGCTGTGTTTTTACCAGTTTGTCGCAGTTTGCGGCAGCGTGTGCTCTTATCCTCGGTTGTGTCATCTCTGCTTGTAAAGTAGTCGGTCAGATAAGGTTTGACTCGCATGCAAAAATGTGTAAAGTGATTACATCAGACTTGAAACTAAATAACAACATGGTTGTACTGTGTGTGGGAGCTGGATCCCTCTGAACCATTGTGTCATAAAAAAGGAAAAGTGAGCCTAATGATTCATCCCACCAGATTTGCCAATAAGCTCTTTCTGCGGGACTACAAATTCTAATGAGTGTGAGCTGAAGTGCACAATGCTGGTCGCACAAACCCTTGGTGTGTTGCTGCTGCCTGACAGAAAAGGCTATTTCAAACGGATGGTGTGTCAATGACTTATTCAGACCAGGTAGCGAGGTTTGATTCGTCATCCTTCAAGCCATGACCTGCGTTGCCAGGAGGGCTGTAAATCCAATAACCTTCATGGACAGATTCATCAGTCTGCAGCCACGTCACACCCATTCTGCTTCTCCTCCTCTGCCTTCCTGTCTCATTACAGTCTGCCCCCCCCCCTTCTTTATGTACGGCGAGGACAGCAGGTGCAGAATAGGAGATGAGTTACCACCCGGCGTTGTCATTTCATCTGCACCTTTAGTGGTGGGGATGCTTGGAGACCCCCTGCTGAGGGAACAGGCAAGATGAGAGATGATATTGCAGTAGTGGTGAGAGACTGTCTGACAGACAGGAGAAGCTGGGGATATCCAATTTAAGATTTCATACTTTTTGATATCAGCTCAGAAGCTATTAATTAGACTTTTGAAATATTCATAGGCGTTAGCAGTTCAGTTTTCTTTCCTTTACTTGCTGTTGATTTCTGTGGGGTTTTTTTTCCATCGTTTTGTTCAGTTAAGGAATGAAGAGCAACACAAGCACAGCAGTCATAACGAACACGGTTTCCTTCATGTCTGAGAGCAGTGAAATGAATTGATGGGACTGCTAGAGCTGCAACAATTAATCGATTAGTGGAAAATAAATCTGCAATCGTTTTGGCTCGTTCTTTAAGAAAAAAATGACCAGCTCCTCAAAAGGGAATATTTGATTGTACGCCAAATATCTTTGACTGTTGGTTGGACAAAACAAGACAGCACTTTGGACACTAGGTAGATGATAAATAAATGAATGTTGGAAACAATAGTGTGCAGAATAATGGATAATGGAAGTTAGCTCAGTGCTAGCATCCACACTATAAGTTAGTCAGTATGAAAGTTTCAATTGCAGACGGCTAAACATTAACTTCTTTTCCCTTTGTAAGGAATTAAGAGTTCATTTAAATTTCAAATTAGGACTGTTCATGCTGCACTTTTGTTTTTGACATGCTTATGATTTTGTTTTGCTTTAAATCAAACCCCCATTCCTGCCTAATCTGTCTAATCTTAACATGCTTTTATCATAAAATTGACCTTCCCAGGCTTTAGTTCTTGTTTGATTCCAATCTCGACCCTAGAAACGATGCAGCTGCGCTCGCAATATCTCTCCTAGTGTCAAAAGTTGAACAGACTCACTGGATCAAACTACAAGAGGAATATTCTTCCTGCCCATGTGACTTGGTGTGACGTTGTATCTGACCGACAGGGATGAAAACGCGTAGCTTACCCATGAAGCTGAAGAAAAGCCTGTCATGTTTTGTGTCCTTCCCTCAGGAGACGCAGCAGATTCCCACAGAAGAAGTCGCTCTAGACATCTGCCTCTCCAACGGTCAGAAGGTTACCGTCAACATTCTGACCTCGGATCAGACGGAGGATGTCCTTGATGTAAGTACGGGAGTGCATTTTGTTCTTGCTGTTCTAACATTTCTAAGGGAAGTGGAAAAAAGTGTGTTCAGGGTGCTGCCCAAAAGTGCAGCATGGCTGAATGTTTCACCCCAGTGATTGATGGTGAAGTACATACAGAATAAGGCCTGAAATCTTGGTAAAGTTTGCATTATTTTAGGTCTTTTATGGTTGGTTATCAACCTTCACTGTGTATGTTTAACTAGAGGCACTTGATGTCTGCAGCTCGTAACAGAGCTGACAGATACCTCGGTTTTCCTTCAGGCAAGCAGTTCTGATGCAGACTCTTTTGTAAACTCTGATGTTTTAGACACGACATACACTGTAGCAAAGCAAATTAAGTCACACAATAATTTATATAGACCCACTTTTCCAAAGCAAAGATCAAAGGAATTCATGAAGTCACGGTGGATTCGATCTAACTTATGAAAAATCACAAAACACAATCAGACGAAAGGAGAGAAAACAAAAGCACACACACACAAAAACAGACCAAAAACTTTGACTAATTTCTAGCCTTTTTTTTAGTAACCAGACCTTTTAGTACCATAACCATGCACACTCTAAACTAACTTATCACTGTAAACATGCTGATGTTTCATCATGATGTCCTCTGTTCCTCTTGACTGTAAATCAAGCTTGTTAGAGTGCTCTTAAAGTGCTCTAATGAAAGTTTAACCACAGCAGGTCTCAGAGCACATCACAGTCAGTGTGTGTGTGTGTCTGTATGTGTGTGTGTGTGTGTGTTTGTGTGTGTGTGTGTGTGTGTGTGTGTGTGTGTGCGTGTGTGTGTGTGTGTGTGTGTGTGTGTGTGTGTGTGCGCGTGTGCATGTGTGTTGGCTTGACAACAGTTGCACTCACACTTGTAGCATTTGTTTGTTTAAACAGCAGCTCAAAGAAGAAATGGCAGTGCTGAACACACATAAGCAAACATTGATTTTTATCACAGAGAAAGCCATTGTTCTGTGTCAGAATGTAACAATAACGCAGCAATAATTACAACAGAATTTGTTTTTGTTTTCTAATCAGAAAACAATCAAGCTGCTCGGATGAATTTCGTTCTTCATGGATATAAACACTAAGTCAGCATCAGCGTACTAAAAACCAAATAAAGTCAGTCAGTTTTTTTGTTTCATTATTCTATTTGGCAAACAAAAGGCTCTTGGCAAGTGGAATCAGACAAAGCCCATCCATCTTCTTAAACCTAAAGGAGTCAGTATTGATCCTGTTTTAGAGGACAATACATTATTGTGGCGTTTTACAGTTGGTTGTGTAACAGAGCTGGTAAAATATGATTGTGGTAATATCCCAGTTTTTGATCTAATGGATATTCCAATCTTCCGTTACCTCATACTGAACTGCTTTTTCATCCTGTCTGTCTTCAATTTTAGCTTCATTTCTCATAGCTTACAAAAAAAAAATCAGATGACGTTATAAATTAATTGAATTTGAGAGTGAAAACCTCTCTTTCTCATCTTTGTGCAGGCTGTTGCAACAAAGCTTGACCTTCCAGATGACCTTGTTGGTTACTTCAGTCTCTTCCTCGTCCGTGAGGGTGTGGATGGAGGGTTAACATGTAAGTCTCAACACCACTTTCCAAAAGAATCAGAGGAATGCAAGGAATGAAAACTTCTCAACTTTCCCTGCCATTATTTAGAGAAAGTATTCCGTATAATGTCCCATTTATGTGATTAATTATTGGTTAATAAAAATGGGGAGAGCGAAAGAAATCCATAATTGATGACTGCTGGAATGTATTTTCTGAAATTTCTGCATCATAAGGCCTTGTTTTTGTGAAACGCTGCAGCTGTGAACCATCTGATAACCAGCCTTGTTTATCGAGGCAAACTAAATGTGCTGCACACTTGGCACTTTGATAAGATAATGTAAATTTAAAATACTTTGTCAGGTCAGCCAAGGGCCTGTCTCAGAAACACACAAACCACACAGAGCTTAGCGGACAAATGACGATCTTCCAAACAGATATAGAAAAGGAAGTCGGAGTTGGAACTGAAAGCTGCAATGTTTGTGATGTTGCACTGAACGTTAAGTTTCTGAGCAAACAAAGGAAATTATGTCTGCAATCTCATGCTTTTGATTTTAATTTGGTTTTTGCTGTAAATTCCTGATAATGAAGTGTATTGGCTAGGCTCTGGCCACAGTTGAGCAGCTCAGTTAATCTGCCTCAGTGTTTGGAGATTTACTGTAGTTTAATTAGAAAAGAAGACCTGCGCCGCCACATGAGGGCTGCATCTTGTATCGTTCCTGCTGTATCTCTGGCTTGAATGCGTAATTCAGTTATTAGGTGCTCAGAAGCTGAGAGCCAGGTTTTTGTGTGTTTTTTGGCTGGTTCGGGCTGCATGCAGTGTTTTCAGGTTGAGAAAGTATTTGTTGTGGCTCCATAATCACTTGTGTCACTTGTGTCAGCTGCAAAATGACATTCACTGGCCAGTTTCTGATTAGTGAAGTCATTTTTCCATAAAGACTGCAGGGAGGGTTTCATTACTATTTCAGCAGACTATCCAATTTGGAAGATTTAAGCAAACATACATTGTTTTGGCTTGAGGCGAACGTATTTGTTTGGGCTACCCAAATTAATTGTGCTTATATCTGGAAAACATGATTTTGTTACATCGTTTAATGGGCACATTTGTGCCTCAAGTAAACTATTATTTCTCTTTTTTCCAACAACATTGTGCCATCACAGTCCTTCACTCTGAATGCATGAAGTTTTGCATGAAGTCAACATAGAGAGGAAGACAATGTGGAATAGATAAATACTTAATAGATACTTTATGAATCCAGATGCTAAACTGCAGTGTTACAGCAGCAAAATCACACACAGGAACCACAAACTGTGCTGTGGGATGTGACTAAAGTCTCATATCCAGGTGAATAAAAGGCGGTGAGTCATATTTGGTTATTTTCTGCTTTTATTTAGAACCTTTGTGCAAATTTTCAGTGAAGCATGTAACAAAACATGACATATGAATGTATAAAATCAAAGGTAAATAAGGTTAATGGTGTTTCAGGCTGTTACAAGGACCAGTGCACGGCATAACTAGCAAAGTGCACTTTTCTGGTCCATGTCAGACTTTTCATGTCTAAAGCTCGTCCACGTGACAGAAGGTAGCCCCTCTTTTATGTACAAGCCCCTCGTTTTGTCCTGGCTGATCTGAGTCCTCCTGTTTGCAATTACCCCTTTCTGTGTCGCGTTCACTCTCCTCCATGTTTGTTTGTGTTGCCTTCAGCAAATTTCCTGCCTGGATCAGTGCCATGCAGAAGAATGCAAAGCATTGTCCAAATGATGAAGAAAAGAGTGTGATTTGCGACACAGCTAAACAAATGATAAAGCATAGTATGAAATGATAGAAGTGAATCCTCATATACACGCATATCTGTAGATGCATGTGTAAACACAGGATCTTCGAAGTGAGTCCTAGTTTTTTTTGCGTGTCAGTTAGATGTATTTGTTAATCCTTTAAATGTATGGAAATGCCCATCATATCCCTGTTAGTGTGAAGCAGTTTGTTTTCGGTAGTGCAGCTCAGTTTGCTTTGTTACCATGATTCTGTGCCTGTTCCTCATTTTCCTCATTTAGTCAACAGCGTTACATTTTTCTGACCACTTGCCCAGCAATTTAGCCACAGATCATTTGCTGTCTTTCAAGCTCTCAGTTGTCTGATGTTTCTTTGAAAACACGTTTTTTTTAAGTGTAGTAGCGGTAGCAGCACACCAGCACTCAGCGGTGGCCGACACATTTGTTGGTGAGTAACAGTTTGAATGCAAATCACAGCAGAATATTTGCATCTGCATGTGTTGTCACAAGGAATAGCACAGTGGCACAGGCATAAAGCTTTCCACATCAAGACGTTTTAGTTTTCCAATCCCCTTTTTTCCATTTCATCACAGCCCTGTCGGGTCAAATCCCTCCTCAGTCCCAAAGATTCTCTTCTCTTGCCTTCCACCTGCCAAATAAACCCCCCCCCCCCACACCCCTTACGCCAAATCCATTCCAGGCTGAAAATAGTGCCAGGTGAACTTGGAGGAAACTGTAAATATTACAGGCATGTTGTATATTCTTGGCACAGTTAAAGTCTGAAAATCTGTGTGGTATGAAAGAGAAGGGCCCGTGTGTTAAATATGACTCAACTACTAGAATAAATCTGATGCAGCAGGCTTCGGATCAAACAAAACTGGTGGGAGTATTGATATAACAGGACAGCTAGAAGAATTCAATTCCTCTCTGACAGGCATTAAGTTTCCCAGAAGTCTGTGTAAATCAATATATGCTGTAAAATATGCAAAGATGTGTCAAGAAGAACCAGCATGAATAGCAGTGCTGGTTGTCTTAACCACATGTCTTTTTTTTTTCTTGTGAAGTTTCCTTGTGATGATTCAGTTCGCCTGACGTTTCAAAAATGTTCCAAAACATTTTAAGCATTCACTTTGTATCTGTTTTTTTTTTAATTCCCACAGAGATCACCAACATGGCAGTAACCAGCATGTGTGTCTGCCTCCTACACACAACATCACTGCCCATAAAGGAGTAAACACGTTTTTAACAAACCAAATGGCAAACTAAAGCGCCGTTCAGTCGTCTGATTTGTAGTCTCGTGCACGTTCACTGGTGCCTGAAAACCAGCAGCAGCAGCAGCATCAGCAAGCACCTGAAATCTCCTTCACTCTCCTTAGGGAATGTGCCGCGATGAAGCAGCTGCAGATTAGGGACAAACACACAGCCGTGAAGCCCATTATCTTTTTTTCACATTTGAATATTTGCATAGACACACAAAAAGTTTAACTCTACTGGGACCTGCCCAGATGGAGATCTCCCATCCCTGGTTGTTTGTTGTTACCACCATTATCCAAACGTCCTTGGGACTTAACTGGAGCTATGCTTGTTCCTCACCCTCTCTCTGTCTGTATTTCTCTGTGTCTCTCTCTCAGTTGTGAGGAAGCTGCAGGAGTTTGAGCTGCCTTATGTGTCCATTACCAGCTTGCGGAGCTCTGAATTTCACATACTCCTACGGAAAAGGTACCCACCACCTGCCCACATCATGACTTTGAATTTCATCACGTCCTTCCCAAAGCACTCTCCTACACATGTAATTATAGCTGTGATTCATTGGCCAGAGTATTCATGTGTTATTTATCTAATCCTGTAAAGAGGCAGGTCAGATATTTGCCTTTTGGTAAGCAGTATGTGATGTTGTAATGCTGTAAAGCGTTCTGCTTTCGTTTTGCATTCTGGCTGTCGCTCCTTTCACTCCCTGTCTGCAGTGAAGCACTTGTTCTTAATATGTCAGAGCAGCAGTTAGCCTAACCACAGGCTGCTTATCCGACTTCACCATCTTCTGCAAAGTGGCAGTTAATTTGGAAAAGAGACCTGAGTCATTTGTTCGCTGAGGACGATAGTTATCGTGACCAGACAGGTGGTGCATTTACTGTCATGTCAAAAAAGTCAGGGATTAGACGGGGACAAGAATCCGATGCTGGTGAAGCAAAGCGCTGGATAAGAAACAGATTGCATCAAATTACATTGTTAATCTCCTCGCTTCCTAAAATTACTGATGTTGCAGTTTTCATGTACTGTCTATAAATTGAAGTTTTCAAAGTTAAAAGGTAACTTGAACAGCCCAGTATCTTCAACTGGTCATACTGTCAACAAATAGGACAAAGAGGAACCAGATTTAAGACAGAGGATGATATAGGGAAATATTGAAATATGATTATTTATCTTGTTATAGATTCGAGGTCATGTCATTCAGCCCTGCTTCATGCCTCCTGCTGCTCTTCCTAAGTAGGGCTGTACCAAACTAATTTATTTTTTCACATTCAAAGCTCCTAATGAGGTTTTCCAATGAAGCAGCTTCAAATGTCTGTTGTCATGGGTTATGATGTCGTCACCCTAAGAAGAAATCCTTGAACAAAATCCCTCAGTATGAATAAATCATCTTTCTCTGATGAATATAACTCCTCAGTTGCTTCAACATAAATTATTTAGGCAGCAGGCTAATCCAATAAAGGCATAAAATAATACAGGTGCGTGCCTCAGACAGTTTTTTGACAGCAGTGAAAATGTTTTTGAAAGGCTAAACAGCAACAAATATGGACAGAAGCAGAATATTTTGTGAGATAAAAAGGTGAAGTTTGGAATTCTTTTTTTCGATTAATCATCAGCATTGGTCAAAAATGATGCTGTTATTATATGTAAGCTGGACTGTTGGACTGTGTGGATGCTCAGTGTTTCCCCGCAGGTAGAGAATTTACTTGAAGGTGGTTGGCGCTGGAGGGAGGAGGGCAGGCAGCTCTCCTCCCTTGTTTTTTTTCACACACCAAGCATCCCCAGCTGCTTGAAACAAGACTCCTTCTCTAAACAGTAACCAATAGCATATCCTTAAACTTAACTGGGCATCCCACAGCAGAGCTCCTGTGGTGTATTCGAGCAACAGTTTAACAAAACAGTTTAAAGTTAAAAATTGCCCAACTGTAGCTCTGAGAGAGAACGGGGTCAGCGCTGCTTTGTGCTGCTTCTGTCCTCAAGTGCTGCGTGAAAAATCTTCCTGGGTGGGCCACCCAAACAAATTCTATCCATGGAAAATAATAATGTTGCTTCCATATCAAGCCTGAAGTTAGACTGCTCCCCTCCTCAACGTAACATTTTTCTGCTTCCTCATGTGCCTGCTCTTTGGTCACCCTGCCTCCCGCTGACTGAGGTACACAGGATGTTTACTTTCTTTCTGCCTCAAGGAAAGTCTTAGTCCTCCTGACCTAGTTTCACTGTGGAGTGTAGAGCAGCGAGGGAAGAATGAATGTACAACTAACAAGTGGAGGTGGAGGAAAAACAGACCCCCAGTGTATGAGATCCAGAGGAAGGATCAGGTCAAAATGAATGGAAAAGCTCTGGTTCATTTTGTTTGTGTCCAGTGAAAACATTGAATCCACATAATGCTGCTGTAATGCTGACATTTCTAAACTGTTAATGCGTCAAGAGAATTCAACCGCATGTCTCAGCTTTCAGCACACTTTTAATCGAAGCTAAAGCAGCAAAATGAAAGCAATCACCTCGCGCACACACATCTTGATTCCGCCGCTCGTTTTCTCTCGTTCCCCTCCTCCTTTCACCATCTCTTAATCTTCTTCTCCCTTGTTACCTGCTTTGAGTTGCTGATGCAGCCAGACAGCATGCTTCACATCTGCTCGAGCGACTTTCTCCATCCACTAACACCCCGTGTTGTGCAATTACAACACGTTAGATTTCACGCCCGTGCTAAAGTGCTGCGAGGCATGAATGCGATGAGATTTTTCACCGAAGAGCAAAAGAGGGTAAAACATTCAGCGTTCTGCTAAATCAGACACTTCTAATTCTAAACTGAGGTATGAAACCATTGTCAGTTAAATAAAGACATTTCACATCCAGGGGATTAGATATACAAATAACTGCAAGTGAAGTATCTCAAATCACACTGAATATTTTTCACACTCTAAAAATTATTTACCGTTTAAATCTTTTTTTTTTTTTTTCTCCATCGAGTAAGACTGATCGTTTTGCCAGCTGTGACCTTTTCTTCTCTTCCTTCACTCTTTTCCATAATCAGATTTGGACCATTTTTCTGTGTAAACCCAGATCCGACCCCTCTCCGTAAACTGAATTCATACATTTTGTTAACGTCACGCTCCACTCCTCAGGCTGCCCTCAGGCACCCACACATCATCTCTCTGCATGCAAGCACCAGCCGTAGCCTCCAATATGACTACGCCGTCTCTCTCTCACAGCTGTCCTTCAACCTCGACTGAAAGTAGTGCTTGAGATGAATGCTTCCACCTGCTCTCTCACTGACATTGAGTTGAGGAATTTATTTTATTACTAACTCTCATTTCACAAAGTGTCAACGCAGGTGTATATTTAACATAACGATATCCAAGTTTGTGCAGCTGTGTCACTTTGCTCACTCTACTTTAAGTCCACATATAGATAAGTAAAGACTGACGGAGCCTTTTCTTTCTGCAGCTACTGGGACATGGCGTACGATAGCGACGTCATGGACAACAGAGTTGGCCTGAATTTGCTATACGCCCAGGTAAGGTTTCATTACTTGGGTAAACTAGACTCTGTCATTTGTTTTCAGCAGCAACACTGGTGTTGAAAAACAGCTTTTTTAAGTTAAATTCACCTTGAGCTGTGGAACCGAGTAGAAAATTAGACAAGATTGTATCTGTTTACGTCTTTCGTCTGCTGTGTTTTATTGAGCTTGCCTGGCACCTGCATCACATCAGGGAAACTAAATCCAGTGCCACTTCATCCCTGGCCTTCCAAATGCTTTGTCTGTCCCCCGGGCCCCCCCATTATCTGATAGCGATGTCAGCTTGTTTTGACTTTGCAACACCTTGACTCCTGTACCTCCTTTGTGTTCCTCTGATCTTATTAGTAGCAGATTCCCTTTGCAGCAACAGCCGTCATCTGTTGTATGAGGCATTTGTGGGGCTGCAAGTTAAATTAAAATCTGGAACTGCTGAGTGTTCCTCTGAGTAGCAGAGAGAGGGTATAAAAAAATGATATCAAAGTAAAATGAACAGCGTTTGCAAGCATGTGCATTTGTGAATGTTTCTGTGTAATTATCTACTGGCTTACACTATTTACATGAAAAGCTCAGGGAGTGATTTGTCCCACATGTACCAAAGGAAACACGAGAGCATGCTCGGTTTTGTTGGTCTGTGCGCAGAGATGAACTCAAGTTCTTGTTTTTGCTTCACCAGACAGTGTCTGACATTGAGCGAGGCTGGATTCTCGTCAACAAAGACCAGCACAGGCAGCTCAAATCACTGCAGGAAAAAGGCTCCAAGAAAGAAGTAAGCAAGGGCATCTTCTACTTCTACGGCGTCTCACACGAACCCAGCTAATACTCTGAAGTGTCTGTGTCCAAGGATAAATCTGTAGACCACAGAGAATATTGCCTCCGGTGCATTCTGTGCTGCAATTAGCCTACTTTTTTCCCATGATATGAATTTTTAATCACACAAATCCAGTAGAGAATTCAAACAGATTTTCTTCAGGGATTAGACAAAGACACATTTATTTATTATGAAAAGCTAGTCATCTAATAAATGTTTTTGTATCCTATTTTCTTCCCAGTTCATCCATCTAGGTCAGACTCTCAAATATTATGGCTATATCAAGTTTGACCCTTGCATCACCGACTTCCCCGAGAAGGGCTGCCAAGTCATCGTCAGTGCCGGCAACAACGAGCTCAACTTCCACGTCAAGCTGCCCAACGAACAGATGAAGGAGGGGAGCTTCAAGGTCACACGCATGAGGTGTTGGCGAGTCACGTCTTCTGTAAGTGGAGAGAGAGGACAAGTGAATTCATCTTCAAGTGTGCCTGTATCCCCGAAGCTTTCTAATAATCAAATTGGGATGGCTCGACATTATTAGGCGACCGTGAGCTGGCAGAGGTAGAGATGCAGCAGCTTTGGCTCAGAGTCCTTCTCAAACCAACTCGAGCTTCCTGCGCTTTCATGTCACCTGCTTACAAACCTCCTCGCACCACTGCACCAGAAACAAATGGCATTAGTTTTAACTCCTGCTGCTTGCTAAAAGTGCTGACCGCCACCCCATCCGTCTTCATCAGTCCAATAATCCAAACATGCAGCCCACACAAGGATGGTGCTTTATCGATCCGGCAGCCTCACACATAGAGCAGCATCCTTTCTTTGAACTGATAATTGTCTATTGGCAAGGAGGGAATGTGATGGCACGCAGTTCAAGGAAGCAGCTACAAAGCTTGCTCTGTATGCGTCCACACAGTGCTGACAGCTCCTATAATATAATAAGAAATGAACAGACTTTCAAAAGTAAGACTTCCAGGGAAAGGTAAGTTGCACTGTTTCACACAGACCATATGCTTAACGCACGATTTAGACTGTCGCCTAGCAACTGAATTGATCAGTAAACATGAGATGCTGTCAGGATCTGTCAGAGTCCACTCAGCAGATGACAGCGATTGATTGATCGAGCCTCGGTTCGATTCACTGCGATTAATCAATTCAGTGTGTTGCACTGTCGCAGGGAGAAAAAAAAAAGAGAAAATGTCTCCTTTTTGTATTTTCTCGCAAATATTGGAGGCAGATGACTCAATCAGTCACAGTCAGATGGGCATTTGTGTAAAAAGAAAAACAAATTACCACATGCAAAAACAGTCCTACTGCCAAACTGATGAGATGTAAAATGAAAGGATAAACAATAGACTGTGGAACAACAAAATCATAATGCAACAGATTTTTAAAGGGAGCTTGTAAGCAGTGCTTTACGATGTTCTCTGTGCTTCTGGAGGAGCTCTCTAAAGTGTCAAATAAATAACCCTGATGATGTCATCAGGGTTATCTCAGCTTGCTTTAAATTTTTAACAGAAAGTCAGTGTTCTTAACTGGTGCTGTGGGGTTTGAAAGAAGTGTGCATTTAAGAGGCAGAAGGGTCTTATGAAGAGTCAGGTCCAGTTGTATTATGGGAAATGTGTGGTTGTGTGTGGCTGTGACTCAGGAGTAGAACAGGGAAGGTCGGTGGTTCGACCTCCAGCTCCTCCTGCATGTCAAAGTGTCCTTGGGCAAGAAACTGAAGCACAGATTGGTGCGTGCGTGCGTGCGTGTGTGTGTGTGTGTGAATGCAGTGTCTCTTGTTAAGCACTTTCAAATTGACCAGACTAAATTTATCCCCCTGTAGCTGGCAAGAAATCCAGAACAAATTCCTTGTCTAAAGGATAAAGAATCTCCATAATTGTCACCCAGAATCTGCATAAATTCAAACCATCCTGCACCACGCAGCTGCCTTGAATCTGCATTTTCTTCTGCTTCCACCCAGTCGGTTGTCTTGAAAAGAGACAGCTCGACGATCTATTTTCACCTCTGTGAATGGCTGAGAAAAGCGCTACATGCAGCTCTACCCTCACAGTCATTTTCAGACTCAATGCAAGACCTCATTTAAATGGAGATGGGGGGAAAACAGTTCACTTTTTCGCATCGCATTAGTGTTGGAGCAGCACAGTCATTATGTGTATCACAGAAGCTTTTATGATTCTCCCAAAGTTAATTTGCACAGAGATCTGGACACATGGCAGCACATCTAAAATTAAAATGCATCTTGGGCCGTCTGATTACAGACCGAGCCCCCACGCTGTCCAGCAGGGTGGTTAATTCCTGAGCTCGTTCTCAGAGGTCAAAGTCATTTTAATGAGCCCTTTCCTTTCCAGCAAACTATTCAAAACATCTCATTTGGTGCAGTGCTGCAACCCCCCTCGTAGTCGCATCTCAAATTATATCCGGAAGAACATTTCTAAACAGTGTATGTATATGTGTCAGAGCTTTGTTTTTGCCTGTATTTCTTTATGTTACATTTGGTGTGGTTAGCATGGGAGCTCCAGCTCGTTTGTGGCCCACAGGAAATCGTCTCAGTGAAGAGCACAGGCTCCATTAAAGAGGAATGAGGGCTCGTCTCCAGGGAGCTGTGTCTGAGCTTCACATATTCTTGAAGGCATTTGAAATTCTGTATTTGTTCGCACTTCTTTCTGTCTGTGCACCCGTGTTAATCTTTTAGCATGTGTCTTCTGAAAAGTTGGCTGCCTGTCAATGGTGATGCAGCAGCTCAAGAATGAACAGAACAATGATTTTTAGCTGCTTACATGACCCTCCAGTCATGAAGTACAATTGCAAGCTGGAAGTTTGTGAAGAAATATGGAAATGTTTCTTTTCCATGCACTTTGAACACCAGAAGACAGATTAGAGTCCATGATAGAATAAACCTAATTTTTAAGTGGATGATAACAGCTCAGACAGTCCAAATCAGAACTCTCCACATCTCTGTCCGATTCTGCAGCAAGTCCCGATAGCCAACGGCACCACCAATCCCTGCAGCTCATCCAAATGCGAGGTCAAGCTGGAGCTGGCCTTCGAGTATCTCATGAGCAAAGACCGCCTGCAGTGGGTCACCATCACCAGTCAGCAGGTGAGAAGTAGCTGACGGGGGTCACTGTCAAGCATTCGGCTCAGCAGAGCGTTGAGTAATGATTGTATTCCACATTTAATTGACTCTCGGTGTGTGATTTCAGGCCATCATGATGAGTATCTGCCTGCAGTCTATGGTGGATGAATTGATGGTGAAGAAGTCGGGTGGCAGCATAAAAAAGGTCTGTGACAAGAAAAATCAAATCCTTCATAAGCTCAATGGCATCCTCAACAAAATGACCACAATCTCACTCAGATTTGCAGAATTCATTCATTCATTCATTCATTGATTTTCTCTCACTATTTGAGACAAAACTCCAAAATGTACAGGATTCCTCCTTAATAATATCCTCTTTTTCACTTCCTCTGCTGTCCTCCATCCCCTTCTAGATGCTGAGGAAACGACACAACGGCTCCATCCACCGGCCTGACAGTCAGCAAGCTGTGAAATCGCCCCCTCTACTGGTGAGGAATGGGACAGCGTGCCCTCAGTTTGAATCAGATTCTCTGTGTGGATTCAGGATTCATTTGACCATGCATGTTGTTTTTGGCTGCAGGACTCCCCCGACCCGAACCGTGAACAGATCGTCAAACTCTCGGTGAGTGTATTTCATACTGTGAGGTCTAAAAATAGCAAAGCGACACGCAGCTGAATGATGGGTAGTAATACCACGTGCTCCCAGAGCCTTAAACACACTCTCATGAATCAGTGTCAGTGCAGAGATAAGCATAATATTGATTGTTCCATTCAGACCAAGCTGAGCTCCGTGTCCCTCCGAGGGATCAGCGCCTCCAACTCGGCCAACGACATCAGCGGCAATGATTTCCATGGCAACTATGCTTTCGAGGGAATCGGGGACGATGACCTGTAACCCGCCGCCATGCCCTCCCCTCCCTCTTCATTCCACTGTCAACGACTGGGACGACAAAGATTACAAGCTGAGCTGAGCCGAGCCGAGCGGACCACACACGACGTCCAATTCTGCAAGATTGTAGCTTCTTCCTGGAGAAAATCGCTGCCTTAAGCTCTCAATTAATCTTTGACGGTGTCCTTTGTTTTAGACTCTTACAAACTCATCTTGTTTAGTTTTTTTAGTTAAAATCATCACATTCAATTGAAACTTTGTCCCCTATCTTATTAAACTTGTGGCAGTGTTACAGTAAAATAGCACGCAAAGCTGCAGGTACTCAAACAGAGAGGCTTTCTGTATGTAACTTCAGTTTCATTACATCACAGCATACGTGAAGTTCTAATGCAGTTAAGTCCTTGAGGTACAACGTAAATGAATATATTGTAAACGACATGAAGAAAACCTGCTAGATCCTGGATTCCTCCCTCAGTGGCTGCATGTTCTTTCCCAAGCAGAGAGCCAAATGTTTAGTTAGACCTGGCACTAGTGATAACACAGCACAACTGGACGTGGATGGTTCTCCAAAACGACCCTGGGTCCAGTGAATGTGTCGAAATTGATCTCAAAACTGTAGACTATCCAGAGCAACCGCTTGCTTCTGTGGGTGATCAATGTTTGGCTTGGCTACATACCAAAATGTCATGTTTTTCTACTGTTAGTGGTCATCTGTGTGTCATGCGACTCACGTGCCATGTCCGTAAATATCTTAGCAAAGGTGTCAGTGGTGTTTTCAGCTTCATGTGAGGCACAGTCACTCATACTGCCTTCAGAAATAGTCTGATGCCTTAACTTTTACTTTTTAGCCTCGCGGGTTGTCATTGTACAGGATGTCGGTTGAAGCCTAAACGCCAGCCGGTGTTAACTAGAATCTTGCAGAACTTGATAGATGGTTGCTTGGGCCGAGCTGCTTGCACTTGCTGCACCCATCATTTTGCACAGTATTACAGGTGGAGATGAATGTTTGAGTGGAAGCTTGAGCGTGACTTTTAACATTGTGTGGAGATTTTTTTTTTTTTTGGTTCCCAATGGGCTCTTGTAAATCCATCTATGATTTTTTTTAAAACCAATTTTTTAAAGGTTTCTCATAAATGCCAAATTATAGTTTACTAAAGCATTTTGCACAAAATAAACATAAAAATTATGACAAGGTCACTTTTTATATTATGTACATGCAATTAAGTATTCTGAACATTTACTAATATCTTTATCATCAATAGCTTATTGTAATCAAATAGATCAAATGTAATCTAAGCTGTATAGAACAAAAAGTTTAAATGGACTAACACTTATCATTGTTTACATAATGTTTATAGGGACTTTATTAGTTAAAATGGAAAGTGTTTACAAATTTTGCATCTGATTTTCTTCGTCTTTGTTCTTTTTGGGGCGAGCGGGGGTGTCGTGGGGAGCATTCTTCGGGGCTTCAGTTCATTGTAATTTGTATGTGCACTGTGCCAATCATCTCAGAGGATTCAGCTGAAAAGGTGCTTTGGTGAAGTGGCCAATGCGATCACGGTTGCTGGAAGTGGAGAGAAGGCAACAAAATGAACATATCCCGCTATTTTTGAAGACATGTCATTCCATTTTTAGCGCCGTGTCAGCGCGTTTCGAAGCCTCTTAACGTAAATCAGTGCCAACCTATCGACAGCTTTACTCTCACTGGTAGCCAGAACTGTAAACAAAATGTTCTCAATATAAATGTCTTGTTCTTTCACTGCTGTGCTTCTTCTTCTGTCTTCAGTTGCATTTCCAGTAGGGCGATGTGGACGGCGCCATTTATGTCTGTTTTCTCTTATCTGTGTCAGTAAAAAGTACGTGGAAGCTGCAAGGTCCTGGATGTTAATTTGTGTGTCGGTGCCAAATGACACTTTAAAGTGCATTTATCATCAGCATCACTTTTACAGAGAATATCAGATTTCATGAAGATTGTATTGATTCATTCCACTACTTTTCCTTTTGATTTTTAGTGGTAAGGTCAGTGACAACTGTCATGATGCTACAATAAACTCTGAAATTAGGTGAATCTGTGGGTCTTGGCTGTCAGTTAATGATCCGCTTCAGTCATGTTTGCACCACTATGACGTGTTCTGTCAGCAGCAGCTCTGGGTCTCAGTTGGAAAAGTCCTTTGAAGTTTGTTTGAAACAGAAGACAGCTTTGATTCTTCATCACTCTATATCCAATATGTGTCTGATCACAATGTATCAGCTAATATTTAGTTTTCACATGTCCCACTATGCACAGCTCACAAACGCTCATCAGCGCCCTCTGCTGGACAAACTGTGACAACATCACAGTTTCTAAAAGACCTCAAATAGAACTTTGGCATTTCTCCACTACATTTTCTTCCCATTGACCGACATACGTTGATTTACTGGCCTGACCGCTTCATCAGTCAGGCTCTACATACCTGCATTTTGCTCCAAAAACACCTGTTTGGAACATTCTACAGGTGAACAGGTTCATTGGTAACAGGTGACAGTATCATAATTGGGTATGAAAGGGACATCCTGGGAGCTGAGGCTGAGGGAAATACCAGCGTTGCAGGTTATTTGGTCATGAAAGTATTGGTACCAGCCCTGCTACGTATTAAAATGAGATGTATTATGCGAAATGCAAGTCAGAGGTTTAAGGAAAAAAGAGATCCAGTCTGTTGTCTGACATTCAATGAAATGAATTCCACATGTTTATTTCAAAATCCTCATTTAAGGCATTTATGAGACACTGCATAAAGACAAAAATGGACACTTGGGGGATGTCGGTACTAATCAATGGGTTCAATGCTCCATTGTGTCATGGCGAGTTGGCAACCTGAAAAATATCTCACTTGCATATAATAGTAATTCAAAAAGAGTCAACTTAAAGTCACAGTCCCTATTATTTATCCCATGGTAACTAAAGCACATCACACATCCAAAATAAAAAAAACAACTCTATATATTAAAGTATGCACTTCTAGCAGTTGTGTTACAGCCACGTTAGAAAAATAAAACAACTATTACACACTCACATGCTTACTAATAGTGTCATCTTTTTTTTTTTCAAGTAAAAAAACACGAGAATGGGCTAATTTCACAGTCGTTAGGAAACAGTAATCAAAAGGTGGTTCAACAGTCTCCATCGTAAAACATGACACGTTTTCCCCTACATAACCTTAACCTTCCAAATGCAACTGTGTGTGTGTGTGTGTGTGTTGTTGTGCTTTTCCTTTACCGTAATCGCCGAGTCGAGGCCTCAGAGCGCCTTTTGATATGCTTGTGCATGCAGTTTTAGTGTTAAAATAGCTAGAAATCAATTTGTTGCCAACACCTCCGTCTTCCAAATGACGTTTCATAATCCTGAGGGGTTTGGAAAAAAATGACAACACCGTTCAAGACACTAGAGATTATTCAGTTAGGTTAACACAACCTAATTCATCAATGCAGTTTATCAAGGGTAGAACGATTCCAGTACTATTAAACAGCACTTTGCTAGTAGTACATACATTAGTAAATTAATGTGAAGGCATGCTGTTACCAGAGCGTACGCCCAAATGCAAACAAAGCACAATAATGGCCCTTACAAGGACCCATCTCTATTTAAAGCTGCACTGTGTCGTCTAAGAATACACTTAAATCTTATTCCTTGTTAAAATAACCTCATGAAGGCAAGTCAGGTCAACGTGATGGCAGGACAGGGAAGAAATCTGACACATTCAAGTTATTTCATGAGATTTTTGGTACAAAACAAAAAAAGTTTGACCAAAATTTGGGACGCTAACAACTCTGCTATCGTCCCCTAATCTAAAAAAGTGAGTATGGACGACACAGTGCAGCTCGACAGCTCACGCAAACAGTTCCATGTACTGAGGAGTATTTGGTCGTGTTCTCTGTCCGTCGATGAAGAACCAGATATGTGTTGTGATATGGGGGGGGGGGCGTCAGGACGTGGTTTGACACACAGAGTGAGACGGTCCATTCGTCCGGACACAAACAAGAGGAGAGGACAAACTGAGCACACTCATCCACCTTGCTTCATCCAAAAAAGGGATCAAAATATATAGAATAATAGTTCATCATAACTGTGCGAGATTCTACGAAGAAACAATTAGCAGCCTCTGAAGACATCCGACGAAACACTAAAAGACCGATACACACTGAAACAATATAAAGGCTCTGTGAACAAAAAACTGCTGGTAGCTTAGATTTGCTGAGTTATATTTTATACAATCTCAAGTTTGTAGCATGAGTGTATTGTCTGACCTCCCTCCCTGGACATATACTGCATATCAACCCCTGTTTCCTTCCTGTGAGTCTGACCGCCGACGCCCAACCCTTTCCTCACTTCCTCCTCTTCGTCATTTCCAGTCATTGGAACTTTGACCCAGCCGTCTGTGGCCAGGCCGTGCTTCTTCTGATGTCTCTTGTAATTGTCCCAGTGGCCGGTGGTGTAGCCGCACTCCTGACACTTGTACGGCTTCTCCCCTGTGTGCCGAAGCATGTGCCGCTTCAGGTTCATGCTCTGGTTGCAGCTGTAGCTGCACACAGCGCACTGGAAGGGCTTGGCGCCCGAGTGCACCCGCTGGTGGCGCTTCAGGTTGGCCAGGTTCCCGCAGGCGTAATCGCACAAATGGCACTTGTAAGGTTTCTCGCCTGTGTGCACCCGGTGGTGGCGCTTGAGGTTGTCGAAGTGTGCTGAGGCGTAGTCGCACTGTGGGCACTTGTATGGTTTCTCGCCGCTGTGAGTTTTCATGTGGCGTGCCAAGTGGTTTGGGTAGTGTGTGAGGAACGGGCAGGCGGCGCAGGTGTACACCTTGTCACTGCGCTCGCCAGGGCTGTTGGGAGATGATGAAGAGTCTTTAGTCAGCATTTCAAGGGTACACTTGGCACAAATCTGGGCTGAGGAGCCGTCCTCGTCCTCCAGGACGATGCCACACAACCGGCAAGTGTAAGGGAACAGCGAAGGGGGGAGGGCGGCGCCGTCTGCTAAGCCCCCTCTGGTCACCCTGCTGCCACCGCCGCCTGGAGTCTCCAGCAGAGGTGGAGGCTGGTGGCCAGGAGCTGGGTTAGAGGCTGGAATGGGTGGTGGTGACGCCCCCTTTAAGCTGGCAAATGCCGATAGGTAGTCATTGTTCTGAGCTCCCATACTCAGGTTTGAAGTGGGCCGAGCAACTTCTGAAACTTCACAAAAACATGAGAGAGACACCTGATCAAAGAGTGTTATCACGCTTCAAGATCGCCTCATTCAAAAACAAAAGAAAAACAGGGATGATGAAATAATTCAGAGAGGAAGTGATACATACCCTTAGCTGAAGCACCAGACACTTCCTCATTGGGCCTCTGCCCAGTCACATGCCTCTTCAGGCTGTTTTGGCTGCTGGCAGGTCGTGGCGGGGCGTCCTGTAGCGCCCCTGCAGAGGGCACGTGCATGCGCTGGTGCCTCTTGAGGTTCCCGAGGGAACTGCAGGCGAAAGAGCAGCTGTCGCATTTGTACGGTTTTTCCCCCGTGTGAATGCGCAGGTGTCTCTGCAGGTTCACCAGCTGGGCTGAGGCGTAAGTGCACAGGGGGCAGTTAAAGGGCTTCTCTCCGTTGTGCGTCTTCATGTGACGCTTCACGTGGTTGGCGTAACGCGAGGAGAAGCCACAGAGGTGACACGAGTGCAGCTTGGGCAGTTTGTCCTCGGCTGTCAGTGCTTTGTCACTCATCCCGTTTCCCAACCCTTCGCCGTCAAGCGGCACGTGGGAACCTGAGCGAATCCCGCTGATGCTTCCAAAAGGTGAGCAGAAGTCCGTACTTTTCGCTTCCCTGGAGGCTTTGCAGCACCTAAGGCAGTATGGACCAACTAGGTCTATGCCAGGCCCCAGAGGTTCATCGCGGAGCTGACCGCAGCCCCTGCAGGACAGGTAGGGGGGAAAGCTGGGCTCCGACTGGGCCGCTCTGCCCTCGTCTTCCCTCCCGTTGTCAGTTGTGCTGTGTGAGTTGTCTGTTTCACTTTCCATGCTGAGCTGGCTGTAGGCAGGGCTCTCCTCATCACCCAGAGGATACACAGAGAAACCGATCTCAGCAGCTACTTCTGAACAGGGAAGACAAACAGGAAGAAAAGCCTCTTAGCACTGCGAACGTTTTCAGCACAGCACCTTCACAATGCTCTCTCCTCTCTGCCGCTCTCATTAAATCTACATTTCACACCAAGACAAAGAGCCAGCCACACATGAACACATACACAAAACACTGTTATGATGCCACATTCAAATGGAACCACATCTCAGAAATCTCACCGAATGACTCACAACTGTTAGACAAACACTGAAGAACACAACCTCGGCTGCTCCACCACACTGCCTGACATCATTACGCAGAGATTCTCTTTTCTCAGCTGGAAAAGTCGATTTCAGACAAACATCGGATACTCACACGGCTACCGGGGAGGTCAACTGCGTATGAGCTGTTGTTACGCCATCTGAGGTTTTCAGACAAAAATAAAACAAAAGACACGTTTCCCAGAAGGTAGGAGGGAAAGCTTCACGGCGCTCCTCGGCCTTAAACGCGCGCTTCTGAGAGGCAAAAAGAAAAGCAGCTTCCTCCTCAGACGCGGGGCAGGATGTGAGGAAGGCGAGCGTGCGGGCTGCCCTTTTATCCTGCCCCACGGAACCCCTCCTGGATGATTACCGAGCCTAATGATAATGATGATGACTATAATGGTGAAGCTGCTGCTGCTGCTGCTGATGATGATGATAATGATGATGAGGGTAGATGATGTAGATGATGATGATGATGATGATGATGATGATGATGATGATGAGGGGGAAACGATAATGGCGGTGGGGTAGTGGGAGCAGAGGCAGATGATGATGATGATGATGATGATGATGATGATGATAAATAAATGCCCTCTTGTAATGGTGTCCTTGATGGTAATGGTCCTATTTTTATGACCATTATATAATAATGGTGTCTCAGCTCCTACTTTTCCATTTTTCTGATCACTCTCTCTGACAAAGAGCCGTGCTGGGAAATATGGGCTGGTACTTCCATTTCTCTTATTGTCGCACAGAGGGGCAACACCTCACGCCTGCGAAACAAACCGAAAACCCACCCGTCCTCTCTCTCCCCACCCGTTCCCTTTGGTTGTGAAACCATTAAAATAATTTACATGGTGGACTCATTCAATGTTTTCACAGCGCTGACAGGAAGTGAAAATGAGGGTTTATACGAAACATAATGACACTATCATCCGTTCACCAGACTGGTGTAGTTCAAACTGTGGAGTAAATTGAAATGCACTGCGATGGCCAGGCTGTGATCCTCGCATTCCCTTTACTGTGTGGCCAATAGACACACTGCACCACGTGGGATGGACTCATATAAGGGGGATATAGCATTGTGGGATATACTAATACAGAAGAAACACAAGCAAGAGGGGGAGCATACAACGTCTGAAAACTGCTAGACACTAAAACACAGACAGACAGACTTACCCTACTTACAAGTGAGAGGACAGATGCAGTAACCAAACAGACAGACAGACAGACAGACAGACAGACAGACAGACAGACAGACAGACAGACAGACAGACAGACAGACAGACAGCAGCAGCAGCATGGCCTGCCTTTTAAAGCGGCAATGTTCAACACTTTTATCAAATTAAAAACCTGCTTTATGGCCAACGTTTCTCTGCAGAAGCTGGTCAGTGTATTTCCATTGCTTAAGTATTTCACTATATGGCAGTTTACACTGTTGGTGGCGGAGTCCGCCATTCCTGCGCTCGATTCCGATTGCTTACCTGCACACAGGGGATTCACAGGAAACAGGGAAGCGTGTAATCCTGCATTACTGTTTTTGATTTAATCCAACTGATATCAGCCTAACAATGTATCAGAGCTCTTTTAAACTTCACCCTGAAACCTTCAGAGCGACGGCCGGTCATGCATATTTTATCAAACAGGATTCTAACTTTAAACACTTGATAGAAATAGAAAAAAAGGTGGATCACGAACCTGAGAACTTTTCCAGGCCTAGAATCTTGCCGTCATGATCGGGATCACCAAACTCAAGGTCTTGTCCCAGAAGGAAGTCCGTGTCTAAGCTGAGGTTTCCTGGAGCTTCAATGGCTACATCATCTTCAGAATCCACTGCAGTCACAGAACGGAGCACATCAGCCACATGTGAAGCCTAATATTTCACCGAGGGGTTCTTTTTTTTTTTGTCATTTTTGCATGGATATTTCACTTTTATTGGCAAACCCTAAAGGCGCTGCCACATAAAGCAGAGAGCAACATTTCAGAGAAACTCCACAGCCCTGAAGCGACTTGAGTTTCACAGCTTCAACTCAAATCACTGGCAGCCTGACGGAGAAATCATAAAAGCAAATTGCTGTTTTATTGCCTCTAAATATTAATGGTCACAATGACTGCCAAGTCAGCGGCAAATTATACATTACATTTTATGTATAGATGGTCTACTTAGAAATAGAAACCAGTGTCTTGAGGTCCAAAATCAGACAGATTATTACAGATGACCTCAACACTGAGGTCAGCTGAACGAGGCTGGTGGTATTCAGTATACATGTTTAGGGTTCTATGAAATGCACTGTAATTTTTTCCAGATTTCTTTCTAATTTCTTCTGAATTCTGTGTTTTATGACTTCAGCACATAACATTTCAAACATGAATATCACTGAATTTCATGTAACACAACATTGAGTTATTTTTCATCACGCAGATCTTGCAGCTCGAACACACCGGGTCAGAGGGTCTGACGGAGGCGACTCTCACATTCGGGTAACGCTCATTCTTATTTACGACGCTTGATCAGAAACTGCCGAGGCTTTATCATTTTTTCCAACAGAATATCCGACTCCTCGCAAACAGTCTGAATGAACTCGCCTCTTGCATCTGCAGATGTGGTTGCACTTGTGAGAGTTTGCTGAGGTGATGGAGCTGCACATGACTGTGTGTGCGTGACACCAAACATGGCAGCATAGTTGGCAGCGAAAAGCCTGATTTGTATAAACTACATCCACACTGTGGCAATTTCCATGTTTAACATTTGATTCTGTCTTTACTCCATCTGTGTTTTCTGCATCATGGAAATCATAAAGTCCAACATGTTGGTTGTGAGGATTTAAGAAATCTGCATTTAATAATAAATTGTGCAAAAAAAAAAAAAAAAGACGAGAATTTAACAGATATGCCAAACACTAAATGTTATTAGCTCTTCTCATTGTGCAACAAAAGCTGTTGGCGTCCCTTATCGAGCCATATCATCTATTACGTGCAATTGTTTCCTTCACCCCACTAATTTAAAATGGAGCAGAATTACACATGAATTAATTTGGATTAGTCAAGCATTCAAATGCGAGGTGTATGAAAACACAATTAACCAGGTCATCAGTAATTGGTCTGTATTTCTGCTGCTGAAAGTCCTTTCAGCTCTGCCACAATGCCATTTGCTTAACTGTGGCTGTAAAAGGAAAAAGTTGGACATAATCAAGGAAAAAAAGTTAATTTACTACCAGACAGTGTACAAACAGCAGCTTATGACCAAAAAAAACGAGCCGCTGACAGTTGACAGATGGAGGTCTTTTGCTGCAGCTACAGCTAATGATGCCTGAAATTCTAACTTGGTCTCTCAAGCTTGATGGCATCCAAACAACGATCACACAGCTGCCGCTATTCACAAAACTTCCACCAGGCCGATTCAAGGGCATCGCGCTCAGCAGCCCTCTCTGGCAAATTCTTCGGAAAACAGCATCGTGCTGCCAGCCGGCGCTCGTTTGAGTGTTTAACATAACGACAAGAATCAGTCAAGACTGTCTGAGACGTCTCAAAATTAGATGGCTATTAAATAAGTGGAAACAAAAGCTTGCTGGTCAAAGGCACAGTGGAGCAAATCCTTGGATGACTGAAAGACAGTAACATTATTTTAGTGGCTTAAGCACATACTGATCAATAACAAGTGATGAGAATGTTCTATGTGTAACAGCTGATAACATCAATTAGTGACACACTTCAGCTGTGTATGTTGTAACGATTACATTCAGTGTGTGAGCGCAAGAAACGATCCATCTGCTAATTAGCAACATTAAAATCCAGCTACACTGAGACGTGCACAGATTGAGAAAGTAGTTTAGTGTGCATGGGAGGGCAGCACATGTGCTGTGCACCAAACAGCTTCAGCTCTGTGTGAGGCAGCTAATTACTAACATGCTATCAATCATTGTAAATCACCTGCTACACAGCAACACTGAAGAAAAGAGCAATCAGCTCGTGCAGACCACACTCATCAGAATCAATGCAGAATGCGACATTAGGTTTAACTGCATTACTAATTAGAGCACTGTGAGTTGGTGTGATTGACGTGAAACGTTTAAAGTCCTCCAGCAGCAACGCCTGGTGGCCGGATGTGAGCAGAGAAACGGGACACACCTTGTAAACGACTGATGCAAAAACTCACAGGGACTTGATATGAAACCGAACCGTCAATCCACTGATACTGTCTGTAGTTAACATGCATCAACTTTCCCACGTTAAGAAGACCTCTGAGTACCTACACTTGACTGGCTGTGGATTCTGTTGTTTTTTTCTGGGCATCTTCCAGTCAGCCTCTCTCTTTGTTGCAACGTCTTCTTGCAGACTTCCACGACCATCAGCTCATTCTCATCCGCTTGGAAGATATTCTTCAGTATTTCTACAGACGCACGACAGATCAAATCAATCAGTATGCAATCACTTTTCATGTTTAATGGTTTAACTGTCCCAGACTGATACATTTCATTATCACAGAGGCGTAAAAAAGCAAGTATTCACATTTAAGAAGCTAAATTGATTATTAGTTTTTGTTTATTTTCTGTTAATCTAATAACCTTTTAATCAACAAAGGCTCTGAAATCTGTCTACAAATAGATCACAGATTTCAGTTCACATTATCAATACTTGTAACTGAATATGATCAAGTCCCTCCCTGAGCAGAATGACAAGTGTGCAGTCAGCAGTGATGGTGTCATTAAGACAGATGCTAACACTGCTCATGCACAGCACATACATGCTATCTTGGTCATGTAAGGTTTCCCTGCACTTCACGTCTGTTTTCACCTGCTTCTATCATTTACAGCAAATCTATTCTGTCCAAATGAACACAGTTGGAGAATATTACAGTGTAGTTAACAAGCTAGCAGTTTATTCGTAAATAATGACATGATCACTCTTAAAGATACCTTTGCAGGACACAGATGTCATTTGTTTCATCTGGACGTGAGCTGGAGTATTTAAACACAGAATCCGCTGTTCAGTAGGAGCCATCAAGCTTCTTTAGCAAAATGGCTAACACATTAGCTTTGCTACTGCCATCCGACAGAGAGCAATCAAGCGAGTCAGCTAGCAATCTTTACTAACATGTCCCCACGTAGCATACAGCTAGCTAACGTGCCTTTACAACAAAAAATATCAGCAATATTTGGGAAAACTGATGGCACGAAACCTACAGAGAGGCTGAACAAAACATGTCCTCATACGCACGTCGTAACGATTGACAAGTGTCATCTTCAGTAAATATTAGCCACGGCTAAACATGTTAACCTATAGCTAAATTAGCCGAGTAGCCATCAAGCTAACTTACCTAGAAAACGTAAATATTCCTGGCGATTGAGGCGTTTTTCATCGTCTGTATATACGCCATGAGCCGTTAAGTGTGTTTTCTCAAATGTACAACGTCTGGAGATCCGCCATTTCTTCATGAGCTGCGGTGACAAAGAAAGGCAATTAATGGTATTTTTCATAACTTAATTGATTTTCTGATTCGCCTGTGATCTAAAGGCAGCGACAACATTTAGACTTCCGGCTGGAGTCCTTCAGAATAAAAGCGACATCTGCACTAACGGTAACCTAAAACTTGATTTACTACAATGCTGCGCACATTATACTGTTAACATTAAAGACATGTTACTTTATTCTTACAGGGTCACTTAACCTGTTGATGTCTAAGTAGAAAAACATACAAATGCAGGCTTATGCTGTACTGTATAATGGAGTGAATTTAGGATTCATACAAGATAATTGGACTCTGCTTGCATTTTTAGTTTTTAATTTTCAGTGCCATTGATGCATATTTCATTTTTTGGTGGTCTAAAAAGAATTTGATGAAAAATATAATTATCAAATACATACATTGATTTAATTGCTATGATTATCAATAACAAAATAAGAGTATTGTTGAAGGTCTTTTATGTCTGCCATGGCCCTGTTGAGCTCTGGGTACACCTGGAGTCAACATGGCCCAGGTGACCTCAATCAGCCCTTTGCTCTGTTTGTTCTGCTACTGTCCAGACCTGAGTTCCCTTCTACTTGTGAAGTGTGCCGACAAGTGAGATATTCTTTAGTATTTGTCCATGTGATAATGCCACGTATCTGTTTAAATCCATTTGTGTCTAACTCCAGTGCTGACCTGATGTACTCTTTGTGTTTGAGTATTGCTCTAACTTTGTTCAAGGCCGATGAGAATTTGGTATTGACATCTTTCTCTATTTGTGTAACTATTACAGACGCACCACCTGACAATGTTAAAGAGGAGGTTCATGTGATGTCTTCTTGTGAAATCTGTCCCCTTGCTCTCCATTATTCCGATGCCCCGTATTTATTGTCCCCGGGCTTTTTTAAAATTGTTTGAATTCCCTGCTTTGATTCTGAAGGCCTGAAACTCATACCGGACGTATTATTCTTGGTGGCGGACTGCATCTTGATTCCATTGTACGCAGCTGTCTTCCGTCTAGTGAGGTGTTTCCGTTTCCGAAAATAATTTCCGGTTTATATACCTCAATGAATCATTGTAGTTGTAGTTCTTATGGATATAAAAGCTGAAATATCCATATTATGACGATTCTTGAAAGTTCTGGTCCTGTGTGGTTGTTTTAAATAGAAGCTTGTTACTCTACTATTAGATGAGCAAAATTAGGGGTAAAGGAAATAGACAATTTTATGGAGTATTTACACAGCAAAATACAAAACGCATACATCTCCATTAATGTCAGTTAGTCCAATGCCTCAAATATAACATTATCAATCTACACGAGAAATATTTGCAAAAATGCAAATGTTGTATCATTTTACCCAGCTTGTGACTTTTTAGCTCACTCTCTGCCCTTTACAAAAAAAATCAAAAGTTATAATGAGGGAGAAGACTTTCATCTGTCCCACCTTTGCTTAAAATAAACGGGATTCTCTTCATTGTGAATCCACAGAATGGATGAATGCAGGGCAGACCCACAAATTAGAGTACTCTGTTTGAAAATGATATTTATACAGCTTCTTAATAATATGCAATTGTAGAGTGTATGCAGAAAGGCCTCCTCGAGACTCTCCTCCAGCACATTATGGGGACAGCACAAAGCGTCGTAAGCTCCCTTTACACTTCCTGCTCAGCAACACAGACCGAGTCTCAATAGGGCCTTTAAACTAGGCTACCTTAAAAGATATAGGCTCTCCCCATAAAAAGTTAAACTCACAGGGCTTTTAAATAGATCTCACACGTTTGATGCGTTTTGTATGAGTGTGTGTTATTTTTTAACCCTTCAGAAAACAATTGCCTGTTTATTTTTCTGGACTTGATCTCATTAGAAAGGTACAGGATACAAAGAAACCAAACATTTAACCTGTAACATGCACATTTTTATATCAGATTTAAAAAAAAAAAAATCTGCCACTTCCTGCTTGGGACAAAAAATAAGAAGAAGAAAAAAAGATGTTATTTGTGCGCACATTTGCCATCTTTTCTTTTCTTTTTTGAAAAATGGGATTGGGTATTTATGAATAGGAGATCCTGGGATTCTGCGTCATCCCATTGGTTCATGTCACCGCAGTGTGCCTCCCCTCAGGCCGCCACAGCAGAGCCGTCAGTCTCGCTGCTGTGCCGGCGGAAGGCATCGCCTCCTCACCTCGGATCTCCTCTCGGCTCTCCCCCCCGCCCGTCCCCTCTCTTTGCGCCGGACCGGACCTGGCCATCACACCCAGCCTCTCTGCAGCCATTGACATGCTTTCAGATGTTTTCAGTGTGCAGCAGTAAGGAGGAGGAGACGGCAGGAGGAGGGGAGGGGGAGATTTCTCTGCTCCTGTTTGGTCCTCAAGGGGAGGAGCCAGTTGTTGATTCTACGCTGCAAAGACAAGGCGCCGTGCAGAGAGGTAAGAGACCGTTTACGTAATAGAAATTATTATGCGTTTTATCTGCAGACTTGTCCAAGGCGCAGTTATTCCGCGGCGCTTTTCTCGCTGTCACTCCTGTCTGTGAGGGATATCTGGAGGTGGAGGTGAATGCGAATACGTAGCCTATTAAACATGCCACTCCCTGCAATAGCATACTGATGCCCTGGACAGACCTCTTTAAATGATTAAAAATGGAAGCATGGAAATGATTAATTTTTTGATTTCATGTGGAGGTTAGTGCAAGGCTGCCTTTGCTTCGTCCGCTTTTGTAACCCCTAAAATTTGCAGTTGCATCCCAATATGTAGCCTACAGGCCTGCTCTTCTGGTTTATTTGGATATTTGGTGAAATGACTTTTCTCATTTGATCTGTAGAGTTAAATCAGGGAGTTAAAATGCACTAAGACATACAGCACTGTTATGACACACCGCACCATAGGCTGCTGTGATATCATGTAAAACCTCATCCTTGAACTTAGCCTATATTGTGGTTATTCAATAACATAAGCCTACAGGCTGCCTGAGGTCACTGAGACTCAGTGTGGAGCATCACATGGTGCAGAAACAGAGGACTTTGGTCAGGGATGCCGCTCTGTGTGTGTGTGTGTGTGTGTGTGTGTGTGGGCAGGCAGGCAGGCTGAGGTCACTCTCATGCCTCTGAAACCCGCATTGCTGATGTGGGCTTGTGTCCAGTGAAGAGACATTTAAGAAGGTGGATCATCAGGTTTCCCTCGGCTCGCAGCACAGCTCCACATCAGGCTGACCTCTGTTCAGCGAACGCAGAGCAACAGCTTGTTAACAAGTGTCCTCCACAAACGCCGCCAACACTGAGGAGATGATACGCCTGTGATAACATGGTTCATTCAAAGGACAGAAAAAAAAAGAAAAAAAAAAAGGTGTCCTGTTTGCTCCCTGGTTTGGCGTTTCAGAGGAGGGGGGCAATGCTCCGGGGCACATCCTGGTTGTGTAATAATCCCATCTGTCATTGTCATTTTTGTCTGTCATGAAGAGACAGGGTGACTCACTAGAGGCTCTAACCTATAGGCAGGTTATCAGGAAGGTTGTAATCATGAATAACGTGCACATGTGCAGGATTATACTTACTTGCATTTCACTTGTGGATGAATTGATGATGGTAAAGCTTTGGGAGCAAAATCAGGCTGCTTCATTATGAATAGTGACTTGAATATCCTAGATGGGCAACCTGAAGGGCTGCTCCAGCAATTTAAGAATCGCACTCGCACATTGTTGAGTGAGTCACAAGAGATGGATTTAAATAAAAAACGAGTGGTCAAAATCAGAGCCAGAGAGGCCACGCTGACCTGACAGTTTGTCCCTGTGTGTGGGTCAAGCTGCAAAACACTGGATCTTACATTTCCCACAATGCAACATCATTTTCTTTGACCTTTCCTGCCTGCTCTTTCAAACTCCATGCATTCACTTTGTAACATGTTGAGAGCGATCCAGCCACTTGGATACTTGATGGTGACAGTCAGGGTCGACCTGTTAATGATGGGTGAAACTGGTGGAATTCCCCTTTAAAACCTTAACGCACTAACTTCTTATCTGTATATTTTCTGTAGAGGTGTGTTTGAGCACACGCTGTGTTTGTTGTCAGATTGAAACTGCTGTGAATCAGCGTGCTGAATCATGTCAGTAGGTAAGAAAACGAGACTCCAGCCAAAACCTGTGCACATTATGTAACGATGTCCGGTGATGCCGTTTGCCAAGGGGCTCGGTTTTCTTTTGCCTGTTGGAGCTAAATTAAAAATGAGACTGAGGCACGTGGCTGGAGCTGTTGGTTTGTTGAGCACTGCTGTAGCTACATGGGGCAGGTGTCACTCACCCTAAAGGTGCTTGAACAGGTCACAAGGTCAAACAGCCGTCTTGTTAAAGTCCTCTTCACACACTGTTGAGACGTTCATGATTTATAGTTCTGTCCCCTCTTACGTTGTGAACAATAGGCTCGACAATGATAACTAGTCCATAATATTATCTATAAATTATTATCACATTGTTAATTCAGTGTGCAAGTTAAGAAGAAATGGTGTGGATCTCTATGTTTTATAATCCATTTGTGTGTTATAAATGACACCCCCCGACAGTCACTGCAGAGATGGAGAAGATTTCTCTCTCAGGGCTACAGGGGCTTCTTTTTCTCCCATAGGATTTCTACCCTCTCCAGTGGTGTGGCTGCTTAACTCTCAGAAGGACTACGTGTTCCCCAAACATGCAGCAGCAGGTTGTAGGATGACACATAACTTCATGAATAACTTAGTTTTATCGCAGTTATTCAGAGTCATTAAATCTGATGTTTTAGGCGAGTCTCGCATGGATGGAGGGTGAAAAAACCTGTTAGAATTGCTGATTAAGTTCTTTGTGCTGTGGCAGGAAAAGAAAAAAAAAGTTCTAGGACAGATTTTGTATTTGTCCTTTAATTCTCTGTAATCCCCCCGAGGCGCCTTAAGAATTTGAATTCTTGTACAGTCTGTGTTCATTCTGTGGCCAAGAGCTCTCGAGAAAGTGAGCAAAGCATCAAAGCGTCCTTTATAGTAAAGAGAGCAGGTCAAATCTTTAAGTGTGTCTTTGGCCTCAGGAGCAGTTTACCGTATATGCTGCACGCACGCACACACAAGCACACACTCACTGAAGAGGAAAGAAAACCATTAAGCTGTAAACTGAAGATGTGCTCGCTCTCTTTCCGAGCAGCATCTGTGTCCATCCATGGAGTGGTTAACTGTGCTGTCCCTCGAGCCTTCAGCGTGTTGACATTCAAGACAGTAGGGCTTCTCTTTGTCTTACTCCCCCACTGTCTCATCGTTGAATGTGTCTGACCACGTGAACGGCGTTAGCTCAGATATTAGCCTGGATGCTTTTTTGGCGGGAAATTCTTGGTTTTGAAATTAGAAACCAGAGATTGACACCACAATGTGGATGTTTGTGAGCTTTCTGTCTCAATGTTGTTGCACTTTGTTCAGCAGTTAAATGAGCTTTTGTGTGTCATAACCAGTGGTCCTAGAGGACAGACAGCATCTTATCATCAAGAAGCTCCTCGGTCCATTTCCATGTCTGTATCCACATAATTCAAATGAGCATGTGCATAATAACATTTGCGCCTGTGTGTGTGCGTTTGCGTGGTCTTTGTGTGTGCCGTTTCTGATGGATGGGAGATCTAACGTGAGATGATCACGATCATCTCTAACAATGCAAGGATGCTGTGCACAGATGGGGAGCAGGATGATTGGAGTGAAAGAACATTATCAGTGATCAACGAAGGATTCAGTCAGACGTTGAAGAGAAAACAAAAGGAAAACTTTCGTCAGCCCGGGAAGCAAAAAAGTGCACTTAGCCTCAAATTGACTTGCCAGAATACTTTTCCAGAATTCTAAGGGCCATAACTGACCCCAGAACTAGTCTGCTAACTGGAGCCAAGTCTCCCAAATCGGCCCAAGTCTGAGCCCGTAAATCCTCGTCAAAGCTGGCAGCCGTGCACGCAGCAGAGCCAGCTCACATTTGGTCCTTTGGTGCCGAAACGCAATGTTTGTTTAATGTCTATAGCAATGATTTTGCCTTAAAATGAATTAATTGTACATAGTTTTCTGTGAAATTTGCCCTCAGTAAAAGCATTGTGAAAATTGTGGTTCTGATAAAACATCAAAGTTTGGATTAACTCACTGCAAAGTTCTTATATTTGTGTGTTTGATCAGTTAGGCTTGAAGATGTTTTATTCCCTGTTGATTTCATATTTTATATGATCTGATTTGCACAAGGTTACTGCCTGCTCCCCTCTTTGCCTTTGTGCAGCAGAACAGTCGTTCTCATTCAGAACACACTGATGGAAAACTTTCCCTCACAGTGACAGCTTATCTAAGTTGTTAGGCGGCGAATTGTGTTGTCTAATTACTCGGCTCTCCGTCTTGTCAGCGTGGAGCAATAAGCCCTGGCTGGAGCCCACTGAGCTGTAATTTAAAAACACTCAATTCTGTGTTTGTCTATTCGTACGTGTCTCGGTGTGCCTGTGTGCGTTTGAGCGTGTCTGCATGAACGTGTGGAGACAGCGTGGGGAGGTCTTTTGAGTGTGTCCCGTGTGTGCTTTTGATGTCTTCATATGTGGGGATTAGTTCTATAAATACAGCACAGTGATGCGTTCACGGCAGAGGTCGGCGCTTTAGATCCCGTGCTTGTGCTGAGAAAGTCAGTCCCCGTGGAGTCCGCAGGGGAGGGAAATTCAAGCGGATGCATGACACAAGACTGGGAATTGGATCCAGAACAGCTCCAAAAAAGACATGTGGAGGGAGGACTGAACGTTTTCAAATCATTGTGGGGAGTAGTTTTGTTATTAGGGATGACTTAGCTCAACACAGAGTGCCTCCACTGCTTTGATTTCTACTCTCAATTCAGCAAACAGAGGAGTGATCAGAGCCTGAAGTACCGGAGAAGACTTTTCATTCACTGAATGGTGAAAAAAGTGAGTTAGCAGTGGACCAAATGCTTGTAACTGATGGTCAGGTGATGGAGAAGATACTGTTAAAGGGAGAGACCACTCATGAGGACGTGCACTTCTTCACTGAAGAATTTTAAAGAGCTGAAACTGTCACTGTTTATTTCTCAGTGTAGAAAACAGGTTGTAAGAGCTGTATGGACGCTGTGGCGGTGACTTTGACATTGTATCTGTGTTTTTCTGCCTTCACAAACACCTCCCCTCTCAGCGGTTCACATCCCTCTAGTGTTCTGGCAAATCACCAGTGTGTTATTTTATTTCTCATTCATCAGGAATCCTTGTTTCACTTCTAAAGATGTTGATGGGGGTCTAATCTGGTCTTTTAAGGCTTTATTTTTTGTGAGCTAAAAATGCTTTTTAAATATGAAGGATCCCTAATTAGTGATTAGTGACACTTTGCGCATTAAGTCAGTCAATTAAGGGAATTTGGGAGGTGTGTAGGTGTTTGCTTTTGGCTTTTGCTTTTTCAGTTTTGCCTCTCCAAAAAACAAAAAAAAAGTTTGGACACCCCTGGTTCAAATGTTTCATTTGTTAACTTTGGTTTGTTCATTTTTAAAGAGATTTCCTATCAGATCATTTCTTGGAAGATGTTTAAATTTCACTGCTACAAATATTAAGGCTGCTTTAACAATAATTTCAGCCTAAAATGCAAAAAAGAAAAAAAAAAAAAAGTTTGCAGCGTGCATTGCATTTTAGTACTTCTGTTATTTTATGGGGCACTTGCCAAATTGTATCTCAACAGAAAAATGCAGAGATCCAGTAGTTCCAGCAGGGCTCCAGTGGAAAGAATATCTTGCATCTAAAATATCAACACTAATCATCAGTTTATGATGCCAGCTTTTCAAAGGGCAAGAACGTTTTTTCTTCACTCTTAAATTATCATATATAATGATGTGCTGCTGCAAGAGGAGCCTGCTATTCATGTCGATTTTAACATATCCACAGGACTAGAACATAAATACAGCTCGAACTCAGTCTCCATGCAAGAAGGCAGGCTCTGCAGGCTCCGCAGTGTTACATAAATCCAGAGTCTTTGTGCATCCCTGTTAAAAGAGTGATGAAGTATATAGCTCCTGTAGCCTTATCCTGCCTCTGTGGCTGATTTGATGCATTAAAAAAAACAGAAAACATTGGTTTGGCTTTTTCTTCAATTCCAGAAGAACACGAAACACTTCTTTAAATAGATGATGATCTGTAATCATATCATATTTCATGGCGTGTTCCATGGTCTCATTTGACATAGTGGCAATATGGAGACACATTTTAATTGGTCTGGGCTTGCATGAATCACCTCTTGCTCTCTTTGCTCTCTGGTCCTGATTATGAAAGCTCGCTGCTGCCTAATGGAGACAGAATGAGTTGTCTGTGCTGTCTATCACTGCCCGTCCTCTGCCTCACCCTCCATCTCCCCCAGTCCTTTCTGTCAAACCAGTCACAACTCTCTCATCCGCCTGCTCTTTGTGTCTCATGACTGTGACCTTATTGCTCATGCTAAGGCTGTATGACGGGCAGGCCGAGGCCGCAGAGAGGCCGCGGGTGGGGATTTTAAATACAGATTCAGGAGTTAAATGGCACAGCTTGTTTTTGAAGTCACTGGTTTTGTGACCATATTGAAAGGTCAGATTTTAAAGTTAGCTCCTGGTATTGTGTCCACTCACGATTTAAGAGAAGATTTAGAGGCATCTGTTGGCAGAATACAATCTACAGTAGCCCAGAATGGACAAAGCAAATACAATACAACCTTGGAAAAAGAGTGGTGAGGCAAGGGGCATTCAGTTGGTTGCAATCTGCAACCTCACCACTAGATGCCACAAAATCCTGCACACTGGACATTTAATACACAATATATCTTTTTATGTGGAGCAAATACTAACTGGTTGCTAATGATGATGAAGATATAACAAGTGAAGAATAAAAGTCCTGTTTTCTGTTGTTGTCCTTGTGAATGGGAGTTCAGAAAGGAACCAGGCTGCAAATTACAGTTTAAACTGAAGTAAGCTGCTGCTGCTTAAGAGGAAAAGGCCAATTGTTTTTAGTATTTTATTACATTTTGATACCCAGTTGTAAATTTGGCTTGTGAGCCCTTAAAACAAAGAAATGTCTTCTTGAAACCCTTCATCACCACGTGTCTAACTGTTGTGACCAGTTGAACCAAAGTGGGAATTTCCTTACTGTTGCTATATTTGAGTAATTTAAATAGAAATAAGTGAAAGATAAGTTAAATCACTCAGAAATGGGCTTTTCTTGGGTCCTGACCCCAGGTAGGGGTCCGCTGGTGTAGATCAGCATCCCAAGATTGAATTAATGTGCAATTCCAAAATGATTTAAAATATATATTCTTATAAATATAAAACAGTTTGGGGATTATAATATATATCATAATGTGAAGAATTAGTGTGTAATTATATATAAAATATGGTAATTAAATTGATGTTGAATGCAATAAATTGTGTTCCATCATAATGTATTTCATTGTGTGTCAGATTTTGTGGCATCTAGTGGTGAGGTTGCAGATTGCAACCAACTGAATACCCTCCTCTCACCCGTCTTATTCACAGCATGTAGGAGATAATACGGTGGCTACAAAAAAATGTGAAAGGCACCGCATAGAGTCAGTGGGTCTACACTAATGAAAACATATGTTATGGATATTACACTTATTTATTACCTGATATTACATTTCTGCCAATAGAACTTCCTAAATCCTACACAGTGGACCTTTAAAACTTCACTAACTCATTTTTCCATTTCACTTTCACATTTTTCTCCCTTGGACAAAAGAAATGTGTGCGACTGCAACACATTATAATCAAATCATCTCGATGCCATCCCACTGAAAGCTGACGATTATACTGAATTATCGCCTCTGATGCGTTCAGCAGCTCCACTTTTCATCTTTTTTGTACAACAACATGTTTTCTGACAAAATGGCAGAATGCACATCCCATTATTTCTGATTCACTGTCATTTAGTCATGACTGCGATGTTTGTCTCCAGGCTGAGGGACTGCTCGTGGTGAAGACGAGGCCTTAAATGATGAAGGACTGTGGGCCAGTTCAGGACTAGCTCAGACCGAGGGAACTGCGGCGGAGGAGGAGAGGAGGAAGAGGAGGAGGGAACGCAGACTGAAGAGAGACAAAGTAAGATCACATGACCAGGTCTCGGAAAGGCTCCAAATTAGTGATGCTCCCCTCAGGCAGGGATTACCTCCTCCCTGTCGTCTACCTCTCCATCTCTCCTCCCGTTCTTCCTCCCACATACAGTGGAGCAGCTGCCCAGCTTCAAGACTCTGAGCCGTGAGAGCTCACTGCGCTCACCTACCCACATACACGCGTGCGCACACACACACACACACACACACACATACACACACACCCCACTCTCTCTCCCTCACACACACACATACACACACACACACACTCTTCTTGCATCCCGCTCATGGTCGTTGGCCTGACCTCCTCAGCTGCTGCTCCCACTCTAGTCCCAGACCATGAAGAGGCCCAAGCAGCAGACGGGGCCGCTGAGCTTCCTCAGCTTCTTCAGCAGGAAGCCCAAGTCGGAGCCACGGCCCGAGAGGCCCATGGAGCCCTGGCCCAAGGAGGAGGTGGCCATCACTCTGACCCCGAGCGAGCACCCAGAGCAGGTGAGGCTGAGGCATCCAGCGCTGTTACTGTTGTCTGGGAGTGAGTGAAAGTGAGGAGGTCATCGCGTTATTTCTTCTTGTTTGTTTTGGCTTCAGGTAGACGTGGTGAGTTTAGTTAAGCTTTTTCTATAAAATGTTTCATTTTGGTTTTTGTATGTTCCAGTTTCAGCACTAGTTCTACATGTTTCGGTTCAGTTTTTCTTTATTTTCTTCCTGGCTTGAAGGGAAACTGCTACTTAAAACCAGGAAATGTTAAAAGAGTACTGTGACTGTCTATTTAGCTAAAACAGAGTTTAAATGATAGTGTACTGGTGATTTTAAGAGCAATCATGATAACAAGTCCTTTTCATAATAATGCATTGGCTCATTGCTAGTCTTTTATCCCTCTATACGTGTAGTGAGAAGATTTAACAGAAATTATTGACCTTGAAACACAAGACTGAAACATGTCAGATGTCTGGTTTTGTGGCCAAAAATCTGAACGTCTCACTCATTGTTGCGTAAGAAAGACGAACCTGAAGAGAGGCTGTAGATCATTAACTCTGGATGGATTACCTTCTGCTTGCTGCCTCCCTCTCCCATTCTGTTATAGCCCAACTCCATTAGAGTGTTTATTTAATTAATTGGCAATTTCAAGAAATGATGTTGCCAAGAAACCAAGTACACCAAATACAAAAAGTATCCACCTACATACACACTCACCTAGAGTGATTTTCACAAGAAATGTGAGGATGTTTCATTAGCTTCCATTTAAAATAAAACAAAAAAATCCTCATCATCAATGTTTTTAATGTATGTGATTGGATTTTGGTGAATCAGCAGCTCCGAACCTGTTCACAGGACCTCAACCTCACAGCAGAAGAGGCAGGAGAGTCAAGAGTTCCTGGAGGAGAAAGAGGAGAAGGAGGAGGCCCAACGGCAGCGGCTGAGGCAGGCGACGACGGTGCCGCCACGGCCGAGTGCGTGGGCGGGGTCAGCAGCGGCTCCACCGGCGTCCTGTCCCTCTCCTCCTCCAGCCAGGAGCAGCTTTTGGACGAACACCTGGAGGAGTGCCCACTGTGCCTGCTCAGTCAACCGCGTTGCCACTTCCCACGACTCTCCTCCTGCTCCCACCGAACGTGCTCTGACTGCCTCCGCCAGTACCTGCGCATCGAGATCTCGGAGAGCCGGGTGGGCATCGCGTGCCCGCAGTGCCCCGAGACTCTGGCTCCGCTGGATGTTCGTGCCATCCTGGATGACCGGGCGCTGCTGGAGCGGTTTGAGGAGTACCAGCTAAGACGTTTCCTGGCTGCTGATCCAGACACACGTTGGTGCCCTGCGCCTGACTGCAGGTGAGAATCAGACCACCAGAAAATCGTAAAAGCTTTGTCCTGCATGTTTTTTACACAGGAAAAAGTCTCATTTCAAAATCAGGATAATATAATTTAGTTCAATAGATTTTGAATGCATGACTTTTTATTGCAACTTTGTATTTTTCACTGTTGTATCGCTACTTCAACTCACTATGGTTAACTAACAACTTTGAGAGAAGATGACTTAATAAAGCAAAGGAAAAGGCGGAAGTAATTAAAACAGTGTTTTCTCTAGATTGCCTGAACTTGTAGAAAAATGTACTTTTTTATTGACATCTTGAGTCAGACACTAGCGATTCACTGTAATTACAGAAAAAAGAAAAAAAAAAAAATCAATGTTCAGTATGGCAGCTCTTGTCAAACCCCTGTCTTCCCACCACCAGCCTTATGTAAAACACAAGACTGGAGCAGTGTCAGAGTGATTGACTGAGCTTTGAAAAGATGAACTGACAGCATATGAAAGCTCACTTTGAGCTTTACGTGCATCCCAAGGCTGTTTAAAATTTTGATGCAACCAAGATATTTTGCAGATCCCGAAACAGAACAGACTGATTGTGAATGATGAAGTAAGCTTCTTTGCTTTGGTAGCTTCAACTCTTCAAGAATCCAATCTAAATGAGGGACTACACACAGCAGCACAAACACAGTGCATGGTGCAGTGGGAGTGAAAGGAAGAATCTGAGAATATCTGAGACTGTTTTACTGTTTTTAGGATGATGCATCGCACAGAGATGTTTAAAACACAGCTACTGTGATTCAGTGCAGAATCACAACAATCATATATCAAACAGGGAGACATCCACTGTGGGAGAGTTAGATATGTTTTTCCCATTGACTGCAGGCTCCATAGACCACAATGCAATGCAACCACAAGATGTGCTCTGAGTCAACGCTCATGTTTTCTTTATAACACATGCATGCACTGATCCGTTGATCTATCGCCTCCATGCTCATGGATGGGTAACAAGATATGGCTGCTGATGAGAAATCATAATATGTGTGTGTGTGTGTGTGTGTGTGTGTGTGTGTGTGTGTATATGTGTGTGTGTGTGTGTGTGTGTGTGTGTGTGTACATGTTGTGTGTGGGTGTTGGGTGAATATTTGTGGTCAAAAGCACGTATGCACCAGAGTTCAGTGGTAGACTGTCTGTCTCCCCGGCTGTCAGTGTTCACAGTCTGCTCATGATGAATGAGTGCAGCAAAAATCAATATGCCAACCTGTCTGATGCTGTGGTGAATTAAATAGAACAGAGAAACAAGAGATCGGATTAATCTGCAACAGATCTGCAGAATTTTGAGCTTCACATATTGAAAAAAAATGTTTACAAGTGATGGTCTGCAGTGTTATGAGTTTTCGATGATTAATAGCTTCCACATAAGAGATTCTTTGAAGTGTTGACCCGTTATGTAAACTGGTCAGTCACAGTTATGGTTTGTGTATTCCCATGTTCCCAATATATACACATTCCTGGAGGTCTTAGGGACAGGAGCTTAGCTGGAGATTATGCTGGCTCTGAGACAGCGTGCTCTGTGTGTCCACACGCTCGGATCAATCGATGTGTGCACATTTTGTCATGTTTTTGCCGCATATGTGATCCTGCTGGAGGTGGTTTCAAATGAGGAGCTTAGCACATACAGACAGGATCTGCAGCACAAGGATTTCATGTGGAACTCTTTCTGTGCCTGTGTTGATGTCAAAGATTGGGACTTTTATCCAGCATTGCTATAGTTTGACATTTGAGGAAGGATTTTTGTATTTTCCCCAAAAAGAAGCTTGTGAGGTTTGTTTTTCTGACCATGAAGTGTTGAACTCCCCTGACTAACATGACTGACTTGAACTTATGTCAGTTATAACACATAACCTGTACTATTTTCTCCCTTTAAAATATTAAATATGCAATAAGTTTAAAAATGTGTGTGCAACCAGGATTTTGTTGACATCACGACTACAACCCTGATTCCAAAAAAGTTGGGATGCTGATTTTTTTATGTTTTACCCAGCAACCCATAACTTTTGAGTTGTAGTATGGAAGCCAGTCACGGTCCAGTTTGCACGTGTGTGTTGTAGAAACTTTGAAGCCTCCAGTGCACACACGCTGAGAATGAACTCTTCAATCATGCAGGAGACCTCTTGTCTCTGGCAGTTAAACTTCTGAAGGGAAAAGCATTTACATATTCAAAGATAAATGATTTTTCAATGAGGAAGAAGGAGTAGATTCAGCTTTTAAAGATGTTAATTGATATTTTCTGTGGAAAACCATATAAGAGAGAAATTATTATTCAAAGCAGAGTATTTTTAGATGCCTTGAAACTTGTTGGAGAGGGATTGTGTGTGTGTGTGTGTGTGTGTGTGTGTGTGTGTGTGTGTGTGTGTGTGTGTGTGTGTGTGTGTGGAAGGGTGTTTAAGAACTAAATAATCCAATTATTGCTGGTTTGTTTGATAAAGATAGATATCCGCTGATACCTGGAAATCCATAAGCGGGTCCGCACTGGCTTTGTTGTTCAGCCAAAAGGGCTTGACTTGAAAATCAGACGCAGCCAGTTTAAATGCAGTCTGACACCAAAGTGGGACCCAGGCAGCAGTCTAATTATCGTCTGATGTGTGTGTGGCCTTCAGCCTGTCTGATTCATCTGCCTTTCTGACAAAGCTGCAAACCACATCAGGCTGGAGGTGCCAAAGGAAAATGCCTGGAGGAGCATTTCAAAAACTTCACAACACAGCAGCTCTGCCTGGATCCTCGAGCCCCCTGTGAATCACTCACAGTTACTTTCACTTGTATTTGATCATTAATCACATGATCTTTTGAATATTGAAATTTATGTTAATGTCCCCTCTGAAGAGTGAGATTAGGTCCACAGGCGCCAAGATTCTTCTTATAATCATAATGACTGCTCAAGATCTGAGGATGGTATATTTCTGGTTCAGGTGCTGAACTCTAGAAACCAGTCCCACAGACAGTTGTATCTCTCTTTGAGTTGTGATTCACTGAGGCACACAGTCAACAGATGTAGCTGCTGTGTGTGAGCAAAGACAACAATGAACAATTCACTTTGTTTCACCAGGCTGAATACATGAACAATGCAAGGATCAAGCAATGGATTCGACTCCCTGCAGCATTTTAAAAGAGATTCCAGACAAGCACACAAAGCTGTGATCTTTAAATGAAACTGTGAGTCTCAGCTGAGCATGTTAAGGCAACAGGATGGAGTAGTGAGTGGAGAGAACACCTGGATTTAAACCTCCATGATGCCTGCTGTCTCCTTTAGGGATCAATTAACATACTAATGATGTCCATTTTTTACCTGCAGTTTCTCTCTCTCTTCAGCTATGCAGTGATAGCTTACGGCTGTGCAGAGTGTCCCAAGCTGAGCTGTGGCCGCGAGGGATGCGACACGGAGTTCTGCTACCACTGTCGGCAGTTGTGGCATCCCAACCAGACGTGCGACCAGGCCCGGCGCCAGCGAGCCCGCCACACCTCAGGTGGCAACGATGCCTCCACGCTGTACGTCTTCAATGAAGAACCCGGAGGAGGTGAGACCTTCTTTTGTGGTGGAGCTCAGAGGATCTTTGAGGTCATTTCATCCTTATCACAAGTGTCAGATGAATATTGCAGAGCGCGTGGCCGCCCCCTAACACTTTGACTCTGTTGCTGAAGATGCAGAGGAGATCAAAGCGTGCCCTCGCTGTGGTGCCTACATCATGAAGACCAATGATGGCAGCTGTAACCGTATGAACTGCACTGTGTGTGCCTGTCAGTTCTGCTGGCTGTGTATGCAGGAGATCACCGACGTGCACTACCTCAGGTACTCAGATCATGAACACATTAACATACCAAAGCAAATGCCAACATCTAAAAAAAACCATGTAGTTTTATTTACCCGGGGAACCGGCATGAGCTGATTAGTTGATAAATTGAATAACTGCTAATAAAAATAATCGTTATTTGCTTTCCTACAATGAACTTTCTTGGTGTTTGGGACATATGCAGTGAGAGCCCTGCACAAAAATACAAGAGAAAGAGCAGCAGAATTTGATCCTTGTCTCACAGCAGCATGAGGTGAGAAAAATGCTTGGTGGCACAAGTCCAACTCCGGCAAATATAAGATACTGAACACTTTCTTCAGAGGCCAAATACTCAATAACTAGCCTCACTGAAATGAGCATACCCGTGTTCACACCTCTATTCCATCTGTACATTTTAAAGCAGTTCCAGTCGCAGACAAAAACCGGGCCCGTCAGCAAGGCACAGACAGTATGTCATTGCTGAGAGGCTGCGCTGCTTTAAACTGTTCGTCTGGGCTTCCATTGATTTTTCCAGTCCTGGAAGGGAGTCACTGCTGACTTGTCATCAATTAATCAGCCCTATCTGCCTCCATATTTCCATGCGGCAGAATATGTAACTCAAGCTACAAGACTAGCTAGAAGCTGATTAGCTAAATTTGAAGTTCATCTGTCTGCCGGTCAAGGTCTGTTTTCTAACTACAGTGTGTGAAAGGTGCATATAAGCAAGAATTTTTGATGTATTGATCATTTTTATGTCTTCAGTTCTGTTGCCTGAAGCATGAGTCACACACACACACACACAGAGGCAGAGTTTCTATCTGTGTGAGCTGCATTGTCTTTCGACCCCCATCCTCCCTGTCTGTTCACAGTGTTTCACAATGCAAAATCACAGCAAATGTCCTATTGAAGGGCAAAACTTTTAGCATCTCACTGCAAATCTGCCAGTGCAGAGCAACAGAGCACAGTCCTAATATGTCATCATAATTCCTCCCACACAGGCTTTTACAACCTCAGAGTGACATTTGCTACTGTGATTCAAATGCATGCTTGGAGAAAAAGTATGGCCCTCAGGAACTGTTTGTGTTGCTTATATTGTCACTGCTGCTTTAATTTCTGCTTCATTAAGACCAAACAGCATTAGTCAGTGTTCTACTGCTTTCCCTGGAAGGGAGAGTAACGCCGCAACAGCAAAGGCTCATACAAGATTAACGGAGCACTTTAAGGCAACGCTTATTGCACCTAATGTCACATCCAGAGACAGAAAATTTGACTTCTCGTAAGCGGACTTTTCCATTTATCTACCAGCAGTATGTCAGATAAATGAGTCTATGAATGGTAGCTGTAAATGGTGGTAATTGAGGGAGAAAGTTATATGTAAAAGACAAATGCAGATGAGATCATTCAGTTGGGGTAATGATGTAATGACAGCAATGATGCTGTTGCATCAGCGCTTATTCATGCCACTTTGGTAAAAACTAATCATTCAAAATGGTTTTATGTTTGCGTCAGAGTTGGATGAGGCTGCATGAAAGGTCATGTCCTGATGGAGGGGGTGATTATGAGTCTTTGGAAGTTTGCACGTAACCATTTTTGTATATTTTGAGAATAAAGTTGGGATAAGACCAAATATCTGCCCCAAGTGCAACTGTGGCTGATGGGAATTTCATGAATTTTGCTGCTATTTGTAATGGCAAGTAGTAAATGTAAATACAGCACAATATATGGAAAGTCAGGTAATCAAGGTGATGAGAAATGATCATGGAACCTTGAACATCTGTAGCAAATTTCACAGCAATCCACTGAATAGCTTACAAGATATTTCACTGAAAGCCAAAAATGTCAACCTCATGGTGGCTCTAAAAGGAAAAGATCATTAAAATCAGTCGCATTCATCCTCAGGTCTGTACAAAACGTCATGGCAGTCCACCCAGTCATTTTTTATGGACTGACGTGGTGGACAAACTGACAGAATTACATTTCTACCCATAGAGCCATGATGCTCACATGGCTAAAAATAAATCTGATCTCCCCTGTTGTGTCTCTTGTGTGTCTCAGTCCCTCAGGATGTACATTCTGGGGGAAGAAGCCATGGTCTCAAACCCGCAAGGTTCTGTGGCAGGTGGGCATGTTGCTCGGAGCACCGGTGGTCATCTCCCTTATAGCGGGCATCGCCATCCCAGTCATCATTGTGGGCATACCAATCTACATGGGCCGCAAGGTGCAGACCAGTCAATACATCTTGTGTCACGTCAAATCAAGGTTTGAATGACTGGTTGAGGTTCTGCATGATTCCTATCACCTAACATATGTGGTATATCTTCCCCTCCAGGTCCATGGTCGCTGTAAGAAAAACAATATCTCAGGAAGTAAGCACTACTTGACGGTGGCGAGTGGGGTGATGATGTCAGTGTTTGTGTCGCCGGTCATAGCAGCAGTCACTGTGGGTAAGGAGCAAACAGCAACATGGCCGCCCTCTGTCCTGCACACTGAGACGAGCCACTGAAGTTTGGCGTCAGCTTGTCTCTGCGAAATTAGTTGTGAATTAGTTATAGAACTGTATTTTTTAAGAAAGTTGATAAAATCGCCACAATATCCTCACATGGAGGTTTAGGTCAGAGACTGAAGAGACCTCACATGCTAAATATGCTAAGTTATATAATAAAAATATAATAAAGCTGTAGTTTTATCAAAATTTCTAATATCTGGGGAACAGTATTTATGTGGATCAAAAAGTCATTAAAGATAAAGATGATCCACATGGCTGCTAGCTGGGGAGCATCTCCCATAATCCCCTCCATAATAATGAGTAAGGACTAGAGGATCAAGAGCAAGAAGCCCCCCCTCTTTTCACATGCTGCGCACACAATTATAGACCTAAAATTAAAGAATTGCTTTGACATTTTGGGAAATGTGCACATTTGCAGAGAAAAATGATACCACTCTCGTACCACCTAAAAGCCCGCCTACCAGCACCTGAAAGGCTAACTGATTAACACGTTATATCTCATTTGTATCCGTGCAAAAGCTGACGTGTAAAAATTGTGCATTTTACCTTCCATAAAACCACAGCGTGACATGTTTTTGAATAGATGATCTGCCTGTTTCCCCACGTTTCTAGTCTTTGTGCTACGCTAAGCTAACCATTTGCTGGCGGGAGCCTCATATTTACCTCACAGGCATGAAAGTGGTGAAGATCTTCTCTGTAAGAAAACAGATGAGCATATTTCCCAAAAAGTCAAACTATCCCTTCGATAAAATCATGAGTATTCGATGTATGCAAACATGCTGCTTGATGTCATCACCGTGCACACATAAATGAGCATTTTGATGACTCATGCAACTTCCTGCTGTAGGTAACATTTGCGGCTGTGCCAGAACCCCTTAAGGCTTCAGCAGCCTCTCAGCTTCCCTCTGCAGTGTCACAGCCATCACTGTACTACACACTGACAGGCCCTGCCTTTGCACACACACACTCAGACACATTCAGCTGCACTGTACTCTTTACCCTCACCTCCTACCCCTGCACATCCAACCCCTCCCACTTGCACCGCTGCCTCTGGTTCATTTTTCACTCTGTTTTCACTTGACTTTCTCTCTGCCTTATGTTTTATCATATCTCATCTGTTTTGCGCTCTCACCGTACTACAATTGATCTTTAGTTTCTCATATTTCATTCACAGCTCCCTGTCCTGTCATTTCTTTTTCCTCTCTCACACACACACACACACACACACACACACACACACACACACACACACACACACAGACACAGCCTCTCGCGTTCACTCCTCTCTTTCTGTCAACTGTTAGGCTGGCAGGCTCATCCTCTTGCCCTGGTTTCACCCCGTCGCTGAGTCAATAGCGCGCCAGCGTTCCCGCTGTGTTAATGATGTCCCTTTGTTTGGTCGGCACTCTGCTTTGTGCTCCCGAATTCCTATCTCAATCACAGGTTGCATAATCACACAGACCCTCCCTGCACTGTGTGATCGCTGCTCATCGAGTTTGAGGGCTTGTTAAAAGTGCTTTTGTGAAGGTTATGAAGGAGAGTGGGGCGAAATCGAATTTTTTAGGGTTGAACTGGCTTTTTAGAGGAGTTACGCACTGCTCTCTTCTCAATATCGTTCCATCTCTCACCATAACAAATGCTTCCAATTTCTTTTACAAGACTGTCCTGGACAACATAGCAGCACCACACAGAACAAAAAACATACAGTATATCATAGACTTACAATGAATTAGATAAAATATAAGCTTGATCACAATGCACATAAGATCAAAGGGATGAAATAACAGCTAGAAACACACCAAAAAAGTCATAGAAAAACAGATATGCAGGAAATTCAAATTCTTCAAAATGAATCCAGTAATGCTGGATCGGCTTGTCTCCAATTAACAGAGTCTGGGTTTAAAAGCCTGCAATGAAAGAGGTTCCTGAAAGAGGATGTTACTGGAGCATAAGCACTAGTTCTGAGCATTATTTAGAACAAGAGAACTGCTTAAATGTAGAGGTCAAGATGCCAGGACTAGCGTCATACTGTCACTGTTTCAACAACTTAATTCTGTGTGCAGTGGACAGGGAAGCAGGAGGGGCTCCCCCCTGTGTTTGATTGTGGGTATTGCAGGAATAATGATAAGGTAAAATCTGTATAAAAGGCCGCTCCATTAGCTAAACATGTCCTAAAACTTACATCCAAACAGAAATCAGTGCACAAACTGTAGACAGATGATTGGGAGAAATAGACATGATTTGGTTTTTCACACTTTTCTGTTTTCCTGCAGGTGTGGGTGTTCCACTGATGCTGACGTACGTCTACGGGGTCGTCCCCATGTCGCTCTGTAGGAACGGTTGGTGTCGACCGCAGAGTGAACCCCCTGAAACACATAAAATCCAACTGGAGGACTTGGCCAGCTGTGAGTACAGGATTTAAAGGAATAGTCTGAAATTTTTGGAAACAAACTCATTTGCTTTCTTGCCAGATGATTGGCAGTTAGCTTAGCTTAGCATAAAGACTGGAAGCAGAGGGAACCAGCTAGCCTGGCTATGTCCAAGGCTCTAAAGTGCCACTCTAGGCGTGCCTCTTATTAATGTGTTGCATCTTGTTTGTGTTGTCCATACACGGGGTCATATAAATTGACAAGCTGTGCTTTAAGGGAGAGTTAAGTGCTGGGACTATTTCTAAGTGAGCATCAGCAGGACTGCCTGTCAGGGACAACAAGAAGACAGTGACTGTTACTGTTTGTGTGTTTCGACAAGCAAGAGACAGTGTCTGTCAGTAAGTTTTAGAGTGCTGGTAGGCGACGAAGGGCAGAATAGCTGTTTTCCCACATTTCCAATCTTTCTGCTCAGTAGTAGCTTCTCTCTAGGCTCTATCTTCATGTAGGCCTAATAAACAAAATGTCAAAGCAAATAAGATGAAATGACTGTGTAGGTAACTTAGGTTAAGGACTCTTAAGTCTGCATAAGTACTAGGTGCATTGTAATGTTTGCTCCAAAGTGCGGCCTGATCTGATGAAGTTTCAACTTCTCTTATAGATCTTCTATTCTCTCATGTAGTCAGTGACCACTGGACAGGTCAGAACAACCCAACGCTCAGCGACACCAGTGTCCAGGAAGTCAGAGTCAGTGTACAGGAAGTGGGCGTCCTCCCCAGTACAAGCACCACGCCCCCGGAGCTAGATAGCTACGAGGAATTGGACGAAGCCACAAAACACCACGGATACACCCAGCAGGACAGCCGCTCAGACTGCGAGGTGGTTATTGTGCCTGACAGCAAGGTCGATGACACACAAGCGCTTCATGTGAGGTAAATGTTGCCTCCTGTTTTCATCAACGACTTCAGCCCTGACTGAAATGTTTCAACTAGTATTGGATGGACTGCCATGCTGCTACCATGGCTGTAGGCTCTTAGTCCTGCTCTTTAATTGTTTTTTGGAAACTTTTATGAATGTAATACATTAGTTTAATCATATAATCCTCAAATCAGACTCATTTTGATTGCCTGGCTGCCTTTTATTGATTCTTTTATATGTTTCTACTGTCACCACAGGGATGGAACCAATTTTGAGGTCCGCGTGGAAATTGAGACCCATCCCAGAGGCGCCCGCCAGTCCAGCCTAAGTAGCATCCTGTCTAGCCGAAGCTTGTCGGTGGAGTCCCTGGGACACTCACAGTCCCAGTCCCACGACTACCTGTGTGCCTCAGAACTGGAAGAAAGACGAGAGGGGGGAGGAGGAGAAGGAGAGGAGCAGGAAGGAAGAGAGAAACCAGGAGGGGAAGCAGGAGGAGACGAAGGGACAGTTTACCCAGTCTTTGAGACAGACGGTGTATGAGGTCCTCCAGTGCAGGCTTTGTACTTGGTTGAAGATTAGTCAGGTTGTATGGAAAGAAACACGTGCTGACGTGTCATCGGACTGACCTGAAAATCGCTGTCCAAGACCACCTCCTGCTTCTAAGACAGGCCCTCCCACCAGTTGCCTTCTAGCTCCAGCCTCTAAGGAAGACGCGGGTTTAGAGAGAGCAAATGAAAAATGCGAGTGTGTGTGAGAGTTTGTGTATGAGACAAATAGCATGAGACCATGACATAAAAATCAGAGGGGGATAAACTGTAAATCAGACAGGATCCAACAATGAAAACACACGTGACTGAGAGCATGTTAGCTGACCAGTTCAGTCTGTCTTTTTCTACGTTGTCCTTTCTGGAAGAGACTACCTTACTCCCCCTCTATCTTAAATCTATTTCATGAAGCCCTCTCTCCGTCTCGCTGTACTCTCACACTTCTTTTAGTGACCTCACCTCCCTCCTCCCTCTCCCCGTACAAATAAAGAGACCCCACACAAGCATGATCTGTTTTATGGGTAATTAAGAATCTAACAACTGTTGTGCCACCAAGTAAATATCAAATGCTTCTCAGGCTAAGCTGTAAAACAGTAGGAGGTGATTATTTCCCACCTTAAAGAATATCTCCAGTACTTTTTTGGTCACACCTGAATTGGGCAACCTTAAACGGACGACGCATGCTTCACTGTTACTCTTTTGTGAAAGAAGGCCATTTGGAAATGACATCTGAAATCTACTGAAGCCTGTAACTGTTGTTCTTGATTGGAGTAAAAAGTGCTCTGTGACATTATGGCAGTGATTGAATTGACCAGGCGGCTTTAAATACCATTTATCACGACTATTAATCTCAAATCCACAGTCTTCCATGGAAGGGGGACAGGGCAGCAGTGTCACTTTTGCTCTGTTTTAGTGCAGCTTTTAGCCTTCAAGAGGCTATTTCCTTTTAAACTGTGGAGGGAGACGTTGCTTTAGTTTGTAAAAATGCTCATTCTAAGGCAGATGCTGTACGTGTGCGTTAGTGACGACAACCACGTGGCAGCAACAATGCAGTCTTTTTCCGAAGACTCTTGGATTTTAAAGTAGCTGCATGATTCTACTACTTGCTGTGTATCCAGGATAACACATGAACAGACACGAGCAGATTCACACATGCACACTCACACTCACACACACACACATATGCCCACACACACCGCAGTAAAGTGTAGTTGCAGTAGTGTGCGCTGCTGAGAGCATAAAATATAATCTAAAGACCCTCTGAAATGATCACAGAGCACCAAAATTACAACAGCAGCATGCCACCTCAGGCTAAACTCTAATAGCCCCTTCTAGAAGATTTATGAGAACTACATGACTATACATGCTCTGCTTAGCTTCCTGAGTGTGAAATACTTGTGAGAGATGAACTCGGACACGACATGATAACCTGTGCTGGGTTGTGGAGAGAAACTGAATAAAGATTTCACCATGAAGGACACAATGCATGTTTTGTATCTGTCACACGTTGAGTTTTCATCAGGGAAAGTTCAAGAGGAGAGTCGTTACCAGTTTCCTGATGTGGCGTTTTGCCTTTACTGTATGACAGGAGAAGCACAGACAGGAAAATGGCAGGTTATGGTAATCATCTTAGGCTAGTGGTTCCCAACATTTTTGGCTTGTGACTGTTTAAATGTCTTGTAACTGGCAGCAAGTCTAGTTCAAAAGTCTGAAAAAAATGAACATCGTGCATCTGAAATGTTTTTGTTTTTTTTCCCCCCTGCTTTCCTTTACCGGTAGTTGTCTTGTGACCCTCGGCTACATCTCACAACCTCTTGTGGGTGTCAAGCACCACTGTCTTAGACCACTAGGTCTCCAAGACCCCCATATTTTTTATTGACATAAAACAAATCCATATATTAGCCTAGTTAATTTTGTTTCAAAATAACAACAACAAAAACTGGTAGGACTACTGATATCCCCAGATATTTACTATGCTTGTACAGTATGCAGTGGGTAACATCAATGCTGTAATAAGTGGTTATGATCAATAGAGGGCGCCAACATACAAAAAAGAAAACTTGAAGCTTGGCAGTTATTAGTTGCTCATTTGTAGTCAGTGGTGTAAGAAGTACTCAGATCTTTTACTGAAGTAAAAATAATAATGCCACAGTGTTGAAATACTCTCTTACAAGTAAAAGTCATTCAAAATTTTAGTAGAGTAAGTAAAAGTACGAGAAGTAAAAGTCATTATTATGCAGAATGTCCCATTTCAGAGTAGTGTATATCACATTACTCGATGATAATTATCGCATGCATTAATGTGTACATCACTTCAGTGTTGCAGCTGGTAAAGGTGTTGTTTATTTTAATTACTTTATGCTGCAGAGCCCTTGTGATCAGGTATGTGTATCTGTTCAGTATTCACTAAAGTTGTCATATAAATGTAGTTAAGTAAAAAGTACAATATTTCCCTCTGGAATATCGTGGAGAGGAAATATAAAGTAGCATAAAATGGAAATACTCAAGTAAAGTACAAGTACTTGAGTAAACCTACTTACTGGTACTGGTTGTGTTTTTAGCACATATCTGTGAACCAGCTTGGAAAAAAACGGAATAATGGGAAAAAATGTATTAAAGAGGCTTTTACTTATAGAATTATATTAGCTTATTCTATTGTTAATTAAAAACATGCAGAGCGTGTTGTGTCCGATGCAGGCTAAACATATTTAACACGATAAAGGGATAGCAGCCTCTTGAAGAACAAAAACAGTGCACAGTTTGAATAAACCACAGAGAGAAAAAGCTCATTAGCCATAAACTCATTAGTGAGTGTAAGTTCTGTTCACTGCCTCACTCCACTAATGATTTTCATTAAGGATCCTCCGTCAGACCAACAGGAGCCTCCTCGTGCTCATCAAGGTTGGGAGGACACGCCCTGAAGTTTGGAGCGGTGCAGTAGGTGCACGTGCGGGTCCTCAGTCTCTGTGGGCAGCGCAAACGGGAGACACTCAGGGTGGGAACTTGTACCAGTGAGGTCTTCCTTCGCCTTTTCCTCCTCTCTGGCGCATCCGCCGTCGAGCTCAGCCTGCTGTATTTACCGCCCTGTGGTCCCGGAGACTGGGGGAATCCACCTGCCGGAGAGCAGACACACCTCGGGATGGATGCCCTCAAATCCGCCGGCAGAGCGATTATCAAGAGCCCCGGAGTCCCGCGGCACACATGGGGAACTTCAAAGCACGAAAGTGAGTGAGGCAATGTGTGTGTTTAAATGTTTGGATGTGGTACAGTGCTGGAAAGGTTTTGGCGATGTAGCAAAGGCGGTAAAATGTACCAGGAGAGGGTTAAAAGGGACAATATGTGCCTGTGGCGGTTCGTGGTAAGCTAACGGAGTGTTGACGGAGCTTTTGTTTGTCTTGTTGTCAAATGCAGCTGAGCTGGATATGCTGTGCTGTGAAAAGCACAATTACAAGCTGAAGCCTCTCACATAGTTCAGTCAGCTGTAATTTCAGCTTTAACTTCCTCCTGAGTGATGGCGTGTCCCACTGCCAGCTGTACCAAAACAACTGCAGCATAAATTAAAACTAGCTAGCTAATTCGAAGTGGTGCCGAAAAATAGTCGAGCAAAGAACAGTCGAACTTTTTCCCAATCGATTACTCGTTCTAATTGTTTAATCAAGCAAAACCTGCCAAATATTTTCCATTTCCATCTTCTCGAATTTAGTGTTTTTTGTGTTTTATATCATTTTCAATCGAAGATCAGCGGGTTTAGGACTGCTGGACAAAGACATTTTAAGATATCATTTTGGCATCCTTAAGTGTCTTTTTTTAGAGTAAATGATCAACTGAGTAATCAATAAAATAATAAACACAGAAATTGATAATGAAGACAGTCATTTGTTGCAGCCCCAATTTGTGCAATCAAATCCTATGGCTACAGATAAATATACTGAAGTAGAGTAGTTTTAGACCCAATGCTGAATACTTTAAGGAATATGAATTGGGACATAAGTCTATAAGTCCAAAGTAAGTATTAGATGAATCGATAAACTGCAACCAAATAACAATCAGTGACATAAAGTACTTGAAGATTCAGAATTATTTGCTAGTAATTTTTGAAATTCTTCAGAAAATATTATACCAAGTGTGCCAGGATGCTCCTCGGGTGCGACAGTGTGAAGTGATTGAAGGGTCAGAGCAGCAAACCTTGTCACACCATCAGTGACGAGCAGAGCGAGGGGCTGCTCTGCTGCCCGCAGCTCTGCTGTCTCACCCAAGTGTGAAGTGTTGTCTTGAATGCTCCCTCCCTGCAGCTACAACGCCTGCAAGCTTCTCACTGCCCTAAATGCTAGCATGCTGCTTTTGCCTCATCCTGGATTCCTGCTTAGCGAATAATCAGCTGCCCATGCCAGCTTCCATTAAACACGACACGGCATGGTTTCTTCACTCTCTCCGGGACATGTTCTACACAGATTATTGAATATTGAGTGTGGGATTTAAAAGTTTTCTCATTGGATTAGGGCTTTAAGGAGTGTCTCAGATGGCTTTGCGTGCTCTACCTTTCTGAATTTGAGCACAGGATGTCAACATTAAGTGACAGGCTGTTTAGATGGTTGACGCTGATGATGGCTGCTGGGAAACATTTGATCTTGGCTTTTTTGTGCCAACATTGATGGATGGGAGTCGTTATTATTTTCCTCAACCCATCATCACCATGGTAACTTTAAAATGATAAAAGCTGACAAACAAGCCAACTACATGTTCTGTTGAAAGGCATTGTCTGTGTCACATTGTTAGCAGGAGCCTCTGCATTGTGCTTTTCTTCTCTTACTGCTGTTGGCCTCAGGAAGAGAGAGAAGAAAACACAGAATAATATTGTCAGAGGAGAATCCAGCTGGATTTCAGTGCCTGATGACAGAAGCAGTTAGTGTCTTGGAGCCACCAGAGGAATCAGGCTGGAAAAATGTGAACACAGCAGCCACAAACTGCACAGTACAGACAGGGTGACTGCTGATGTCCAGAAGGTACTTAGCAGGCAATTTGGAGAGAGGACAGCCTCTGTATGCCAGCATGTGGCAATGCGTCAAAGCCGGCAATGCAAATAAGGCAACGTTGCAGCTGTTTGGCACATTCATACAAATTAGGTGTGAGTAAAGTTGGAGAAAAAAAGAGATGACTGATCTGTGTCCTGTGACTTGAGGGAGTTTCATGCAGAGTGTGGACATTAAGTTAAAGAAATGACTATATAAAGTTCATGCATGGACAAGTTCTGTGCATTAACCGTGCCTTGTCCAGTTGTTTGATAGTAATATTATGTAGAGACGTAATGTAAGGACTTGGTCATATAATGGCAAATCAATATCACAGTGAATTTTAACGACCTTCATGGCACTTGCATGCCTGTTTAAAGATCATGTATTAAATTTCAGCATTAAATGCTTTGTTGTAAATGAGACTGAAGCATTTGAGTGGATAATGACCTCGGCGTTAGTTTTAGGGCCACTTGGAAAAGCTTTTACTAAACACACTGGCATGATTGATTTGGGTCTCACCTGACCTTTCTGCTGAAGCCACCGTGAGGTCAAACTTTCCCCTTGAGCAGCACCAATGTGTCTTAAAAGCCCCTTCAGACATGAACCGTGTTACATCGATGGAAATGTTACACGTCGTCTAAGATCTGAATAATGCCTGAATGAGCACCTGAGTCACTTACATGTAAAAGTCATGACAGTAATCTGAAGTCAGACCAAGTGACATTTCAGTAACATATCCAACACAGCACAAATCTGGATTGAGTGTTGTTAGATTAACATCGAGACTGCAGCTGCAAGTAAAATGCAGGGATATTGCCTTTCAGTGTAATAAATCCACCCAATAACTACCACTTCACATGCACAAGGAAACTGAAAACGGGTTGATAAGTGGAAAAACTGTGAATGAGCCATTTTTTAGTTGTTGAGGAGGTTCTTCTTGAGTCAAATCAGTCTAAAAAATGATTATTTTCCCTTGTGAAGCATCACAAAAGAAGCTTCCACCACAGGAATAATCAGACCAGCACTCTCTGGTCTGAGAGAGACCAGAGAGTGCTGGTCTGTCTCACTAGTCATTATTTGAGGCTTTAATGGTAAAACAACTTGTCTCTGAGTAACATTAAGCCTCTGTCATTTATACACATATATGTTCACAAAGTGGTGAACCTCGCTCCATCCTTGCTTGTGAGCGACTGAGCCTTTCCAGGATGCCCCTTTCATACCCAATCATGATTCCCAGTCTTTTGTTGCTCCTTTCCCAACTCGTTTGAAACCTGTTGCTGCCATCAAATTCAGAATAAGCAGATATTTGCAAAAATCAATGAAGCTGATGAGATCAAACATATCCAACTAACTATAAATACATTTTCTTTGCACTGTTTTCAAACGAGTATATGTCAAAAAGGAATAAAAATGACATTTTGCCAATCGCCGATTGTTGAACTGATGGTGGTTGGTTGGAAATTTTAACACATCCCTCAACCCTATTCTTAAGTACTTCACTGTCACCAGGCTGTGGCATTCCTAATGTCCATTTTGAATACTGCACTGATCCTGAGTCTGTGACACGTATTTATTACAACCAAATCTCTTTTTTTGTATTTGTTGAACCTTGGGATGAGACACACAGTTGGCATGGTAAATTAGTAAATCCCAGGGTGTTTGGTTGTTGTGTTAAGTTTAGGGATGCACATGGTTAACCGTTAACCGATAACAGTAACTCTAACCGATTAATACAAACGGTCAATTTTGTTTTTAAGCTACGTAATTCAATCAACTCATGGGGGTAAAACGCGACTTGCAAGTACTAAGTTCGTGGCTATTACAACGGACTGCTGGACCGCGCTCACAACAGAGAGCTACGTGACAATTACATGTCACTATATCGATGAGTACTGGAAAGTTAATTCTGCCGTCCTGTTAACGCAGAGCATGCCAGGTAGACACACAGCTGATAACCTCACAGCTAAACTGGTTGATGCAGTGGAGACGTGGGGACTTAGTGGGAAAGTGTCCGCATGCGTCCACGACAACGCGCGCAACATCGTGGCAGCCAACTCTCCCGGACGGGTCAGCTGGGACTCGATCCCGTTTTGCACATACACTGCAGCTGGCGGTAAATGACGGATTTAATGTGTTTGTGCATCGTGTGTGCATCGTCGGAATGACGGAATGTCGGAATGGCAGCATGGAAGGGCATTTAAATCTTATCGGTTAACGGTTATTAATCGTTAAAGGGCGTCGGTTAACGGTCATAAAAAAAATCCAAAATGTGCATCCCTAGTTAAGTTATACTAGCCATGTGAAGAGATACTCATGCAGAATAATTTCATTTTCACTCTACCTTACAAACAAAAAAAACATGATATAAAAGATGCATTTCTGCACATGTATGAAGCCAGCCTTTAGCTCTTTGGCCAGCAGAAAACTGACATGCAAGCACTTCCCCACCGCCCCTCGTGGCCATCCGTTGTCATCTGTTGAGGTCAAAGCCACTGGCAGGACGGAAGAGGACACAGCATGTGCCTGGAGTACAAGCCTTCCCTTTGGATCTCGTCACATACAGTACAAGCAGTACGGACCTCCCTGTCTCTCAGAAGTCACACTCACTTGCCCTTGGCACCAAGGACACCCAGGCTGTAGTGTCTGCATCAGTTTTAAATCGTGTAGCTTTGAGACAGACTCAGTTGAATCCATTAAGACTGTGTCCTTGGGTTTAGGATTATTTTTTGTAATTGTTTTAGTGGTGGTTCTTCTGTTAGATTCTCAAGCTTTAATGCTTTGAGGGAAATGTCAGAATATGCGGTTTGTATTGCTGTGCTTTGCAGTCCAGAGAAGGGCTTGATCTGAAATTAATGGACTCAAACATCATTAGGCTGGACTGGTTGGAGACTCTGGCAGTGAATACAGCCTGCAGTTATATTACAGCTGACCAGGACTTGACTGAATGACATGCAGAGGCACTGGTGTCAGTTAGCGCTGACCCCAGAGGAGCAATTATCTCTCAATGGCTCGTTAAGACTTGGGGAGCGATGAGTCAGGGACGCACCAGTGCGGTAGGAGGAAGAGCAGCAGCAGTGAGGGCGCATGGTGGGAATACACAGGAGAACAATGAAGGGAATGTCAAACCCAATGTTCAGTTTACGGTTTCTTGAAACAAAGAAAATGTAAGACTTTGGTGTTGTTCACTACTTTTGCTCGAAAAAACAACAGAAACGATTTATCAGTTATCAAGTATCAGTTTCAGCTCTAGTTGATTAAATCGCTGATTTCTTCTTAAAAATTCAGTGTCCTGGTTCGTTCTGAATAATCCTCAACATTCGCTACGAAAAAGTTTTCAGTGCAAAGCTGCTTTGAATCACATTTGCATTGCCTGAATGCTTTCAGTGATTAGGCCCTGGATTTATTTAACATGATGTCCACAGGAAAGGTTGAATTTGCATGCAGCGCATGACCTTTTACAGTAAGGCCCTGTTTACAGTACACACACACACACACACATACACACAAATTATGTACCAAGAACTGACAAACCGAAGAGAATAAGAAACAAAAAGGAGGGTTGAAGCTCTGTGTGTGTGTGTGTGTGTGTGTGTGTGTGTGTGTGTGTGTGTGTGTGTGTGTGTGTTTGTTTATTTATTCTAAGGTGGCTTTGCAGAATATTCCATGCAACAATTTTGGGTTGAGTGATTGCTGATATATTCATGCAGGTGGGTGCAGGGCTGGTTACCAAACTCTGATACTTTCATGTCACGACACAGATTGCTTCATTACTATTGAGAGACAAGAAACGTCCTGTAATTTGAGGATGTTGATGGCTGCCATGCCTGGGGATGCCTTAGGGACGTTGGACAAGTCATCATTAAGCTGGGCTTCTCTACGTTTGTTATGCCATAGCCCCAGATGTGCTCACATGACTGCTTATGTGTTACTTAGTGTATGTTTAATGTGTAATGTTACTGTTTAAACAAAGTAGCTTCATCACGACGACTGGACAACAGACGCTGGTTATAACCTACGTTTGTTAGCTAGTGTGGTCTCACTTTTTTACAGCCAAACAAAAACTTACTGTTGACATCATTCAGGTTTTTTCTTTCCGTGCTTGTTGTTCCGCTGTTGTAGGCCTCTTTCAAACTGCATACTTGGCACTCTGCCTTAAAGTGTTCCCTCACAGCTGAGGTCCTCAGCATTTTGTCTTCCCTTTAACAGCCACGGTGAACTGAAGCATGTACTCACTGCTGCGAGTGAGAGGGATGTCAGGCGCCCAAGTGGTATTTCCATATTTTAGCTGCACTTTAAAGTATAAATATAGTACAAGAATGTGCTGGCAAAATGTATTTTTCAGGTGGTAACCTACATTTAGGGGGGAAAAGAAAGAATATCCGAGTCACAAACTAGAAATATCTACCCAATGAAGGAATATGTGAATGGTTGAATATTTGAGTCTGTCTGGCTCTACACACTGTTTTCCCTGCTGCTGCTTTCGGCTGTGGCTGGACGTTTTGTGCTACTGGGTTAGCTTGCTGTATCACAGGCTGTCAGTGAGCCGCGGTCCTCACTCGTTCTTCAGAGGCAGACCATTAAATTGGCAAAATAAAATGACAAAAATCTTCCAAAAAACCACCCACTCCCAAAAAACAAACAAACTGGTGATGAACTCAGCTGGTAGCCAATAGCTGAAATATCCATTCAATTGCCCAACCTTACAACTGGTGTGCTAAAACAGTCCAATCTGAAGTCCCATATTATTCTTCTTCCTATAGTAGTTTGAGTCCAGGGTTTCTGAAGCATCAGAGGGGACTCTCACACACTTGTCTGTCTGATAAATAGCTCTGGCACCAGTTCCAGGCATCACTTCCAAAGTCAACACAGGATCATCTTTGTAAAAGTTTATTGTAAATCCATTAAATTGATGGCATAATGTGCTTTTCAAACCATAAATTAGATCATTTTAAAGGTAACAACTGAGTCTTTTTTTTTTTTTAAGTTGGCATTTGAGCATTTCCAGTTACACTTCCAGAAAAAACACTTGGTTAGTGCATGTTGCTCTCATCAGGGTCTGTAGGGAATATACACAGTTATTTTCAGTCCTGGTTACGCCAATATGTGCATTTAGCTGGGCTTCAGTCTATCAGACAGTGATTTAACTGGGCAGATTTCCCACCTATACACTGCATAATTCATGCTCACACACTCATCAGTCTCTCTGGTCGCAGACTGAGGATAGATTAGATGATCAAGTGCTGCTAATGAGTTTTCATGGAACGTGCTTTTAGTAACCTGTCTGATGGATTTCTCATTTCAAAGATCAGCGGCAGCTAACATTGTGAGGTTTTCCTTTCATCAAACTGATGATATAAATTATTTAAACCCATTGCAGATACCTCAGTGTCCTTTCAATACATGACTCAATAAGCTCACAGTTATTATATAATCAGGATTTCTACCTTCTAGAGGTACAACGTTAACGATATAGTGTATTATTGTGAATTTGCCTTAAAGTGTATTTTTCCCCTCAAAAAGCACTTCATAGCTGCAGCCATTCCCCTTTTAGCACATGTTTATCGGAATGACTCAGTGAGCACGATGTTCAACCGCGGTTTAATTTAGCTGTATGGATAGTAGTGGAGAGGATTTTGTGGGAGTGAATAACCTTTTCACTCCACTCTGGCCAGAGGAGAACTACATGAGTTAAATCCCCCCCAACAGTCTGATTAGTTGGATTATTGTCAAAAGCACAGCTACCTCAGTGACAGCCCTGCACAGACTTTGTGTTTGTCTGCTTCCTGCTTGGTTTTCGCCACTTAGTTTTTCATTTCTGTGGAACTTGATGCACATTTTCAGCAGCAGCCTTTTTTCATTATATCCTTTTTTTTTTGCCTCTGACATTCGATTGACTATTACTGTGCTCTTCTATTACTGCACCGCTCAGTGTGAGACTGTCTGTCGGTCACTGCTCACTGCTGCGGTTCAGACTGAACTATCTTAACAGCTGTGAGAAGAATTGTTGTTAGATTTGGTGTAGACATTGATGTCCCTCTCAGGATGAATTTTAGGCCTCATAACTTTTAAAACTGCATTGTCAGGTCAATGTTTCACTTTTGTCCAGTAGCTGTACTGCTAATTAACAAAAATTACCATGCTAACAGGCTATACTGAGATGGCAGACGTGGTAAACATTATACCTGCCAAACATGAGCATGTTAGCATCGCCATTGCTAGCGTGCTAGCGTAACGTTAGCATTTAGCTCAGTGGTGCTGATGTACAGCCTCACCGAGCTGTTAAGCTTGGCTGTAGTCTCTTAGTTTTGCTAGCCTTTTTTTTATTTGTTCCTGGTCCGTAGCCTACTGATGGCTTTTATTTTCTACTAAAGCTTATATTTTATATTTTGTCAGTGTGAATCTGTTATCTGTTTGCTTTCAGTCATCCTCTTGTGAATCCACTTCGGGTTGCAAAGGTGTTGTTGTGGGTTGCATTTTCCTCATTCAAGAGGACACACAGTATTAAATGGATTTAGGATATTGTCACACTAAACATGTTTGGAGCAGGTTAAATGAAACTCTGCAGCATTTTTGTGGTTTGTTTGGGCAGGTGAAAACAATGCTGTTCAACCTTTCGCTGTGTTGACAAGTGCTTCACTACGCTAAATGCTCCTCTTGTCATACTTGTCGGCTTTTGTTTTAATCCTGTGGTCGCTATGGGTGTTTTGAAATTCAATAATGCCTCATTCTTTTTCTGTCATAGGTCTCGGTTTAGTCAAAGCTTAGCGGGAGCCCTTCTGTCCTTTATCCCACAACTGTCGTGTCTGTATTCATGCCTTAAACTCCCCAGCGTGCCAGGGGGATTCACCTTAATTCTTCTTCGATGACAGAGGACGTTTTAGCTGGTTATACACTGAACAGCAGGAGTCTTTGCTTCCTCTGTAGTCAAAACAAAAGGGTTAGCGTGAATACACTAGAGTAAGGATGTGTGAAGTGGAGGTCGACTGATAGTGGATTCTTAAAGGTCGATATAATAACTATAGTGTGGAGCAGGAAAAAGCCGAGAGTGATACCGTCAAAAATGAACAATCTTTGGATTTTATTATAAATTGGATAGCTGTTGAACTGAATATCTAAGTCAAATAAATGCCTGAATAAATGAATACATAGTCTTTAGTATCTATCTATATCAAATTCTTCATTACTTCTTTAAGTTGCGCTTTAAAGTGGGAGAAAATGAGTGTGCAGTTGTTTTCATAAGATTGATGTAAGAATAAAACCTCTCAGACAAGTTTCCTAAAGTTGGAAACAAATAATTATCATCTCAGAGGATTTCCAGGTAATTAGGCTGATATTTTGGGAAAAATGCGAAAACACTATAATTCAGCAGACACAACTCAAGCAGCATCAAAGAACTACCATGATAATCTTATTTATAAAGTAAGTTACCTTTTTATTACTGCACCAGTCTGTGGTGTTTTCATGCATGACGTGCTTCACTTCTGCAGCAGCTTCACTGGTTATTTAAGCATTCACTGTCTTAATAAACCACTTTATGACACTACGAATTAAATCATTAGTAAGAGAATATTCTGAAGTGTGATTTCATGGATTACATCGTTGGTAACAGAACATCCTGAAGTGTCATTTGGTGGATTATAATCCTTGAAATTTGTCGTATCTATTTATAATGGGTGATAGGATTATGTCTGTTGTGCCTCTCGTTACATTGTACATTGAGGATCTGAAAGTCTGAGTTCATTTCATGAATTTATAGTCACATAGCTGGATTATTTGATGGAGAGAACGCCACATTGGTAAATAGAGGAACAGTTGAATGATTTCTTTTCCTCCCTGTCTGCCTGTCTTGTGTCACGGACAAAGAGCTGATAGCGTTGCGTTATATTTGTCAGAGATAACAGCAGGCTTGCTGTAAAATCAGCTGTTCCCTGAGACCTCAGAGGTTTAGCCCACATTTTCCAACCGTGTCGCCAGAGTAATGCACTGAAGGTTTTTTTTTGGAGTGGAGAATTGCTGTCTAAAAAAAAACGATCTCTGATGTCGTCTGCTTTGAAAAATGAAATTTAAAAGTCTGTTTTATGCATGAAGTGCACTGGCTGCCAGTGCCCAAGAGTCATAAACACTGCCAACAGTCATAGCTTTTAAAACGGTGCCGATTAATCGGCCAAACCGATTACTTGGTCTAGTGTGAAGGATCTAACGAGATGAAGTTAATGCTGCTGAGACATGACTGTGAGTATGTATCAGGAGGTTTGGTTCAATCTGTTAAAACCTATTTTTCATTTTGTCGGAAACGTTACTACAAATGTTTGAGGTTCCCTCTAGGAACAACAGCTAACTTCTGTGTTGATTTTGTTGTTTCCTGTGCTGGAAAGTGTCCTTCAATAACTCAATTACAGCTCAACATTCACACACTGAGCCAAATATTTCACGATGGTGATTTTTCACTCTCTCACATGCTGTCTTGTGGCTGTTAAATTTAAAGCTGCGAGTATATTTTCTTCACTGTTGCAACTCCACAAATATTGATTTTGAAACCTCGGCCCCACGTTATTAAAATCTGCTCCACATCATATTCTTTATTGATTTTCTTTGTGAGACCTTTGGGACTTGTGTTATGGCAACATGGCTCACAGTATATATAGCATGTGCTGTGAGTGGATATGTTTGGTACCTCATATGTTCTTTTAAAGCCTTCTAGATTACATAAGCTTACAGTTGATCACTTTTAGCCAGGTTAGCCTTGATCATGAGGGCATCTTTCACTCCTATAGGCTAACACTGACGAAATACACCTCTGGCTGCCTGTTTCACATCAATTAACACTAACGCATGTATTCAGATCACATCTTTGGCATCTTACATACAGCTCATTATTATGCTGTTCCGTGCAGCCTCTCTGGAGTGTTTTTAGCACCAACAAGGTTCCCCTGCCTGAAGTAAAGTGAATTATGCAACACAAGGAAACTGAGAGATGCTATCTTGGGAGAGTTGTCTGCTGACACACACACGCACAAACATGCACACACTCACACACACAATCCAGGTTCCTGTTTAGTGTGTACAGTGAAGTCCTAACATCTGAGTCCTCTTTCTATCTGATGTGTGTGACAGCTGTCTGTGAAATGGGATATGCTGTCACTCTGGTGTGAGAGTCCTTTTGAGCATGTTTTCAGTTGTTATTCTGTGTGTGCGTGTGTGTGAGATAGAGATTAAGTACTGCAGATGCCTGTGCGTGTATGCGTGTGTGTGTGCGCACGTGTGCATATCAGCTGAACCTGCTCCTCCACTGGAGAGCTAAATCCCATCTCCGTGTTCTGTACCTCTGAAAAATTCAAACTCCCCTCACCGTTTCTGACACTTCATGTCGCTATATGAGCACAGCACCAAGAGCCGAGGAACCCACTCCCAAAAATAACCGTACCGTCAGAGTGAAAATGGAAAACTCCTGTAGCTCAGTGCTGTGTAGAAACACAGAGTAAAAGCAAAAAAGCCCAGGAGTAGTTTTCTCATAAGATAAGTTATCTCCATGTCGTGGTCGTCAAATGGATTAAGATGAGGTGTGTTGATGTTCAAGCCAGCTGAGATTAGTGAATTAACTTTTAACGGTTTCCTCTGATCATCTTGATCATAATTATGAAGCCTGATGGTGATGATAGACTTTAAAAGCACATGAAAAATGTTCGAAAATTTCTGCTACTCTTGATTAATTTTCAGTTCTTTTTTGTTTTTCACTTAAATTATTCACATCTGTTATGCATAAAAATGATTTTAGATGCCCTTGGCTAACTTTGGATAAGGTCATACCATTAATACAAGGACCTAATTTCCACTGGGAATGTGGGGGACATGTTTGCCTCACTTTTCAGAATCCTGTTTTTGTCTCATAGTTTCTGTTTGATTTATGCACTAAAATCTCTCTAAACAGAGTCTTCTTACTATCCAGCTGCTAAACATGGATGAGAGAAGCTCAAAAGCAACAACCATTAAGTGCAACAGTGAGTTATTTTCAGGAGTTTTTTGCCCTGGGTATCACCTGTCAGGCAATCTCTGACAGGCTGAAAAAAGCACTTCTACCTCTAAAGATGCTAGAAATAGCGCAGTGCTTGTAAGCAAGATGGAAAAATAACAATATCACAAAGTATCAAGTCCTTGTCATGGAAATTAAAAATGAATTCACATAATTTATCGCATTTTTAATTTTTAATCCACGCTAGCAACATGGCTCTATGATTGGCAATGAAAGTTTGTTGGTGTGTCCACCACTTTGGACTGAATGTCTCAACAACTGTCAAATGACATTCCTCACATGATGAAGTGATCCTCTGACTTTCCTCTAGCAGCACTGTGAGGCTTTGTGTGAAATGACTCGAGGTCCAGTGGATGGATTGCCATAAAATTTGGTAAATACATTCATGTCAGATGAGTTGTAATAACATTTGTGATCCCTCAACTTTTCATTATCATCATCAGATCAAAATATTAAATTGTCCAATGTTTTGGCTTATGAGCAAATCCCTGCAAAACAAATGACTTTCCCCGAGTCAACATGGTAAATGTTATATGACTTAAACATCGGCATGCAGGCTTTGTCATTGCGTTGTTTGTCATTGTTAGCATGCTGATGTTGGGCAGCTGTGCTTTGATCTAAATGCTAAGTACAGCCCGACAAAGCCGGTGGCACAGCTGTAGTCTTGTTTTTGTCTTACTACCATTATTATGGAAAGCGCAATAACCATCATTTCATCATGTCATTTGCTACATTGATATAAATGCATATAAATGAAGGCGCTCACTTCTTTGTCTTTGACTTCATGGTGTCCCCCCTCACTTCTGAAACCAAACCCTTGTATGTACCGTACCTGCAACCTTCTGCCGCCAAATACAGCCCAGGATCTCTTAACTCACATACATTAAGCAACAACAAAGATATACCAAGAAAAAAATGTAGAATTTAGTTTGAATGAGTCATTTCTAAACTGCACAGCACAGCCCGGGCACTCACATTGATTAGCCTTTTAATACCCTCTGATACTCCAGAGACACGAGACCTGAGAAGCTGAGGTATCCGGCTGTGTCAGACTCGCATCCATCACTCAGCTGGAAGGGTCTAAAGTGTTCTATTGCATTAGAGGGGATTCCTGTGGGATGTCCTCATCTATTAACGGGGCGCAGAGATACACTGTCTCAAATGAGATCAGCAGGTCTCAGAGGTGGCTTGTTTTGCTTTGGTGCGATAATGGATGGGAAAGCTAATGATTGCTCAAGCAAAGGCTTGTTTTCCTAGCGCTCGCATTGAGATGGGGATTGGGAAAGCCTCGGATTCTGTTTGTTTTTTTCTTTTACCCTTGAATAGAAAACAAAATATTAAATATAAACCTATTGTTTCATGAATGGGTTTCTGTTGACGTAGCTATTTATAGTTAATGAAGATGTTGCAGTGGGAGCCAGCGTACTCCAGGGGGAAAAGATCGGTATCAGCAAAGGGAAAATCATGGCCTGTTTGAATTGCTAATGAAAACAATCCTTCCATGGTGCTGAGCGATTATGCGTGATGAATAAATAGCCGCGAGGAAAGATTTCCTTCAGTGTGGAGCTGTCTGCGTTGTTAATGTGGTTATGTTATTTTGGCATGTGCTCTTTCTCAAAGTGAACTTGCACCTCGAAATATCAGTGTTGATAGAGCCCTTGTTTTCAAAATGTTTAAGCAATGACTGTAGGATGAAACTGTAGGATGCATATTGGTCAATGGGTAGAAGAACGGACGCTGGTGCTTATATAACCTACATGGAAATCTCAAAAGTATTAATTTAACGGACAGCAGCGGTCTACATGTCAGACCTAGACGAACAGTGGCTGCTGAGGTGCTCAATAAAAATGATACAAGGCACTTTCAGTGGACATTTACTGTGCAAGTCACCTCCATATTTAATGGCCTTTAGTCAATGATAAACTATAACTGTCAGGAGATTGTAAACAGCCTGCGTAACGAACAGTCTCTCCTCTCACAGTGTTGTGTTTGATTAATTAGCACGTAGTGAAGCAGATAAATGAGCATTTAAACGGCTTAACACAAGCTTTTCTGAATAAAGCTGGTATTTAACAAAGGACAACAATCCTCATACCCAAACAGAAACATGGGCTGTGTGTCGCCGTCCTCCCCTGACCCACATGATTGCTGCAAAAATGATTCATATTCATAAGGTTTAAGGCAACTAAAACTACTTGGTTATGGTGCGGAAATGATAGTGACGGTTGAAAGACACCTATGTTGCACAACTGGAAGGACACACGCTGCTATTTCTGGTCTCCAGTGTCAAAGTCAGACAGTTTGTATGCCCACCCACTTACCCCAACCCCAGTAAAGCAGTGGCATGCAACTCATGCTCTTGTTTCTATGTAATAACAGGCATTATTTTTACAAGAGGCCACTTAATTAGTTGGCCATGTGGGGGCAGCACAATAAGCTGTAAACACAACATTGGCATGTTATCATCTTATGAAGTTGTTATGGCTTATAACATGTTGCCTAACAGTTGCCTATTCACACATCTGGCAGATCACTGGACTTAGATTTACCAGGTGACCTGGTTAATCTCAGTCCAATATTCATCCTCCTCTCCCCTGTTTCGGTTTGGGGATTTTTCAAGCTTTATTTGCTGAAAACAGTTGGGAAGGAGGTTGATGAGAGAGGCGACAGTGAACCAGTAAATCTGCTGAAATAAGCTGAAAGCTAAAAAGCTAAATGCTCAGTAAAGCTGCGAGGATCTGCAGAGTCTGATGATAATTCTGTGTGGGCTTGTCAATACAAGGCACATTTCACACACACATTGTCATTTGAGCCATTGTTCAGGGAAAAAACGTAGATAATACAGCTCCTTTAAACATTTGAACAAACAACCAGGGTTGCTGTTTTTCTGCCGAGGACAGTCTTGGATAGGCCTGAATATGTTATATAAGGGTCTGGGTATAATTGCTCAAGAAAGAATAAAAGCAAATTTAATATGCATAATGTAGAAATATTGGCCTCTTTGTGAATTAGTTCTAGCTTTTCCACCTGTGCTTACTTTGCAAATAGTAACATCCTGACTGAGCAGGAAGATATATAGGGTGTGTGTCTCATCCACTATCATGGGAAAGTGCTGCTGCAGTGACATCCCAGTCCACTTCAGATATCATTTGACATCAACCAGATATACAGCACACACCGGCACTGTTTTATTGTCTTTACTGTCTTTGTCTTCTGGGGAAAAACATTGTTTCTGGGTTGTAGTAAATGTAATTTTCTGTTGTTGTGGTGCCACTATACACAATGAGTTCTGCATCCAGGAAATGTTGCTTTAAAAAAGAAAGTCAGCGTGTGCTTATCTGGCTCAGTCCTCCTGCACAGCATCATGCCAACCAACTGTCACTGTCTGCAGAGCAAATATTAGCACAATTTTCACAGTGGGACGCCGGCTATAAATAGAATACAGGAAGTCATTCAGGAACAAAACGCAAACGTCTGTGTTGACTTCTAATTTTGAAGCATGTAATAGTGCCTGCCCGCAAAATAACCCCGGCGCTAATCCCATTTCATTCTCTGGACACTTCTGAGGACAAAACATGCTTCTTAGAGTGGAGAAGATAAGGCTGCTTTACAGCTGTATGTGAAATCGTCGGTTTGATCCTTTCTAATTAATGATTCACAGAGCCTTTGGAGAACAGTTCCTGATTGGGAGGGGGTTGAAGCCTTTGTTTTTTATTATAACTGCAGTCAGTGGCAATTAGCATTCAGGACATTATATGAAAGTCTTTGATAAAATTGTGATTTTGTGTTTTTTGTATTCATTTTTAATAACTTGCTTATTACACACGCTGCATATGTCATGCTTCCAGGCACATTTAACATCTGAAAGGTGAATTTTTTAAGCAAATATGATTTTTTTTATAATTTTTCAGTTCTTTTTTACTATAAAGTCATACATGTGTTTTACCTCCACTGCCTGTACTTTAGTACTGAGCCACCTCCTAAGCTACAGGCAGCAACTGCTTAGCTCTGCTTAGCAAAAACTGGAAACAGAGCAAGTGCAGCTCTGTTCGGACCCCCTGTAAAACCACAACTTGTCGTTTGTAAAATTAACAGTTTCATGTTAATGAGTGAGATTCAGAGGTGCTCGCAGACATACCGTTGACAGAGCCGAGCTAGCTGTTTCTGTCCATTTCCAGTCTTTGTGCTTCCTACATACTGTATGTGCCTTTTTTTGACATTGAGATAATGCTTATCTTCTTATAATGATTAAACAGTTAGTTATTTATGCTACATCATGTTTTAAATATCCTCTTTTTTTCAGTTTCTGCAGTAAGATTACAAAGCTACACGATCTCAGTCACTCGACAAATTCACATTTCTTCTTTCGTATTCCCAGACTGTCCTTAACAGCTCCCACTTTGCTAGAGCTCTGTTTGCTCAGCTGTGCATGGACGAGATAACTCACACCATCATTATGATTAACAACAGATATGGTGTTTGAAGTGAAAGCAATTAATGACGGCTTTTGGTGAAAAGGAGATTATGTTGAAAGATCCACACCAGCACTGATTCATTCAAGGACCTCCAGGGCAAATTGTTGATTCAAAAACCTGAATTATTTCACTCCAGAGATGCTTTTTCTTTCAGTGAAACTTCAATAAAAGCTGAGAGGAAATTGTTTTTCTAAGTACTGAAGCCTGATGACCCCACGGTGGTAGAAAATATATTGTTTTCCAAGTAGACGCGAGCAAAGTTAAATCATTATCTTCAAGGATTTCAGTCATTCATTTTATTGGTTTCGCTTCCTTCTGTCTTTCTCTGACAGATTGTCAGCAGAAAATGAAAACCATCAGATTGAAATGAGAGTTCAGTGAGCAGGCTGTCCAAGAAACTCGCAAGAATGTTGTAATTAAACCGTGATGTAGCGGCAAATAAAAAGGTGGCTGCACTCAATACAGCTGTACTGAATGTCATTTTGTTTTATGTTCAAAGCTTCTGTCGAGGTTTTCGAATGAAGCTTCAAATGTCATATTATGATATATAATACATAATACACAGATAAATAAATACAGGTAGGTATTCAGTACATTTTGACTTCAGAAGACTCTGGAGTTTTTGGAAATTGGATCACACAAGTTAGAAGCAATCGTACACAGCCCACGCTGGAATCCAACTCTACAAATAGAAGAAGAGACTTAATATTAGCCGAGCGTCATCTTTATCTGCAGCTTAAATAAATATACCGGCTCCAGACTGAATGAATAGACATGTAAAAAACAAACAAACAAAGGAGTTTCGGTGTCTGCCTCTCGCTCTAAAAGCCGTATTGTCCTATGATTTCCATCAGTTTGATACTAATGATGAGGAATACACCCAGTTTGTAAAAATGCATCCTATTTCTGTCTGTTAAGAAAAAACAACAACACCTTGTCAACAGCAGCTCTTTATTTAACCACTGTGTTTTGGTACAGAGCCTTTGTCATGATGTGAATTCATTTCTAGATTTAAGCCGACAACTAAACACACTGACTAACTACTTATTACTTACATATTAAGTATAATACCACCAAACATACAGGAAATTAAATGATTAGCAGTTTAATCAATCTGTTGATTATCGGGAAATTAATTGGCAGCTATTTTGACTAGTTATTGTTATTTTCGATGTTCCTTAGTCTAGTTTAAAGTGATAATAAATTGGAAAACTGAAAAACAAGCAATATGAAGATGCCACCTTTGGCTTTAGGAAGACCGTTTGTGACATTTTATCGAGGTGCTGCTGTTTTTATCTGTAGTAAAACATGCTTCTTAATCTTCTGAAACACAGTCTTAAGGCAGCAGGTGCCTGTTTTGTCAGCTCTCCGTCCGTGCAGAGACAGGGGAATGAAGGTAATGTCGAGCTGGCTGCGTGAAATATCATGACATGAGGTTTTGTGGTGGGGCCCATCGGATGTGGAGTATTTGCTCCCTGAGGAGGGAGTGTGCTGCTACAGTTCAGAGCGCAGGCTAATCCCACTGTTACCTGAGCACTTTATGTGGTTTGTACACTTCTTTTGATGCCTAGCCAAGGTGTTCAGCAATGTAATTTGCAGGTACCACCTCCTTGCTGCTGCTGGGATTTTAGTTAATCTGCAATTGCTTGGCAACATAGGCTGTTTGATCACATGACTGTCTTTGTTGATGCTGTCAACGTTTGAGGAGTAGCTTGTACTGTCGCTCTGATTGAGAGGTACCTAATATCTCCAAGCCCCTCTGATAAGCTAGTCTCTACAATATATGTGAGGAGGGGGATTCATTTTGAATTTGAGGGTTCAATCAGAGGAAGTGATGGTAGAAGAGGTGAGAGAGGTGAGTGGAGAAACAGAAGAGTGAAAGCTTGAAAGGAAGGACTTAGCTTTACTTGGTTCCCCCTCAAGGCAGAATCAGGAAACCAGTTACACCCCCCCTCCCACACACACACACACACACACATACAGCCCACCATCCTCCCTGAATGTGCGGCCTATTTTCCCTGTCAAGGTGGTGTCCTAGATTCAAAGTTCCATCGGATGAGTAAAACAGTAACGCAAAGAGATAATATCAAGCAGGATGTGGAGGATGGGGGTGTCAGCTGGGTCTAGAAAGCAAGCTTCCTTACTCATATACTGATATTGTGCTTATTCCATTGGATTTGGACCAAGACGGCGTGCGAAACCTCCTTAGAAAAAAAAAAAATGGCCTACTTTCTGACCTGTAGGGAAATTGAAAACAGGGATTGCCTTTGTTATTTTGACCCCAGAGCGTACTAATTCCAACAGTATTTGCAATTAACTCGGATGATGATATCTGGGGAAAATGATGTATGTGTGTGTGTGTGTGCGTGCGCGCGCCCCCTGCATGCCTGTGCATTTGCCCTTTCCTGCTTTATTGTGCCTGTGTGCATATCTGTGCACTCCTGTTTGTGTTATTAATTAACCGTCAGTGGAGGTGTTCATCCAGAGCAGAATTCACTGGGGTACGATTTTGACTTCTCCGTGCAAATTAAATTACTGAGCGCGGAGCTCAAAGAGACAGCTGGTGATCACGGCATGTAGCTGAAGGCGTGCAGAGCACATGGTGCCCATTATGCCACAACAGTCAACTCAGCTACTGTGAAATTCTACACTTGTCAGTAGTTCGTTCAACAGAGTGTTGAATATTGTACTGAGCTCAACATCTCAGGGCAGTGATATTATAACTTATAGCTCGAGGCCCAGTGTAGCAAAATGTCATCAAATCTCTCTGTGCCTTCATTGTAATGCATTGATTCTTTTAGTGTGTGTCCCAACTGTGAGGCTTTTGTGTGAGCGTAATGGAGTCCGTGCACTTGCTGCAACAGCCTGGCTGTGAAAGTGTTGCCAGGCATCAGTTTAATAAAGATGCAAACGTCATCAGTGCACCGCCACCGCCCTCCCTTATCTTGTTTTGCCCTCCTTTAAATTAGATCACCTTGACACACACACACAGATGACAAATGTACAGCATATGGAACCAATGAAAGTTCAGATTTTTAGTCTTCCTCAGTATTTTCTTCAACATGGTAAAATCCAGTTAGCCTCCCTGCGCTTGTTCCTGTCACTCTTATCAGTCCCACTCCTTCTGTAGACTCACAGGATTTATTAAAAATTGAAGCGCTCCTCTTTTAGGGGGATAATATGTTGGAAACCCTGCAGCATCAACATGAAGCTCTTTAATAATTCATGTGTGTAGCCTGGTGATGGCGCAGCATGGACTCTAGGACTTAAGCTCTGTAGTGCTGTGACATTTTAAAGGATGCAACCATGTAATAAACGTTTGACCAGGAGTTTGTGTCTGAGCTTGGGAGGACCCAAACTATACTGAGGGATCGATACTGGACTTGATCAATGTCAAGCGTTTGGAGTTGACCCCTTGCTAAGCTGCATCACCCTTATGTACCATGCCAGTCAAGCTTTTCGTCCTAGCATGGTGTATGTGCAGTTTACAAGGATAACAGTGACAGATATGCTGCTAAATAAAATTTTGGAATAATGAATGGGTCAATTTCACACATTAGGCTGCTCATTTTTAGGCAATGGCCATCAATTATATGTCTTGAAATGATGACTTCTGTTATCAGCTGACTCTTTGAAACTATCGCCTTATAAAAGGGTCTTAAATACTATATACACATGGTGGCTACATAGATATAATGCTGAAAGACAGAGGCTAAAACTACATGTCCCAGGGAAAGAAGTAAGCAATCCCTACCAGTCATGATGAGGAACAACCAATGAGTTTTGCACTTCTGGTGGAGAGTGATTGCGTGCATTAAACTTCCTTAAACCAAACAAAGAGCAGGACAAAACAACTATTGTTACTCCAAACTCTGATTATAGTAGCATGTTGACTCCCACACGGCGTCTGTTCCAGTCCCACGCAGAGTTTTCCAACAGAGCCAGTAATCCCAAATTCTAATTTAGTTTGATTGTTCTTACTCAGTATACAAAATGTAGTCAGTAAGCTTGTTAGCTGGGCTTGTTTGCAGTTTATGTCAATCAGATAAACAGTGATTAATCCATTCAGTACAGTTTTGCTCTAAACTGCTCTGTAGCGCCTCTGTTGCATTTGCTAACCTACGTTTATATGAACAGTTGCTGTCGTGGGATGGGTTTAGGGAAAGGTCAATTTGTGATACCCATTCTCAGATTTCTTTCCACAGCTTTTAGTTACATGCTACTGGTTATATGCTCAAATCTTCTAAGTTTTTTTTTTTTTTTTGCCTAGATTGTCAAATGCTGCTGAGAATTTCGCTGCCACCCCAATACAATGGAAGTGGAGTCAGTAATGCTTGTTTGTGATGTTTAAAGCATTCAAAAAATCATTTTTTAGAAACTCAACAGTAAAATCCCTTAATGTATTATACCTTTATGTTGTCAGAGGGTGAAACCCTTTGTGCTATTGGCGAGTTGAACCTGACCTCTGACCTCCTGTGGAGAGAGGAAGAAAAAAGGATGAATTTCTCCCTCATGGATCAATAGAGCATTAAGGAGCCATTCTTAAATGGAAGTGACCCTGCTGGCTCACAACAGTAAATATATTACATCTACTGTTTAATTTGCTTTAAATATTAAAGGCACGTGAGACAAAATATGAGACTTGTAATCATCACACACTTCTCATCCAGAATGGTCAGAAGCAACAAACCATGTCCACCGTCCACCATGTGCCCTGAGTGTTCACATTTAATAACATAAAATGTGCTCTGTGGTTTTAAAGCAGGCCCCATAGTGTGAGTGAAGATTAGTTAATAATTCAGAGTTGTTGGAAGCGTTGTAAGGGGATGGTGTTCTCTGCTGTTCGCCTTCACAGCTGCATGGGGCCTGCCAGTGACAGATGGCTCGGCCCATGTGGAGGATCTGGTGCCAGTATAGCCCAGCAGAGTGATTGTGTGCGTTTGTGTGTGTGTTTCTGTCTCTCTCTACTTGCTCTTCTTGTTCTTACTCTTTGTCAATCTCACGCTCTCATTTCAGTGCATGTTATGAGCAGAATTACCTCTGTTTGGAGAGTGGAAACAAAGGAATTTTCAGGTCTTTGCTGTTGTTGGTTGTGCGTGTATTGTGTGGTCGTCTTCGTCACTGCTGCTTTAGTGTTAAGAGAATGCTTGGAAATGCTGTGAGGTAATTGATCGTGTCTCAGTTATCGGCCCTTTAGGTTTAGCACAGAATGTGGCCTGTTGCTTAATTTTGTAAGTCGTTCCTCACCTGATGCTCCACTGCAGGGTGTCCAGGTGTTGCTGTGAGATATTTTAAGTTCTCTGCATGAGCACAGTCCCCCTCCCTGCCCACAGTAGTCAGCTAGAGGACATCTTGATGCTACCTGTTGGAAATCACAGCAACAGCAGGACACTGCAGCCGTTCTGTGCAGTCTGTCCGAGTCCAGCTGATCCTGGGTTTGTGGGGCCTGTGCTACAGTTTTTTTTCCTCTTGGATCGATTCTGTTTTTCACTATAGAAACCTTCGCTTACTATCCAGTAAGAGATGATAACAGATCTCAGTCGAATAGGATGGAAGATGTCTTCAAAGCACAGTGTGGAACAATTTTACCGTGTGTTTATTCTCTTAGTAGAGTTGATCTTTTCATCGTATCCTTATCTTCCAATACACACACTGTTTTCCACTTCTCTTATTACAGTAGCACAGTGAAAAACATATTGCAGAGCTCCAACAGAGAGAGATTTCAAGCACTCCGACAGAAAATAATTTCATAATAAAAATTCTGTGTGATCATTATATCCCACATAATTTGTGCAAAGTATGGCTGCATATCCACAGCAGTGTCTGCTCAGCTGTGATGTTACTCTGCCAGCTCTCATGCTGTCTGTGCTGAGTATTGTAAACAGTCTGCTCAACAAACTATGCAGTGAAGACAGCAACTTGAAACAGTCTCTGACAGACTTTGAAAGTTGTATTTTATGAGTTGGGCCACGTTCTTTCAAGGTGATCTTTCCTAATGTATGAATCCCCTTTCAAAACAACTTCTCATACTTGGAGCGACATAACTGTTTAAGTGACCTTTTATCTGTCATTTGCAGACATCAATCCACAATAGAAATGTATAAATTCAATATGCAGTTACAACAAAAGACAGCTAAAAACCAACAAACAATCATAGCTATATAGCTAAAGCAAGAGAGGCAAATCCTTAAATCTAGCTAGAGATGGCCAGCCTTGACTAAAGCCCCCTAACTGTTATAAATATATAAATTCAGTGAATTAACATTTTATTAATTTAGTTTGTTATCTGACATAGGTAATGCAAAAGATAAGTCCACTTAAGGAATAATAAAAACAGCTAAATTAATCCTGTAACTAGCCTGACGTTAGCTTAGCAGAGTAGCGGTAACTGCCATATGAGTTTTTGACTTTAATTCACAGTTGGTGTGCAGTCAAGCTTCTTTTAAATCACTCATTGAAATGTGTTAAGGTGTAAATGAATGCATGATATTAATTTCCAGGAAGTTGTGATTATTGTGAAAAATAGATGGAAAGCTAAGAGAACACATTGTGTTTGTTGACACTGTGGTTTCCCTCTGATCATGTTCCCTGTAGTTTTTTCTAATCTTTACCTCAGTGTTTTTTTTTTTGGTTTTTTTTTTGTGGCAGTGAATCATGTCAGTACTAAATTCTTCTAATGCCCTTGTTCAGTCACATCAGAGCGTTTTGGTGATGTCTTGTCTTTTTATCCAACCAGAGCTGCCAGAGAACTGGACAGACACCAAGGAGACTCTGCTGGAGGGGATGGTGTTCAATGTGAAGTACCTGGGTATGACTCTGGTGGGCCAGCCCAAAGGAGAGGACATGGCCTCCGCTGCCATTCGCAGAATTGTTGCCACGGTGAGTCACTGGTGCCGTTCTGACTCATATAACCTTATAATGTAAGTTAGATTGACTCTGACATTTCACAATCACTGCTTGACAAATCTGCCCACTATACCTGAATTTCATTGTAAGTACTGAAAGCAGTACATGTGATTGTACAGATGTTTGCATCAAATTCTGTAGGCAAGGTCAACACCTTCAGCAGTGATGGGGAATTTCAAGAGTGACATTGTGAAGATTTCAATTACAGCGATGCTTATTATAGAAATTCTCTTGTGGATTTGTGAAATTACAGCCTCAAACTGTAGTGCGCGTTATCTGAATGACTAATAGAGGAGTGCTTGTCAACTTTAGTTTTAATCCATGTTATTCTGATGACCCAGGACAGCTTTTTGTCAGGATTGTCATCTATGATAAATGTGTACATTATTGCACCTTATCTACAATATACTAAACTTTGAGTACCACTGCAAACAAAGGGAGACTGAATTTGAAGATGCTCTTGTTGTAGATAACTCAATCAGTCAGAGCTCACCAAACAGTCTGTTCTAGGGAAAAAAGTTACCACCAGAAGTGTTTTTAGACTGAGTGATCCGTGTCCTTCACCCTCACCTCTGTCTAATTCTCTTGGCGTGTGGTTATTCTTGGGTCATGTTTATATCAAGGTCTGCACGGCTGCATGGAAACAGCTGCTAATGCAGGATTATCGAGGGTTGCACATGTGCAGCAGTCAAATGAGTGATGTGATGTTTGCTTCACAACACTGAGCCACACAGGGGATTTCTGAGCACGGCTTTCCACATCAATTCACAATCCTGTCAGTTTCCACAAGACCGTTTTGAAAACTGTTGCATTTGAACCAGTGAGTTCGTAGACAAAGAAAAACCCCTATTACCTGCATATTTTTATCCACACAAACGTCATTATATTCACATCTCTCTCAATTTTTATTTCGTTCTCACACACGTGCACACCTTTTCCACACCAATAAGAACGTCTAATCGGTTGGAGGGGCCTTCTCTGCAGAAAGACAGGCCTGGCACAGACAGCCTAATCATAAACCTCCCACCTCTCAATTAGAGACTGAACTGAACCTAATGGCAGGATTAAGATTCAATTGATTTGCATCAGGACAGACGAAGCAACTCAGTTGTCTCCGTCTGTTCCCTAGGAAACCAATCAACCTGAATGGGATTACCGAATACATTTGCGACATTTCCATTTGCTGTATGCTCCAGTCGCACATGATAAGACAAGAAAGAGGGACCAAACGTATAGCGAGAGGCTGAACTTGGCGTATCTCAAGCTGACAGATTGGTTTTTGCCTTGTGGCATGGCATGAGTAACATGACAGAAGAAATAGTGGTTGTTAGCACTTCCTACATGAATGAGCTGCCACAACCAGCCCCAGCACCCTCTCCCTCCCTATTATAATGTCAGTTTCCCACACTGTAAGTGCTGTGGTTTTAAGCAGAATGTGCTGTTCGTAGTCACCATCTCCAGGGCATTTTGCGTTCCTACAGCAAGCCACGGCACCGTTGCCGTTGTCCTTCAGGAGTCCTTGTTTTTGTTTAAGCACAGATCCCACTCCTCATCCTCGGCTTCTCTTCGCTGTTGGGCTTTATTTCATCTCCTGCAAAAATTAAGTCCTCGTGCAGGGTGAATGTAGAAATGTGGAGTAAATGATGAAATTTAATTTTCCTTCTTTCTTCTTTCCCCTCTGTACTTCATCTCTGTCACTGTACTGATTCTTAACCTGATATCATTTGGGTGTGAAACTAAATTGCTCTCATTTGCTAGCTAATTGCATGGCGAGGAGGTCATTGTCTTCGTCAACAGGCGCTCCCACAGACCGCAAGCTCAGCACTATGGCCGTATTTTCTGAAACTCCAGATGGAGCAGAGCGGCAGGGGGAGTCTGTGGCTGCCAGCCCGACCTCGAGTGCTCATTCTGGGCTCCACATTGCGGCGTTCCTCCCCCTGTTCTGTCACCTTTTATAAATTCCCCACGTTTCTGGGACAACACATGCAGGCTGCTGAATTTTGCTCAGCAGCTTCTGTTGCATTTGAGATTTCTTGCTGCTTAATCAGTAATAAGATGATCTCATATTCGTGTAAGAGTGACAGGCTCGCTCAGCATACCAGTGGCAAGATTTTCTCTGTCTGATTTTAATGTGTATGTGTGTTTTTATATTTCATATCCACAGGCCAGAGCCAGTGCTAAGAAGTTTCGGAAAGTAACACTGACAATCTCACCGAAAGGCATCATCATCACAGACACAGAGACTACAGACCTCATAGAAAATGTCTCCATATACAGGTAAACAAAGAGAACTGATGTCAAGTAGATTTTAAAGAGATTCGTGGTTCAGCTAATTGAAACAAGCACTCCAGCAGAGTGCACATTTCTACCAGACTTCCCATTGGATGCAGGGTTTTTTTTTTTTTTTTAGCCGTACAAGCTGCATGGCTTCATCTGTTCTGCCTGTCTGTCCATCACCCCCCATCCTTTTAGTCCAGCCTGAAACATCAACTACAGACACTCATGGTTGGATGAAACCTAATGACTTTGCTGATCCCCTGACTTTTACTCTAGCCCCACTGTGAGGCTGATATTTGGGGTTTTGTGTGAAATATTTTGACAACTGTTGTGTTAAATGCCATAGAATTCTTCCAATACTTTGGTTTAAGACTTATTACATTCAAATCTTTATGCAAACAATTGAAAACATCATTCAAATCATTAAGAAATGTGACCATAAATGTTCATATAGTTACCTCACAGAGCCAACGCCTGACTTTATACGGATGGATGAGCAATTTGACACGATACATCACTTACATTACTTTATTAAATGGATGGTTCATGAGCTAAATTATTGCTATTTCATTTATTTCATTTTATTAAATGGTTCATCAACTATGCCTAACAATGCTGGTAATCCTTCAAGCAGAGGCCTGAAAACAAAGACTTGGCTTCATCTGGCACACCAAGAAACTGATATCCTCTATGTAGGTCACTTTCCCCTCTGTCCATTGCAAGGGCTCCTTTTGCAGGACTGAACTGAGCAGTTTCCTGCTCAGAGCTGTCACGAGTCTCATGTTTGATCAATTCACCCAGAAGCCAGTGTTTGGAGGGCAGGAGGGGGGGTCGCAGGGGGTTGTCTGTTACTGTCTCTCTGTGTCAATGAAAGCTAACCTTTCCAGCACCATTCTGGATTTTGCTCTAACAAATCAGTGATGTGCGTGCGTGAGTGCGTGTACGCGTGTGGGCGCGTGTGTGCTTGCGTGTGTGTGTGTGTGTGTGTGTGTGTGTGTGTGTGTGTGTGTGTGTGTGTGTGTGTGTGTGTGTGTGTGTGTGTGGACTGTGATATGTTTGGCTGGCTTCCCTTGTCTGGATAGCATCCTGTAATATAGACTGGGCCTCGTGTCATTGAGGATTACAGTCTAAATATCATATGGCTGGACGGTGATTACAGAACAGGCTGTGATAAAGACAGGAGCTGTGCATGTGAGAGGATGCATGAGGTTGGTGTGTGTCTGTGTGTGTGTATGTGTGTGTGCACAGGTCCGCATCGCATCCCCTCCTGATCCACCTTATCAGCGGTAACAGACCACAGGCCAGGGGAATCAGCCTCGCCTTTGATCTCCTTCTCTTCTGGCCTTATCTTCCCCTCCTCTCCCTCCCCTTTTCCTTTTCACTGTCGAGAAAGAAATCTTTCTTTTCTGCTCATATTAACATAAACAGAGCTCTGGACGCAGGAATATGCACGACTAATTGCCCACTTTGAAACTCATGCTGCCATCTTTGCCAATACTCCAGAGTAATGATGCAGGAGAGATTGAAGGCCCACATGCAGAGCTTGGGTTGACTGAGGATTGATTTATCCCCTTTAGGAGACCCCACCCCCACCTCCACCTCCTTACAGCCCCTTTCCCCTCTTGCCCCTCCTTTCTTGTGTCTTATTTTAGATGCACATAATCCATTTATTGGCCAGAAAAGCTAGTGAAGGATGAAAGAAAGTGGAGCGTAGATGTAAGAGAATGCATCGATCAGACTGTTTATTGTGCATAACAAATAAGGGAGACAAGAGTTGGATGCAAGTGTATGTGTGGACATTCTGTATGTCCTTTGCATGGATGGACATATGAGCATTTAGGTATGCACCTCACGCAGTAAGGTGAGTGTGAATGTAAATGTGTGTATTTCTGGAGTTAATTGTGTATTCACACTTAGTGGAAGTGGGGCTGTTTCCCTCAGGGAAAGCTTAGTGGAGGATAGAAAACAGACAGGAAGACGTTGTGCATCACATTGGAAACAGGATCCTCGCAGCCATGACCCTCCCACCCCATCCACCCACACATACCCACCCTCACACACACACAAACCATGCAGTATCATCCTGCATCATCGACATTTAAGCTGTTTTACAACCTGATGTTGAATTCAGCCTTCACAGCGCAATTTACAGTGCATCCACTTTGCAGCATCAGACGCTTCAATTATATCATCATGAGCTTGATCTTCCATCACATCTGCTTTGTAGTGCTGCTATAGGTCTGACTGCTTGTTGGGGTCAGGTCAAGGACTAGAGCACACAGGAGGTTAGATGGTATTCTACAACAATAGTAAAGCTGCATCATTTTGGCTTTATTTAACCAAACTGATATCAAAATGTAAATAGATATAGATGGCCTTTTTAGCCTCGGCATAACATTGATATGACGATTCAACATGCATTTACTGTTCATTTCAATGGAACAGTCAATAACGAAGAGCAAGAAGACTCTGCAGTGGGTGATTAAAACCGCCCAGAACATCACAGGTACCTGTCTACTGAACATGAGTGATGATGGTGAGGTGAGGTGCTACACAGAGCCCCAAGTATTTTAAAGGAATATTAAAAATACCCATCCTAGCCACAGCCTGGCAAGCAATACAAAGGTTTCTGCTGTCGTACTACAAGACCTTCAGGGCAGCTTCTTTCCTCAGGCTGAGACTCCTCAGCTTCACACATCCTTCACACTCCACCATGAATAATAGTTCTTCTAGTGTAGCTTTAAGTGTTTATAACATGCATTTCATTGTGCAACTCTGTGTTGCAGAATGACAAATGACTGAACCTTAATGGTACATTTGCATTGCAAAAGTCCCCTGTGATATCTAATCTCATGTAATGATGGTGGGAACTTTGTTATTGTATGTACAATGCTGTATATTCCTGGTCTAAATCCAGAAATGAATAGTCTTCCTTATTTGTCTCTGGTATTTCCATTTCTAAATAACGAAAGAACAGAACAGCGATGCTCGCATCTCCCAATGGGCAGCACATTGTGAGGTGTTCAGCTTCCACCTCGGCTGGTGTTACTGATTCATATTCTGTCAAGAGCTCTCAGAGAGCGAGCAGCATATCAATCACCACAAACATGCAGGTCAGAAAAGGAGAACTGGAATGATCACTGACACCCCGTCTGGTAATGGCGCTTGTTGCTCTGACATGTCATTAGATTTGTGAGGGATGTCTGCGGGATCGCTGAACAGTGTGAGTGTTTATTTTAACATTTTGTGTTTCATTATTGCACACATGTCGGGTAAAAAGTTGACCAAAAAAATTTCATTGTTGCATTAGAGAGCATACCTGCTTTATTCAGTGTATATAGAGAATTTGAGGCTTTGATGTATGAAGTTCTATTGAAGCTTTGTACTGTAAATATTTAAATATTTCCAATGATATTCCCTCTCTGCCTCACAAACACCGGTGCTCGACACAGTGAGGAGATCAAAGGCTGGCGGTCCACAGAGCCCCTTTGGAGATATGATGCAGACTGACAGCTCAGCTTCTGTTGTTCAAGCTGAGCGAAAACTCTGCGATGCTGTCAATTATTTATTTTTTTTCTGTTGTCATTTCAGGCTGAAGGCTTGTTTTGTGAATGCGGTGCATTGTGTGGCACATTGGCGGTAGCAATTAAAATCCTTTTTTTTAAAAAAAAAAATACCAGTTGTCTTATAATGAGCGAACTCTGCATGCCCAGGGATTTTTCAGAAACCTTTGCACACACACACATGTTCATTACACTCCATATGTTAATCAAAGCTTAAATGTGTACTCACTTCAATGAGATGCCTTTGTTTATCATGTTACTGCCACATGGATGCCATATTGTAATGAACAGTTCTGTCACCCATACTGTATAATACATTCATTTTTGTGAAACTATAGCTGTTGTTAATAGGTGATGAAAAGTTCAGAATATCCATGCTGTTTACTGTCATTGTGTAAGTTTGCACGCAGTTCACAGTTAAAATTGCAGTCCTCTAGATCCTTGCTGATACTTACCAGCGAGCAGAGGCTGCTCAGAGAGGCGCTGTATGTGCACTGGCCTATTTGCTCATTTTGCTTATGCTTCCAGCTCAATGTTCTGGGAAATATAACAACATACTGTGAACAATGAACAGCTTTTCGTGTTGAAATGCATTTTGTAAAACAGTCTCAGAACTTCTGGGTATCTCTCTACTGCAATGTGTAAAAAGAAAGGAGAGTCTGTAGGCTTTGTGTCTTCAGGCAGCAGCCTTCATCTGACTGTCAGTGGTTATTTAAAGCCTTTGTGGAACCTTTATTTAACTATGCTGGGAGTGGGACCTTTTATTAAACAACTTTCATGCAAAGGCCTTTTCCACCGTGTTATTGTATGTACGTGTGTGTGCGCATTTTAATAACAAAACCACAACTGTTACTGATTTCATTACTATCGATTGTGCTGCTCCTGTAATTGTGTTGCCAATGCAACAGTATGAATCATTGTATAATGTATTACTTCATCATCGTTAATAATTAATACAGTTATTAATATTATTGGAAAACAAATTAAAAGTCAGAGAACGCACACACAGCAAGATGCAAATCTGTGGGGGCTGAAACAGTCCACATAAGAAAGAAGTGAAATTGAGGTTGTGCAAAATTTATCTGGGAGAAAGTAGATAACAAGTCAATAAGATGATAATTAAGTTTATATCGAGCAGTTAGAGTGCTTTAGTTACATCCCACTTGTTTTCCAAACTTAAAATAGGTCAACTATTTCAACATATTCTCCGCTCGTATTTCTGCAATTAAGGCCCAAATATAAGTTGAAGCACGGGGGGAGAGGGGGAATATGCAGAGCTGGGTGTCCAGGGCATTGCAATATGGGTCATGCATCATGGGCGCGAGCCAGCAAACAATCTGAGAGGGAAATCCGAAGGCTGGTGATTTTATGCTTGTTGTTTGATCGAATAAATTACTTAATTATTCGTGGCCCTCTTGAAGAGGAGCAGCAAATGAGTGGCTGCCAGCTGCAGATCCCTCTTGTATACAGTGTGCAAGTTAGTGTAATGACTGCAGATGATGTCCACACACCGCGTCCTGCAGTCTTTCCTGCTGGTGATGATGACATGCATGCAGAGAAGCTTGCAGAGTTTCTGAAGTCTTAATTGAGATACGATGATTTGATAGTCAGAGAAAAACAACCTCGGCCCGCTGAGTTCCTTCCCTTGCATAATGAGAGTAAAAACACCCAATCTTATCCTTGTGCTGCTTCTAATAAAGGTGTCTGTTTACTTATGGCGACAAAGGTCAAGAGCATCACTCACTGTGGCTCATTTACACATCTATTTAAAGCAACAAACATGACGCACACTGCTGGTTCAGGGAACAACCTCAGACAGACATGTGAGGTGACTTCAGATCGATACCGCTTCTAATAGCCTGCATAAAACCCAGCAAAACAAATGCATCGGTTTTGGGAGCTTCGCTTCAGTGAACCCATGCGGGCTGTTGTCGGGGAGCGAAATGGCTTGGTGGACTTTGTCTAGATTGGTTTTAGATAACCATTGAAAATAATAGGCCACGGCTGTCAGTGGATTTGCAGACATTCGGATTTCTCCAACAGATATTAGATCCAGGAGAGATTGGGCGTGACTGTTGGGAATGAGGTCTCAAGAGCAATGGAGTCACAGCAGAGATAATTTCGTAATCCAGGGCTTTCCATTTCCCACTGACAGCAGAAAGTCCGATATTTCAAGAGAAGTCGCACTTTGTTATGTAACCATCAGTGAGGCTGTTTTTTACATCTACATTTCCCTCAGCTTCACATGCCTTTTGGTAGGTGTTTGTGTTTTCAAGAGATAAATAAGACAAAACTCTGAGGAGCAGCACACAAGTTATCTGAATACAGTGAATTCAACATACACCCATACTTTTTAAACTGGTGTGTTGGCATAGCCCAGCCAAAAATCTGTAGAAGTTGTCCCTGTACCAATTATCATAACACTTATCACTGACTCGTCTGAGGTTGCACAGAAAACTTTGAATCCACAAAGCAACATTATATCAGCGTTTGAGTTGCTACAGTATTTGCATAAAACACGCTTTATCTGAAAACATGAAGCAGCGAAGAGCTCAGTCGCAGCTTCAAGCATCTCTCATGGATCTCCCTGCTCTTCATTCGTCTACTGCTCCAGCTGTGGGATTTAAGTCAGCATAATATTCAGAACCACCGCTCACATTCTGCTATGATTGCTTTGCTTATGAATATGCAAAAAGGTGGAGTGCAAAAGTAAAATTATGGCCTAAATTGACATGTATGCAGTGTACCTTTGATCAAGAGCACAGGCCTGCAGCTCGTGCATGGTCCATGTCGTCCTTTGTTCTGCATGTGTTCTGTGATTAAAAAGGATGTTTGCCTCAAGACATTCATGTCACAAATTGCTTCATTGTAAGCGCGCAAGTAATGTTAGGTGGATTGACAGTGTTGGTAAATTGGGATAATGCTTGCTGATTATTGTGTGTCTTTTCTTGCAGAATCTCGTACTGCACAGCGGATAAAACTCAGGATAAGGTCTTTGCATATGTCTCTCAGAGTCAGTTCAGTGAGACCCTGGAGTGCCATGCATTTCTCTGCCAAAAGAAGAAAATAGTAAGTGTGCAGCACTTGTGTTTTTGCTGTACTTATCTTGTTATATGGAACACATGCTGTTGGACTTCAGCAGGTCACAGGGTCAGTTTGTTTGAGGACTGAGTCCAAGTAATGAACTGCACTTGAAGCATAAACGTAGACGGTGTGTGGCTCCATCTTGTGGCAGTTCTCCTCACAGCTCTCTAGTCTGCTGTTTCCAGTCAGTTCAGTCGAAAGGTTTAGTGCATAGAATAAATGTTTAACATTTATAAATCTAATTATGGTAGTAGATTGATTTATAATCAGGCTAAAAATGTTAAAGCAGAACATGTTCTTGACCACCAGATCACAGCTGTTGATTATGATTTCATTCTTCGTGCTTCATTCCTGTGTTATTCTTCCCGTCTTGTTTTCTCTCCAGGCTCAGGCTGTGACATTAACAGTAGCCCAGGCCTTTAAAGTGGCCCTCGATCTTTGGGAGATTGCTCAGGAAGGTGAGTTCACTGAACAAAGGGAGTGGAGACAAGTTCAGTGAAAGGTTCTCCTGTTGAACCATTTAGAAAAAAGGATGGAAAAGCAGAAACTTCTTCATCCACAATCTCCACTGCACTATGGACACACACACACACACACACACACACACCACTTTATGTGCTGCATTTGAAATTACTGCAAGACCTGAAATGCTAAGAACCAAAGTTTGAATGCTGACACATCTCAACCATCGATGGATGCTGTGGCTTTCTTCACGTTTAGATTTGAGAGCTGTTTTTTTTTTCTGTCTGCAGACAAAAGCAAGAAGGCCAGGACCTGCTGTTCCTGTGCGGCCAGCAACGGTCAGACAGAGACAGCAAACACTCCGTGTGTTCCAGCAGGTAGATTCATCTGATTGTGTCCAGCCAGTATGTGATTAGCTTTCTTTAGCGTAAAGATTGGAAACAGGTGCAAACAACTAGCCTGACTCAATCTGAAATTAAAAGAATCCATCCATCCTACCAGCAGCTCTAAAGCTCACTAATTACCATGTCATATTGTTTAATCCATACAGCAGAGTGACATGTTTTACAGGCTTACTGCGCGCTGCCAAGAACCAGTCTGGCATGTGAACCCACAATGTGCCGTTTCTACGCTTTGGGCTTTATTTACTGTACAGACAAGACAGACAGTGGTATCAAACGTCTCATCTAATTGTCACCAGGAAGTGAGTGTATTCCTTTCAACTCTTAGTAAATAGATGGGAATGCAAATGCAGCAGTGCGGTAGAAAACCCATTGCCACAATAGTTCATTTTAGTATTTTAGAAGATGAAGAGCAGAGATGAATTTGTATGCAGCACATGTTTTGTTTTTTAAACCACACATCACACTCAACAGACACTAGATAAGCGTCTTTATTCTTCTAGCTAATGTGGCACATGGCTAACACATACTGCACAAATGGCTGCTGTTTGACTGCTGCGCAGGTTAAGAGCACCTGCCCTCACTGTGGTTATTTGTAACATTTGCATATATGAAAATCCTGCTTTTCCCTCAAAATGTAGTGGAGACTCAAAAACTTACTGCAGTGCGTACAGGCACAGCTTAACCCACAAGAAACTCATGTCAGTACAGGACTTATTTATCAGCCACAGAGGATCATTAAAAGACACTTGTTTTTTCTCTCCTCTGTAAGATTATCAGCTTAACCCTGATGTGCGCTGTCCATCAAAAGGCATTTGTTTGTGTAGCTGTCAAACACGCCTGAAACTGATCACCAAAGACTGATAACAGGAATGTTCACGCATTCATTTAGCAGCTCTAAAGTGTGAGATAATGTGAGGTGTCTGACTTGAAAGCGAGGGTTTCTTCCTCAGCGTGTTCTGTGGAGAACGATCCTTCACCCTCCAGCACTTTACAACATATAAAATCCACAGCACTTATCATATGATGAGCTGACAGCTGACACACTGACCTCACATGGTGATAATGGACATTTTTCACACATTACTTCGGTGGTGTGTGCAGTTTAAGGCCCAAAAACAGCTTCACATTGAACTCCCCATAACATTCAGGTCATTCAGGACTCTTGTGCTGTAATTCCAGCTGGACGAGGACAAAGATTATGCAGTCCCAATTTTGTATAAAAGGCTGGAGAGAAAGAAACTGTCACTGATGAGATTACAATGATGTGATTAGTCCGATAAAAATGACAACTGCAGTCACTGAAATGAGACAGTAATTAGATGGAGATTTAGAGTACTTGCACCCTTACTGGACCTAACAGTTTCCAGTCAATACGATTAGTAAATGCTACTGTAGTCAGCTGCATAATGACTTTAAAACGACCTTCTAGACAACAGTGAGACTTTAGTAGATTGGTGCTGCTCCCTCTCACGCACGACTTTAACTGACGTCAATCACACCTCACGCAAAGGTATACTAAGGACAGATCACCTAATTATACACCACTCATTAGTCAGTGAGGGGAGCAGCAGATTTGAAGCGCTTTCCAATGGCCGTGACATTTATAGGTCAAAATGTTTTCCGCTCCTCAGGGGGTCAGAGGGTCTGCAAAATGAGACTTCATCATCCATTCGGTCTGTGCTTAGTTAAGAGCCGACTTTTCCAGCTTCTTTCAATTAAAATGTGCTCCGCTTCCAGCAGTAGTGGCCTGAGGACAGAGAGAAAATGTGATGTGAAAGCCTGGAGGACCTCAGGAGGAGCTCGGGCGCAGACAGACATATGAACGTTTCACAGAGATGATTTAAATTCTGCCTGTTGCAGAGAAAGCTGCTCGTGCCACAGGCTGCAGTTGATGTTTCACGACTGTGCTCCGGAGTTAGAGAGACAAGAACGCTGACTCAACATGCCCCCTCCTTTTCCTCTTCTCTGTCTCACCTCCTGTGTCCTCCTTGTTTACTTCGCTCTTCCTCCTCATTTCCCTGTCAACGTCTCGTCCACACCTGCCACCCCCCTCAGATCCAGAGGCACACAAGCCCGTCGAGGTGGAGGAGAAGCTCCGGAGGCCCTTCTTCTCTGCCTCGCTCAGCTCGCCCTCACCTCGCAGTAACCCCACTCGACGGCGACCCATCAAGCATGATTCTTGGGTAGGTCACATCCTCTGCCTCCAAACTGCTGATTGCTCTGATTGGGCTAAAAATAAAGGTTATATCAGTTTTGTGATTAGGTGGCACATGATAGGCTGTATTTTTTAGGGATGCACTGAGCCAGTCTTAACGGCGAATGACAAACTCTTGTCAAAGGGTGGTGTTCACTTGCAGTTTCTTAACACTAGGTGTCGCCGTATTCATTAGAATATCTCTCCTCCAGACTGATCTCACACAGATTCATCATTGTTGTACATATTTTCTCTGGATTAGGGAAGGATTTCTCCCTCGCTGGGAGAAATGATGCTTTAATGGAGTCAGATTTCATCAGCTAGTCCAACATTTAATGCTCTCTTACTGTTGAATCAGATGTGTAGTGTCTAATCCTTCCACTTTTGCTTCACATCAGGTTAAATTTGTTATGGTTTTCAGTGTCGATTTGACAGAATGATGCTGATTTTATCATATCTCATAAATGAATATAATGCAAGGTGATTGAAATTGGTTGGATCACCTGTTTTCCTAAACACTAGTGCAGGGAAAGAGTAACATTGCATGGTATTATTTATCCATATGTTTCCATACTTAAGTCATGCAGTATTGTCAAAGGAAGCATCCTTAAAGAATATATGTCGTGCTGGTTTTCCATCTTTAGCTCAGTAATTCATTTGTGTGTCATTTCGATAAAATAAGTTATGACAGGCAGCTGACTCAGTGAAGAGGCACAGGAGATGAAAGCACAGAAGCAGCAGGATAGTAATATGAAGTAATTTATGTGTATATTGATTCATATTGTTTATGTCCCACCAGGACGTGGAGGATGGACTCGATGATGCATTCTCAAGGTAACCTTTGCATGTGACTGCAAGTCTGATGAACACTGGGGATCCTTCTTTAATTTATGAAAGGAGATGGGACAGAGAAACAGATTCATGAAACCAGTTTTACGTTGGTCCTTTTGAATACTGTCAGGCAAAATTTAGAGGATGACAGCTGAACAGAGGGTGATGGTCAGCTGTCAGTAACCTTTCAGACTCTTTGAGATAAGAAAACCTTCATTTGACACATTGATTGACGCAGATTTTTACTGGAATTCACACACATGCACAGATAGACAGGATGATGCAATAGTCTCCTTTCCTCAGGTAACTCCATGCAGAAAGATGACATTACATGCCAATGACCTGGTGTAGAGAGGACAAGTGTCTCGAGGCAGGGCCGTGTCGACTGTGTGTACTCACTAAATGGTGTGGTGTTAAAAGTGATCACATCTATTAGAGATTTAGAAAGCAAGCACTAAGTTGGCCTGGAGTGCTCCCCTCTTACCTAACACAACAAATGGCTGTTAATGTGGGTGTTGTAAAGCGCGGGTGTCTTATTAAACCGGAGCTGAATGAAACTAGACAGCTTTAGAGTCAAGCAGCTGTCAGCTCTAATTAAAGCAAAATAAATGGCCATTTGAAGAAGTTGGATGTGACTTGATCCAATACCTTGTGCAACACTAGGGTTATATTGGAGTACTTAAATAAAATGGGCTAGTTTTCACTCCTAAAACCCAATAATTATTTGTAGTTTTTCAACCATGGCTTTCCTGAGCTGAAAAGTGATTATATTGTGAATGGGGATTTGGCTGAAATGTCTAATTAATTTGACTGCAGTTACGATGAGACAGTGAGTGTTTGGGATTTATAAATATTCTATACATTTCATAACCAAACAAACAATGAAATACAAACTTCAAAAGAAAAGGAAAAGGCTCCAGGTGTTAGACAGGTACAGGACGTCAAAATTAAAAGGGGATTAAAGTTCTGTGTACGTCGTCTAAAGTCTGCTGCGTACTCCTCTAAGACCAGAATATATGGTAATCATATGCATTATTCTTCTAGCGTTGCCTCCAACGATCAGAATTAGTTGTTCTGTGTCTCTTCTGCAGAGATGTAATGAAAACAAAACTGTCTAACTAAGGGAACTTGCAGTCTTGACTGACCTTATACGACTCCTCCACAGGGAGAACTCTATTATTTTCGCCATCCTTTTTCTCATATGTAAAGTGCTTCCTCTGATTTTCTATTTCAAAAACAGGTGCATGTCCTATATATATATATAGACTATATTCAGAGTTAGAGGCGTATATGAAGATTTTCATTATACCTCAAATGAATGTCTTTAGAGATTGTTCTAAAATAGTGTTGCATTTGGAGGAATCTGTAGAAAGCTTGCTGTTTCCTTGCCCATATATTCAATCTGTTGTCCATCAGATAAGTGGAGAATTCACTATCAAAGCCACACAAACTTAACCTTTTGGCTATTTCTCTGTAAGATATAGCATGCTTATTAGCTTGTAATTAAAAGGAGGTCCTTGTGTCTCAGATATGTGACTAATAGAAGTGAATGCACTCACAGGTCTTAAGTGATCACATTCTTGTCTGTTTTTGTTCTTATAAATAAGGGAATAACTGCCTCTCTCCATGAGGGAGGCATGGTTTAAGACCCAATTATAGAGCTTCATTAATATTGGTGCTAATTTATCCCTCCTCACCTTGCACCATTCGGAAGTGAAGCCAGGGGAGCTGCTGTCAGACGTGTAATAGCCAAATTAATTTCTTCGAGTCACCTCAGCCCTAACAATATTATTTGGGGTTTCTGTAATAGTTGGTAGGTGTAGTGAGTGTCACAACTCATCTGTGTGTCTGTCGGCTGCCTGGTTCTGGCCAAGGATGGAAAAATGATAGCCGGCACTGCTGAAGCTTGTTCAGTTTCTGTAGTGACAGAGCTTTTATTTTGTAGAGAGAGTTGTCTACCTGTTATATATGCAATATGCCACCAGTTTTTAGACAGTTTTATTGATCCCAAAACATGAGCCACACCTAAATCATTAATAATAGTAATCATTGTTGTTATTTGTGCTTCTTTGTTAAATGACATTCAGTGGACTGACTGTAGGCCAAAGACCCACTGCACACATGAAAGCTAACTGTATCAATTGCTGTTGTTTCCTGTGTTACAAATGTTAAAATAACAAATGTTATCAGCATTTGTGGGAGATGCTGAATGAAAAGCCCTGCTATTGAAATCTAACTCACGTTCTATTGTTTGAACTCGCGCCTGCAGGGCAATGTTTCTCTTATGTTTCTTGAAAACTGCTTCACACTTGACACTATACTTCCTTTGGTCCTCGGCAATGCACAAGTGTGAAGTCAGTCGGATGAAAGGCTGTTGAGAAAAGAGAAGAGCAGACACACAGCCCTGATTCAAAAAAAAAAAAAAAAAAAAAAGCAGAATGATTGTATGAAGGATATCGCCACATGGGTTCAGGGACACTTCATAAAACCATTATTCGTAAACACAGTTTGTTTGCAGATGATTGCATTCTGTTTTTCTTTACATTTTACGCAGCGTTTTATTTGGATAGAAATAGAAATGACTATTGCTTATCCTTTCCTGCCAAGATGATGACCACCTCTCCAGACAGCGCCGTCAGCAGCACAGGAAGTGCACTCCACAGGTCATCAGCACTTTATCTCTTGAACTAGGATAACAATGCAACGCTATTTATTTCCCCTGAAAGTGTGACAGTCTGTGAAATTGTCATTTCATGGCCGTGAGGTGCCTGTAGACACAGTGAAATGCGAATGTCACGGGTGAAACGTGAGACTTGACAGGTATGAAATACTCGCACACGGACGTGGTCACGACAACGTGCTCCAGCTCATAAAGACGTGATGGAAGTAACCTTTACTCTGCACCATCACTGCATACACAGAGATGAGGCTCCTTTAAGACAGTGTGCTTTTACAACAACATTGTGCACTGACTCCAACTCAAAACCCATCAAACATAGTTGAAAAACGAATGTAGGCCAAACAGTCCAGTGTGTCTGAGCACATTCATTGCTTTTCATTACCTCATGCAACCCATTGATATGTGTGTATGTGTCCTGCAGTGCTGTCGTAAAGAGAGAGGAGCAGCTCATTAAGCCTTGTTGCCTGCGGCTAATAGATCTGTTGTTGTGTTGGAGCAAGAAATGCTTTGGTTAAAACAAATGGGTGAATGAGAGGCAGAGAAGCTGGCTGGGCACAGAGGGAGATCAGAGGACCAAGGCAGATCATCACTGAGGCTGCTCTCAGCAGGGAAGAGGAAATACTGACCTCAGGTTGTCAAGTGGAGGAAGGTGGAACGCTTAGGGAAGCGTCTAGATGTGACGTCCGAGAACAAATGCTGCGGGACTTTGGAGCGTCAGAGCCGACCTCCTCTCTGCAGAGGTCAGCAGGTGTGTCAAGCTCTGCTGTGGTGGTGCACGAATGGTCAGGCAGATGTGTCCCGAAACAGGGAAGACTGGATCACGGCGAGCCGTCATGGCCGTCGCACCACTTCACTGTTACATGTGACTTTGGGAGTGCTTGTAGATCGGCAGAGGAAGGTCGTGGCCTCTGTCTCCGCAGATGTTCAGGGGTGACACAGTTGACTATGGAGCCCCCAGAAGCTCACTGCGCTGCAAATAGACCAAACACACATTAGCAGGATTTAGAAATGAGTGAGAAAGCTACATTTTGTTCTCTGGCCTCAGCTGTGAACTGTTCGGTCCTCAACCACTTGGCCTTTTTAAGAGCTCTGTGTAGCTTATAAGATAAAATGTTTGAACAGGAGTTAGTATTTTATCCTTTAGGTTTAGTGTTTGCAGGCTGTCGCTCCTGTCCAGAAGACCTCAAGCTAATTTTCTGCTTAGTTTAGCCTCTTTGACAAGAGTGTGTTTAAGACGACATGCAGTCAGTTTGCTGGTCTCTGGGTTGTTGGTTCACTTTATCCCACTTGTGTGTAAGTAGAAGCACAGCCAAACCAACTTCAGCAGAATCATTTTTAATTAACTGTATCAGTGAAGGTCAGAGTTTAAGCTTGTGTTGAAATCTAATTGTTGGAATAGCAGATAGCCATTGAAGTGGAGGCTCAGTGCTTACAATCAGGGCAACTGCTGCTGACAACTATTGACATTAATTTTACTTCAAATGGGTTTAATTAAATGGTTTAATTTGTGTTTAAAATGGTTTAAATGAATGCTGACCTTGGAGTTGAAATGGCTATTATGTAACTGCTGCCTTGCTACCGAGGCTGTTGAATGATTTAATCTTATCTAAATGTGAGGAGTTCTTTCTTTGTTAAAATTTTAAGCTTCTTTGAGTGTTTTTCTTTCATGCATGATGGAGCAGATTGTTTTTACAAATCTGAACCTTCACCATTGATTCACATAGTGACGATCTCCTCTGTCTTCTACCTGACATGCAGCAATCTGGAAGTTGAGGAGATGGACACTGGTAAGTGATGTGACCAGCTTGCTTTTTACATGCGTGATGATGCTTCCATTCAGAATCCCACCATCCAGACAAATCATCCAAATCCTTAGAACGTTTTGCAATGAGCTGCCTCAGGGACCCACCTGTGCAGAAAATATGCACCTAGGAAGCCATATTGAAGTTATTTAGCCTGTTGAACACATCTGAATATAAACAAAGCAGATCAAATGCTGTAGCTGTAGCTGCAAACTTCAACTATTGATAAGCTATTTTTAGGTGTGTGAGTTATGGGGGTTCAGTTAGGACTACATCATTTCTTAAAACGTCTTTGTTATCTTGTCCTCTTAAATAGCAAATAGAGATAATTGTTGTTTTTTACATTTTCTGGGGGTTTTTTCGTTGAGAAAATGATTTGAATCCTTACCTTCGCTCAGCATTTTTTTTTTTAAAAAAGGCGTATTTAAATTGTGTATTCAGTCCGAAGGTCCTTCAGCTCTCCAGCTTTTATCATGGCTTGCCTTTATTCAGTGAACTGCACATGATAGACATGATAGTCTTTCTTCTTGTCAGGAGGACGTTGGTTGCATTACACTTTGTACATTCGCCCTCTCATTCGTTCAGTCATCCTCTGCGTGTCCTTGCCACATTTTATCCTTCTCCTCTTTCACTTGTAAACATTTGCATGTCCTGTGAGCCCTTTGGCGAATAGATACTCACTGCCTCTGACTTCTGTAGCAATATTACATTTCTCTCTCTCTGTCTCTGTCAGACTGGCCGAGTCCCGCTCCCAACCCGTCTCTGACGATGCAACTCTGAGTCCTCGTCTCCAAGGAGAGTCTGTTGTATATCTGCAACAATGAGTTTGAATAGGCCAGTCACTGCCCCACTTACAGCACCACAGAAATTAGACAGAAATCATACCACAGGCCCCAAATATCACAAAACAGCATTCATCACTGGAACAGACGGCAAAGTGTATCATGCTTCTCGGTGCACAAGCTGAATGAGAAAGGCTGTTTGATATTCTGCGGCTGCAGCAGAGGAGCCAGAATGAATACCCTGATATTATAAACTGCTATTTCTGTGAATGCCTGCCAGTCAACACACACTCCACTCAGTGTAAACAGCCATCTCAGGCGTCTCCTGCCGTATTCAAATTCCCACAAACTCCCAGATGAAAGACGGCGAACACAGCTTGCAGCACAGCACAGAAAGGCAAGCAAGAATGACACGTTCCTCCTCACAGAGGCTCTTGCAGAAGGTCATAGGACGAATCCCGTCTCCTTCTTTTGATCTGAATTTGTAAAAAGAACAAAAAACTTACAGATGTAAATTCTGATGAAGATTTTCTCAGCATCAAGAAGTCCAGAAACATGTATATAAGGCTCTCTGGTCTTGGTGTTTGCTTGATGAAGCTCCAGCAGCCACTGGAAGAAATCCAGTGTTAGATGTTGTCAGCAAATATGGAAGAAATCTTCAGTCATGATATTGGATGAATTATAGTTTGAAACAGCATGTGATACAGTAGACATACAGACATACTGTACCCACGTGTCATCTTTTTGCTGATTGCAACATAAATGTTAAAAAAAAAAGGGGCCTGAATCAACATTGGAAAGCAAAGAAATGTTTCTGAACGAGGCATACGAGTAACATTTACAGTGTGATACAGTGTACACATTTCATTACCAACAAGTCAAACAAGCTTTTATAGCCAACACCAGGCCGGCTTACTTTGTGTATACAAGACTTGAAACCACATCTCTTGGCCTGCTTCAGCAGTGTTTTCCATTTTTCATTTGTTTGTCGGCAGCGGTGTCGTTGTGGGTACCATATGTCAGTGAGCATGCGATGCCAACATGTGTTCATGCACGCCAGAATATCTTCAAATGTCTGTGTTTTCTCTTGGTTTGTGGAAGATTTAGGTGCATGGCAGGGGGTTTGGGGTTCTCCCCCAAGAAAGTTTTTCACCATAAAATGTCCAATTTCACATAATTTGGGACCATTACTATTACTGTGTTCAAAAAAATTGGCAAAGTTAGAGCAGATAATGAGCAACACCCGGAAAGCTGAAAGACTAAAGTTGCTTAAAAAGTCCACAGGGGACCATTTGCACCCATTAGATGTGGTGAGAAAAAAAAAAGTCATTTAGTTGGTGTTGATGGTCTCCACATTGATTTTACATTCATTCAGCTCAGGTGCTGCTGGCCAAAACGGCTTAGATGCTGTGCCACCAGTAGGTAGGAATGACGGCTAAGTCATGTAATTAACTGTACTTCCTATAGATTTAGTGGCCAAAGTCGTGCTGTTAGTCTTCCCTGCTCAGCTCAGCACTGTGGAGATGTTTGTTCGGGCTCACCCTGCTCACTTTTCCAGCGGTTGGGAAACATCAGACGAGACTTGTCTTGGTCTTGAGAGGCTGCAGCGTTTATTAACAGACGCACTGTAACCTGCACTGTACCTTTACCGCCGGGCTGACAGCTTAACTAACTGCTAACCTTTTCCTCTGCTCCGCTTCCATCCGTCACTTTTCTGCCACCAGCTCTCCCACACTCCCTCCATCACCTCACTGACCTCCTCTTATAACAGTACCTTTCACGGAGATGTCCTCTGAAGAATAAAGAGAGGGAGCAAGCCAACCGTAGGGTGTTATCGCGCTCGCACAGTGTGCAAGTGAAAATCATTAGTAGCCAATTGACATTAATGATTGTGTGAAATGTTGGCAGTGGAGGTCATAATTCTGCAGTGTGCCGCTGCAGAAAGGATACAGCAGAAACACTCGGATGGACCTGTTCTGTTATAGAAGAGATGATTGTGTGGATCGGGGGGCTATTTCTAAATTATAGAAATAGATTTAGACAGAATATATGCACCTGTCATCATGTGACCAAACCATCACCATCACAACTGAGCTGAGGAAGGCCATGAGGTGTCGCTGAAAGCTTTGGAAGATCGAGAATAAAAGCTGCAGTGTCACTCTTTTCATTCTTTCAGTCTCAGTGTTGAGGTTGAAGGAGGGGGAAGCTACAGCTTAGGGACCACCAGTGGTGCACTTTTCATTTAAAGAGGCACTCCAGTGATGTAGTATCGCACTTTCATAAGGTCTGAGTATTGAGAAAAAAAGGAATTGATGCAACAGAGGCCAAGATATGCTCGTCCCTACCCTCTAGTATAGACCAAGCTCTAGAAAGACTGAATCCTACATTTCCCATAATGCAGCTTGTTAGTGTTGTTTATTAGTCTACCTGCCTCCATCATTCAAATTCACCCCCAGTTTGTAGGGGGCTTAATGTTAAAGGAATCCAAATCTAAGTTAAGGTAACCCGGATGACATCACTATGATGTCATCATCAGGGTTATTTTTCCAGGCTTTGGAGCCACAGAGGAAATGATACGCCTGTTTTCACTTTCAGTGGTGCTAATCGTGACGAGCAAACTGATCTTAATGTGTAAAATCGATGGAGTGCCCCTTTAAGGTAAACAGACCGTCACCTGGTTTTGATGCTCCATTAAGAACCAAACAAGACAACCTTACTTTTGAGAGAAACATGGATGATTCAGTAATTACCAATGCTTTGTCTTAACAGAGTCAATAGGAGGTCAATTTTTACACAGAGATTGTGTTTGTTAAGACACAACAGAAACAGGCTCATGTTCCTGTAACGCTCTCTTTCAGCGCTGTCTTACTTGAACACAGCTCATGTAACCAAAAAGTACTGACCGCTCGACGTCATGCCATCTCCTCGTTCAGCCAGCTGTACATAAAAAAGACGTTCCTGTTGCAGAGAAGCGATGATGGTATGTGGTATGGCCAAACTATTAGAGTGAACAAAGCTATTTCCATATGCTGTATTTTTTCAACGTCTAAGCTGTTTAAGTAATGTATGCATATTGTACCATTAGAAATGAAGTAGGATGAATAGAATCAGGGCGTCACACAGGTTTGGGGGTAATTATCACTCTTGTTGAGATGTGAATGTGTAGACCCTTGTATGTTTTGCATTAGACTAGACGATTTGTACAAATGTAATCGTATGTGGTTTTTTATTACTGCAGGAATTGCTTTATTTTTTCAAAGTAGCCATGAGGGACCCACGCACAGTACACAGTTATAAATTCTGCTGTTCTCAAGTCAGTGATCACCTGTTACATGATGGCCATTTTTTTTTTTCCCTGTCTCAAGTGTGAGCCGTGCCACCAAACGTGTCCTCTGTCCTAAGTCAGAGGAGTCTTTCTCTCTGTATTCGTGGCATCATGACTGAGAATCATTGTGATGGTGGGGGGCAGGAGGTAGCAGGCGGGGCGGGGCGGGGCGAGCCTCTGTGTTGTTGTCATGACACCCCTATAATTGGATGGCTTATCAGGTTACGCCACCAAGCTTAATTTGCATTGCTTCATCCCTGACTGGCTGAAACAGCAGCTGCACTGCACATTTGAAAGGAAGCTGCACTGTCCATCTATCACGGACGATCTGTGGATGAACTCCTGAGCCATGTTTGCATTAAATCACCCACTGTGAGGTTCAAGGTCAGCAGAGTGCGAAACCGCTGCGTTGTCATCTAACCTTTTTCTCACGGATAGAAATGATTTTTACTACATTTTCTCACCTTTCCTGCTCCGCCATCGACCGGCCGATTGATTCATGCGCGGATGCTTCAGTATCCGCCAATTCAGTGCTATTGAGTGATATTTGGAAACGGGCTGTTGTCTTCAAGCTCTCAGACTCAGAATTGCTTTTCAATAAGGACAACCAACAAATAAGCAGTTTTGAAGCATGTTTTCCCAGAAGGATCAACACAGTTGTTTGTGCACAGCTTCACCACAAGCCCCACTATTAGATACTACACTTGGGTATAGTCTTCACCCAGCCGTTGCCTTTCTTAATTGATTTTCAAGCAAAAAAAAACAAAAAAAAAACAGCCTAATATAATTTGATTTTGCAGGCAAACCCCTCTGGATCCTTGTTTGGAATTGATCGGCCCCTGTATAAATTACATGATGGCAGGAATCGATCTGCTGGACTGTACAGGCTCCTGAGAGTTTTGTGTCATGTCACCAGTATTGTGCATACAGCAGACTGATGTGACCGGATTCCCAGCAGATCTTGGATGGACGCGGCTCTTGGACGCAGCCGAGAATTTTCCATGCAGGAGGGCGTGGGGGCAGACCTGCACTTGGAGGTAAAACATGCCAGTTTGGGTCTGGAGTGCACTGAATACAAATCAGCCTGTGAGGGTTTGAGGCCTCAGAGCGTTTGAGGCTTGTGAAAATGAGAAAGATCTTGAAGTGGAAAAGCGGAGCGCCGTCAGATAAGCTGTTGTTTCCTAAACGAACCGCTGACGTTTACAGTATCGGTTTACTTTTCAAAGACGGTGCTTTTTTTCTATCTATGCAAATCAGTGGGTTTCCAGCCGTGTTGTGATATTATGATGATAGCAATTTGTGTATAAACCACAAGCAGTTGTCCTGAACTGTGTAGGAAATTGTACAGAATTTGGAAACTGTTATGGTTTGTTACATATTTATGCATAATAAAACACTTTGTACAAAAATTTCATCTCACCCAACTTGAAGTTTTTTCTCATAGAACATTGAAGGCCACTTGCAAAAGCCTGTTTTGTTAAAGTGAAAGCTCCTTCTGTCATACAGAGCTCACAAAGCGCTGCCCGACACTATGCTTGCAATGCAGCAAATCAATTTGATGCCAGGATTGCTCTATAATTGGATCAATAATGAGTTTCAACAAATCATCTTCAAAAAGAACCCTCTGAAGCTCACAGCTCCTGCCACAGACATGCAGACCGACATTCAAGTGTTGGACTTCTTCCTATTTGTCGTCCTCCTTCCAGAACATTTCGGTTTAAACACCAGAGTTTGATCCACCTCTCAAAGGTTTTCCAGCTGGCTGTGGTCGATCCAGAGCAAGGACACGCTCTTGTCTGACTGACTCAGTCACATCGATGCGTCTATTCATTCAGCTCACTGCTCAGACCTCACTGAAAGCTCAGCAGAATGCAGACCAGGTGCAGGCACCACGGTCTCGTCTGTGTTTCTCCATTTCAACATGAAAAGTCTTTGACTGGACTCAGAGTTTACATTCTTATGCTCTGTATGATGAAGTGACATTGATCCCAGTACGAGAGCAGCTTGTGGGTAGAAATGCATTCTGTAACCAAGGGCGTACAATTCCAGGTACAATTGACATTTCCATAGCTGCACCTGCAACTTGTTAGCAAGATTTCTCCCACTGCAAAAAATAAGGGATGAACAAGACAAAAAGTGAGGGAAAGAGAGAAGTTAAGGGTTCAGATAAGGACATTTTTTCTCATATCTTGCTGGTAAAAAACAGCCAATCTAATCAAATGTGTGTTTCTGTGAGGTGGCAGTGCTGAGTGTTTGTTTAGCCTGATGACTGTTTATAGAGGTATGCAAATACCATCTTCTAAAGACGTAGAAGCTGCATCGTGGCACGGTGCCTCCAATCCCTTTGCCAGACCAACAGAGGAGTTGTTTCAGTAAGATCACTTTCACCGTCAGGGTTCAGCGATTCGGGGATACAGAAGTTCAGTCTGCAGACTTTCACTGGATGGGTGTGAAGACAAATGGCTTCTATTTATATAGTATGTTTAAGAATACATTAATTCCCATTTAACAACCTGTCAACTTTTTGCAGCCTGTGGGGAGGAAGGTGGTGAGCTGGAGCCTCAGCAGCACTTTTAAAAGTTTGGTTTCTAATCCCGGAGGACTCGAGTATCCGGACCCGACCCACCTGTCTGAAACAGACGCTGTGGAGCAGCAGGCCTGTCTTCAGTATAGAGATCAAAAACTGCACTTTGATTTTTTCAGAGAGCCTCAGGAAAGTGAGAAGCTGCTAGGTGTTATTTCATGTGCAGACTCTCCACATCTGCTCTCCTGGCTGATCTTTGGCAGATCTGAGCTCAGTGCAAACAGACCATACATTTTTGTCTGTTACAGTAGTCTGCAATTAAAGTCGCTCTGTCACATTTCAGCAGTGGCCCAAAGCACCTCTGACCCCAGACGTTTAGGTCAGATAAGACAGAAAAGAGATTATTAAACACCTATAAAATTTATAACTCACTAGATTCTAATTCAGGAATTCTAGTTTAACTTTGGGGCAATTTGTTCATTACCATCTCATTTGTCCACGCTGTCCTGGGATCTGCAAATGAGCAGCTCTTTTACTATTCATAACTGTGTAATTAATTGCTAATTGGCTATTTAACGCAATTTTGAAATGGCTAATTAGGCACTGATAAGGTGTTCCACGCTGCTCTAATGGCTTAATGTTGTGTTGTCCTGTCTGATATTAAGAATCAGTTGAGATTGGCTTGTGGAGGTCAGACGCACTAAGGTCTTCAACTAATGCAGCTGAGGAAGTGGTGGATGGAGGGCAGTGACCTTCAAGTAAAGTGACTGTTTCCCTTCATCCAGGTCATCCGGTGTCTTGTTCCTGCTATTTGCAGGATATATTTGAATATGAAACATTTTTCATGTGCAACAGGATAAATGCTGCGTGTATAAAAATAGGATTTTAGGACTCGCAGTAGCAGCAGTTTTCAACTTTAACAGACCTTGTACCTCTGAAAAACTGACTGCACAAGCCTCATTCCAGCCTCATAACCACTAATAGGCTGTTCTCTAATGAATTTTTACCTCTATTTGAATATCAGGCCTTCTTGTCCGTCTGTTTCTGCTCCATTACCCAGGCAGAAACACATAAGGTGCAGACAGAGGAGGGACGAGGTTGCTAATATTGCTGCACATGGGAACATGGGGCCGAGTGCTGCAATAATGAAAGCAGACTCCTATGCAAACCCTATGGTTATGAATCTGTTTATTTATAGCTGCAGCATATACTTGGATCTCTGAGTCACATCTGAAATCTAACCAGCGCTTATCTCAGCCACAACAACAGCCCATAAATCACCCGAACAGCTAATGGAAAGAAGTGTGCAGCGCTGCAAGGAGACAGAGTTAGAAAAAAAGATGGAGGGTGTACAATATTAATTCTTAATCCCTGGCTCGCTGTAATCACTTTCTATTTTCAGATGAGCTGTATTCTTAGACACTTCTGTGTAATTACTTTTTTGATTAGGAACACTCTAGTTTAAAGGCCAGGTGAAATGGCTTATTGAATTTATGCTGTTAAGTACAGCAGGAGACCGTCTTGTCTCATAACTTCTGGTCCACTGTGGATAAGCTGGTGAGATACGACCCACATTTGAAAAGAGACAGGACGCTGCATGAAACATATGAACAGAATTTGATAACTTGCTAATCATTTTTTTTGGGGGGGGGTGGGGCTTTTTAGCCTTTATGATAGAGAGACAGCTGAAGGTACAACAGGAAAGGGGGCAGAGAGAGAGGGGACAACATGCAGCAAATGAGCCGCAGGTGGGATCGAACCTGCAGCCACTGCAGAGGACTGAAAGCCTTGAGACATGGGGCAAACACCCTACCAACTGAGCTATAGACGTGCCCCTGCTAATCATTTTTGACATATACTCAACTGGAAACAGTACAAAGACAATCTATTTAATGCTTGACTCATCAGCTTCATTGATTTTTATGAATATGCTTATTGTGAATTTGATGCAGCAACACTTTTCAACAAGTTGGGACAGGAGCAACAACTCCTGAGCTCTCAAGCTTGTTATGACACCTCTTTTACAACTACCATACTGACACTACATGTCCTGGTACTTTACGTACATCGTCTGCTGCGCTGGCTCCACCTGCTCACTTACTGTTCATAGTCTGTTTACATCTCAGAGCATATATATTCATCACTGCCTGCTTACTTCTGCACATACACAGCACAGTATATTGTATACTATACTATTAGAGTTTCTTCATTTAGTTTTCTATTAGTCGTCCAGCTGCTACAGTCTTACATTTTGATTTTGTCGCACTCATGTGATTTTCCCTCACACAGATTCTTTACATGTATCTGTAGGATAGCTAAACACTGAGCTTTGTCCTGGTCAAATGGTGTTCACAGAACAGCATCAATGAGCGCATCTCGTCAAGCTGACTCAAGAACCATCTCTGGAGCTGAAGAGCTTTAACGAGACGTGATCCCTTTAAAATCCTTGCTTGTTACCCCTTACATCACATCTCTATCCCGGACGTGTCAAGTGCTTTTCGCTCTGTTAGAAAAACAGTACTTTTTGTAGGTTTAAGACCATGAATTGGACCTCAGGAAGCTCATAATATCATGTATAAATAATCTGAACTTTCTGGAAAAGTTAAATCATCAAGCTTAATGTGCAATCTTTCACACACTATATGCATTCTGTACCACAAACTGAAGGGGGCGAGGTCAGAATAATTTTAACTATCATTATCTAATTACTTGGAAGGTATTACCTGCGTTAAAACACTTTTTGCGATGCGGCTTGGCAACCATTTTGTGCATGACGTGCAGTTTTCTACTGAGCTGTAAGTGCTGGCCGGCATTCAGAGTGCACAAAACACAGACAGTTGATGAGCAGTTTGTGTGTGAACGTGCATTTTGTGCACAGGGGAGGTGATTTATGCATTTCAGTGAGAGAGAGACTCCATTACATTAGCTGCAACTTTTTAATGGGACAATGAAAAGAAGGTTTTATTTTACACGTCAGGAAATACAGTTGTCAGGAAATGTACAAGATCTAGTGGATGATAAACGATGACGTCCTGTTCTAAAAGCAGGTAACATAGAAGAAAACAGCTCCACGGTACTGAATTATGTTTATTTCTCCGTTTTCGGCATCTAATTCAAATGCACATCAAATGCTATTCTACAGGCAAATGACCTGCATGCAACTTCATTTAGTAAATGAATGAAATATGTGCAGACATCATGCTTGTTATGTATGAAATATGAAAAAATACAATGTTGCCCAGAAAATGCTAGTTTAATTTCAATAATTATAAAACATTAAGACATGTTGTTGTGGTGGATACGTGTATCTGCTGTCTCTCTCCTCATTAACAATCTGCCTGCAGCACTCGGATAATATACATTTGTGATCAGACAATATATTAACACTACCTCTAATGGAGAATGTGAGTTTATTCAGAGCTGAGTTGCCGATAGCAGGTGGGCGTGCACATGCCAATATCAAAAATACACTGCGTATTTAAAGTCATGAAGACAGGCCTCCCAGAGATGATAGGTTGTGTGTGTTGTATTGCAATAACATACCAAGCACCTGGCAAAGACATCAATGTTAACTGCACCATGGGTTAACATTAATTTATGTTCTAGTAGACCTGCAGGAGTAGGTTTATGGTAGCTAATGTACAGTCTGTGTGTGTGTGTGTGTGTGTGTGTGTGTGGGTGTGTGTGTGTGTGTGTGTGTGTGTGTGTGTGTGTGTGTATGTGTGTGTGTGTGAGGGGATGCGAGTGTGTATCTGTAGTCTGTGTGTTTTCCTACAAATACTACGTGCATGCATGTGCGTCTTTTGTAAGACAGCCTCGGTCAACCTGATTCACAGATGATGACCCACAGACTCTGGAGTTTCTTTCCTCATCAGTGAAAAAGGTGGAGAATGCATTGATGGTAGAAGAGCGAGAGGAATTTAACTTCAGCTTCCTTCTCACACTTCAATGATGTTGATAGACGGCACAGATGGATGAAACTGCAAGAGAAAAGAAGAATGGGAAAAAATCGATTACTATTGACCACTGAAGACCAATACACCGTCACAGTCACCTGATACTGTACCTGGATGAGGAATTGGATGGTAATATTATTTCAGTGCTAGAAGACATTAATAATCTGCATTTCACTGTACCTGCTGCATAGTCGGTGTTGCGTTTGACACTAGTTTTCAATGGCACGCTGAGAGCTAATGCTTCTGTTGTTTTTTCAAGTGTTGAAGACCAACAGTCATCGAGATGTTTGTCATTCACACTGATTTAATGTGGCCCTGATCTGTCTCCGTACATCCACTCTCCTTGCCAGCCACTGGTGTGTGTGTGTGTGTGTGTGTGTGTGTGTGTGTGTGTGTGTGTGTGTGTGTGTGTGNGTGTGTGTGTGTGTGTGTGTGTGTGTGTGTGTGTGTGTGTGTGTGTGTGTGTGTGTGTGTGTGTGTGTGTGTGTGTGTGTGTGGGGTCATCCTGAAACCGCTTAAAGACTTTTGCTTGCTTGAAAAAGAACCAAAGCCTTTGATTGACTGACACTTTCTGAAGTCCTCATCGGAACTTCTCTGACAGAAACCTTATTGAGGATTGGAAGCGGAGATAAACCGGCACGATGAGAAATCCTACAGCGATTACCCTTCAGCTAATTTAAACAAGACAACTCAATACTTTTCTACGGTAAATCCTACCCAGAGGTCAACACTCACAACGCAAATGACCTCGCTTATCGATTCGGTCACGGCCTCATTACTGAACTGCGACTGCATTTGTCTGACCACTGCTATTGGTTACCTTTTAAAAGCATTTCTCACATACTCAAGGCTCCACCAGCAACTCAGTATTATGTTTTTCAAGGGATGGATCTGTAGGAAAGACACCATAGAAGTGCTTCATTGAATGCAAGCTGTATTTGTTTCCCCAGTGAAGTGTTATTTGCAACTCTCTCAATATATCCTTCATTAATTGTGGCATGTTGGAGCTTTTTTTTTTGTTTTCCATCCTCTACAGCAGAGCCAGATGTACCTGTATTCTGCTAAACTACAGTAATTGTGTTAATATCCAGTGTAATCAAGTTTGCAGTCGTGAAACGCCAAAGAGGTGGTGTGCACTTCATGGCAGTTGGCTGAGCACGCAGATCAGATTACATAAATGTTATTGTTCACTGGGGGGTACCGTTCCTGCAGTGAAGGTGCAGAACAAAGAGACAAACCACCTGAATGCATCCTTCAACACATCAGACACATTAAAAGTCACACTTTTTCACGATAAACAGCAAGAAATTACATGAAATGCAGTTGCATTTGGAGGTGTGGATGCTCAGATTTCAAAGTGTCTTTTGCACCACTCACAGTGCAACATGCAGTGCTTAGCGTGACAGAGGAGCGTCGGAGCAGCTGAGCAGAACCAGTGCAGACTGAGTTTGTCTGGTGCGACACAGGAGTTCAGTGATTGTTTGGAGGGCGAGGTGATGGATCTCCATTTTTCATTCTTCCACATCAGAAAGCCACATCACCAGCCTACGTGCTAACTGACGCCTGGTTGGTGACGTCTGGACACACACGTGCGATCTGATCACTTGCAAATAACACTGCAGAGTGTCTTAAAGATTGGATTTGAGCAGAGAAGGCCTGTGTGGTCAGGACAGTGAACGTGGCACTGCTGCCCGTGCAGACAGCTCTGTTGTAACACTGACTGTATTCAGTCAGAGGACTCTCACCTTGCTCCTCAGCAGACCTCCACTGTGGTGCTCTGGCGTGCTCCGCTCAGACGACGGCTTGGCCTTCTCCTTATTGTTGCTGGAGTCGTTGTCCTTGATGATGTCATACTGCCGGCAAAACAGGGCAATAACAGCTGCCACGAGGTAACGGACAACACACACGCACACACACACACACACACACACACACACACACACACACACACAAGCAAAAAATAGAGGATAGGAATTCAGTCATGAGGCAGCAACTGTCAGTCACGGACATGTCACCACTTCCTCTAACCGAGCACGTTGAAAGGCCATGTGGATAATGGAATTCCGCTCCCAGGGGAGGGCGATGCCTGTGCCTTTATCTGAAAGCTTGGAAGAGAGTAATTCTCCACTGACTGTGATTTCTTACATTTTTCAATCTGCCCACAGATGCGCCTCTGCCCACAGATCGGATAAGTACTGTACGCTCACAATTAACTTCCTTGCTTCACTGAATTTCTGTGAGAATGTGATCATTAAATATTCAGAAACTGATATGCAGTACAGTTCTGGTAATGACAACTGGAGAGCTGAATACTAGCATAGCATAATTCATTTAATTAACTAATTCTCATTCATGCGTCACGTAATACTGCGGCTACACATTAATGTCTCCAGCAGACACATTCATGGGAGGCGTCTGTGTTTGCACTGCTTTGTTTCATGGGTCCACTGCAGAAGCATTTTAGCAGTGATTTGTCTGCTTTTAAATCGTTTACATTTCAGTTTGTTGATGAAAATTTGACGTTTTTTGAGGCCTACATTACATTTCAAGCAGTCACCAACAGCCAGTAACAACACAGAAACATTCCATGATACAGCAGATGAGATTGCATCATATCAAAGCAATGACTTTATAATTAAATTCTCTTATTTCACAGCTACACCAAGTAGCACAAAATAACACAGATGAAGGAAAAAAGAATAGAAAAGAACAAATACATGCAGAAATAAACAAACTGTGTTGTGCAGATTATGAACTTTTGATGGCTTGATGTGTCACTAAAGGGATTGAGGTAAATCTGACTTTGAGCTGGGCTGCCTGCAAATGAGCAGTCCATTATGAACGCACATATGAGGTGTTTTTATTCTTTGGCGCCCACTCTTCACAGCCTCCGTGTGACTTTGGTTCCTCTCATTAGTATTATTTAACATCTCACTCGGGCGCTCGGGGGCGGGAAACCCTGCTCCTGGCAGCCTGTCAGATATGCCACTTCTCATTGTGCCTCAACACTTCATTAATCAGCACACTTCCGTGGAGGGATAGAAAATCATACTGGGACGGAGAACTCAGATGAAGAGAACGCTCAGAAAAGCGTGATGTCGGTTTGACATCGACGTTGTGAAAAAGCCTAAAAGGGACGGGATGTTCAGAGTTGTTCCATTTATTTTTTTCTGTTACTTGAAGTTTTTCGGACTTTAACTGCAGCTCAATAGGGATCCTGCTGGTCCTGTGCTGGATGACCATGTCCTTTTATTTATTAGTGGCTTATTGATTAATGTGTCAATCTATTGATGTGGCTACAAGCCAATCTATAGTGTGAAACCTCTCTCAGATGTGCACCACTGGTCTCCATCACTGAGGCTGATAATAAATGTTAACATTCTGCAGATCCATTGGAAAAGTCCAATTATCTTTTAGCTTGTTAAGCAGGATTTTGTTGAAATTTCACGATTGATAACAACTGTTCAATAACATCCATGCATGGCATTTGGATTTATAGGTTGGACTTCACTGGGTCTACAATCAGCCTATTAATAACCTTTAAAAGATCAGAGACGAGTGTTATGGTGTCACCCTGAAGGACTGAGAGCTTATGGTCATTATAGAGACAGTATCCTCACTATTACACATCAAACATTAATCAGGTGCTTAAGCTTGACACCTGATTAACCTCTAACTGTCCTAAAGCTAAATCTAGTCTTATCCATGTTGGCTCAGCTCCACTGATTTCTTTACATTTATTGTTAAACATTAACAAGAACAACAATCAAAGGTATTAGTCATGACATTCATAAACTTGGCTGGTTTGGTCTGATTTGGTTTTGATTCAGATTGATGCATGGAAATATGTATGTATATCACCTTTTCCCCAAATTACCACATCAACATCAGTCAGGTGTGTGAAACAGGGACAAAAAATATAGCAGTCTCTCATGTGAATTACCAAAAACTGTCCTAATTGAGGCCGAAAATACTGCGCTCCCACAGGACGTTACTGCTTATATTTAGGAGCTGACTGAGAAAATAGGTTTTTGGGGACTTTAAAACATTTTTGCTCTTTGGTTCTGATTTCCTTCTCCTCTGAGCTACACACAGTCTACAAACCTACCTGCCCACATGACCAAGACCACCACAATTATGATCATCTCTCCTGTCTGTAGATGGCGGGACTTGTCCAGGCCCTGCACAGTGGGGTCATCTAGAAGAAAGGGCCGAAACACAAAATTCTGAATACAATGTGCTGAATATTTTGTCCTTAGATAGAAGAGACAAAATGTGAGATACAGTAAAATGCAACAAAGCAGATCAACATCACAAACAATGGCTTCAAACATTGTGATGGAGCTGTGTTTCAGCTGAACACTGTGACTTTCACAAGGGCAGTGTTGCCTGCACTGTCAGTGAGGACTGGAAGAAACGGACAGTGTTTATCTCTCATGACTGATTTGCCATTTAATAAAAACCTGTAGTGGTTAGAAAATGTGATGGGCATTACCACATATCAATCCTGTAGCATTAATCCCCCTTTAAGTAGATTAACTATATGGGCCTATTTCCTCTCCCCAAACTATCTCTTTACCCACGTGTATGGAAGTCTTCCAGAGCACCACTCTTCCCAATTGCCTCTTTCAGTGAATCAAGTTGTCAAGGAACTGGCCCAGAATGCCAAGACTGTTCACATGAGAGCTATTCAGGCTCAGGGTCAATTACACTGCCACATTTGTCAGTCTTGGTAGTAGTGTGCACGGGCTTTTGAGCAGCACAGCGGGAATTTAAAATGACCAGAAATCACAGAAAAGTGCTTGATGCTAATTTATTGATATGTAATAAAATGTCACATCACAATATTTTTCTTGATTTCACAGTTGTAGCTGTTCTCTTGGAAAAACTGTGGTTATCAGGGCAGGCTGCACAAGCCTCTCATGGCTATCCAGGTGTCCTCCAGTTGAACAGAAATTACTTTGCTTGTCAAATGTTTGAGATCTTTGCAATTAGCTCTCTCTATTAGCTACAGGCTAACCGTGTGGGATCTACTTCCAGAGGAACTGTATAGCAAATGAGGTGGCATGAAACTCCCTCTGTCTCCTGCTAAGCCACGGTGGAGGGATACTTCCTGGTAGCAGCATGTAGCTTTCGCTCTGTGAATGCTTGCACTGAACTGGAGAACACATTTCTACATCAAATAAGAGCTTTAGATTTTCTCCTCCATCTCTTACAGTCGCCTGGGATCACTTCACAGCCAGCGTGAAGAGGAGAAAGGATTACAGCTGGCCAACTCTTTCGACCCACATGTGGCAGCGTACCTAAGATACACCCACATCATCTCCTGTGTCATCCCATTGCACAGCAAGCTCTAGAGTTGAAACCAGGCTGCACATTACACTGAAATGTCATATCAGGCCTCAGGTCAGTGCTCCTGCCAGTTGTTCTCCACTTTATTAATCCCACATCGCCTCTATGTGTATGAACCCAGCCCACTCTGTAATATAGCTCTTCTGTGTATATGAAACGTTATGCAGAGTTGTGTCTATGCGCAGAGAAAGTGCTGGTTGCAATGACGGGATGACAGCTCATTAAGGCTTTTCAGTAATCTTTTAGGCTTTTGTATTCTACAAGACTTTCCAACTGATCTTGGCGGCACGGTGGTACAGTGGCAACACTGTCGCCTCACAGCTAGAAGGTCGCAGGTTCAATTCTCATCTGTGGCACTGGGGGTGTGTCCTCCACCATGCCATCGGTGCCTGCTGCTTGAGGAAAGGGGCCTTTCCGTGTGGAGTTTGCATGTTCTCCCCTTGTTCACCTGGGGTATCCTCCATTAAAAAAAAAACCCACAAAAAACATGCAAGAGGGCGTCACGGTGGCGCAGCAGGTAGTGCGCGTGCCTCACAGCAAGAAGGTTGCCGGTTTGATCCCTGGGTCAGGTGGGCGGGGCCTTTCTGTGTGAAGTTTGCATGTTCTTCCCGTGCATGCTCTCTCCGGGCAGTTCGGCTTCCTTCGGCTTCCGACAGACCAAAAACATGCTTGTTAGGTTAATTGGTGACTTAGGTGTGACTGTGAGTGTGAGTGGTTGTTTGTCTATATATGCTGCCCTGCAGTCGGCTGGCGACCGGCTCAGGGTGTACCCCGCCTCTCGCCCGTTGACAGCTGGGATAGGCTCCAGCCCCCCCCCCCCCGAAAGGGATAGTCGGGGTATAGAAAATGGATGGATGGATGGAAAACATGCAAGAAGATCACCACCTGACCAATGGTGATGAAAGGAACTGGGTCCCCAGGCGCCGCTGTTGGCTGGCAGCCCACCGCTCCTGGTCCACTGCAGAGGAAGGACGGACCAAGGATGGATCAAACACGGAGAAATAATTTCACATAAGCATGGCGTGTGCATGTAGTGCATTGCATTGTTGTGTGAGATAATAAAAAGTACGTTTCTTCTTTTTCTTCTTCTTCTTCTTCTTCTTCTTCTTCTTCTTCTGTTTACAGCTTTCTAGTTCATCCAATGACTATATATCTTGAAAGAGTATTTTTGGTGCATGCAGGCTGTGCAGCATGCTGATAAAAGGCCAACAGTATGTATTTGGTCATATTTTATGCAGTATGTTTCATACCACAGAGTGAGTGAACAGAATTTTCAGATGACCTGAATAACATGTCCTGCTGCTGTATCATACATATTTTATGTAATATGCCATGTGATGCTCTGCTAGTGGAGAATGAGCGGATTGTGGCGCCTCCGGTGCACCAAAGAGTTTGTGTTGAGATAATTAGTCGACCTTCCTTCTGCTCGTTCCAAATCCCGTGATGTTGTTGGTGGCTGTGAACTGTGTCGGGAAGCCGTGTATCAACACAACAGGGGTGGTGTAATGCTGTCACACAGATGCATCATGTGATTTATTCTTGTATTATGTCTATGTGAGACTGATCAATTGCTTTTTAGGTTTCATTTCTCTGCTGCTGCACTGAACTTTGAGAATGAGAAGAACAAATTAGAGATATTAAATTGAATAGACAATAGCTCCCGAAATGTTAATCCCCTCATTTTCTCAGTTTAGGAATCAGGTCTTCATTTTATCAGCTGTGGCTGCCAGCTGTGCACTGAAGTTTGTACAAAGACAACACAACCAACACAACTTTAAACAAAAAGCAACACATCCTCATAATTGAAAAGCTGTATTTCTATAATATTTGGCAGCTTTGCTCAAAAAGTGATTTGAATGATTCATTAATTATCAACACAGCTGCAGATCATTTGTTGTCGATCTACTAATCAATTCAGAAACTGTCAGTTGTGATTTCACCATTTTCTCACTGAGCAGATCAGCTGCCTGTTAACTTGTATGCATAAAAACATGAAGATGTGAAGTTGTGCATCGAGCGAACGGTGTGTAGCCTATGTTTGTATCCGTGCCGTTAATGGGAGAGCCTGGGTGTAGCTTCTGACTCAGCAAAGACAGCCTGGCATCTCTTTGATGTATAACACAGTAATTGTGTCTAAGGGGACCTCCTACCTAGTTAGGTTTGACTGCTCACGGCATACATCCTTTGAAATGATTCTCTTTTTGCTCTCTCATGTGAAGCAGCTTGACAGCTTAGTGACAGCTTAGTGACAGCAGGTGACATTTTCAGCGTGTCTTTTGTTTGGGAAGGATTTTTTGGACTGACTGTGGCATCAGGCTAACAAATACAGCATGTTCATTTTACCACTCTTATCACAGATGTCCAATGTAAATACTTTGTTTTCCCTTCATTATGCTGGAATTATACTGAAAAAAAGCAACTGCACATACATAGACATTGCTTAAGATATTGCTTACAACAAAAATGTAATATTCTTATGTCCATCTATTTGCTGCACTTAAAGCCAGACCCTGCTCCTCTGACCACAATGGTTCGCCCTTGAAGTCCAAGCACAACACATAAATACATACTTTGAATAGGGTTCCATGCGACTAATGGAATTGAAACAGAAAGACATATTGATCCTAGAAATCCCCAGTAGCCCCTTTAAATTCAAATTCTCCGACGACACATGGCACATACCATCTTGCACAGAAATGCTTTGTATGAAATGGATGGAAGCTGAATCTTTCCAGGCCAGGTACATTCAGTGGCATTTGCACTAATATGCAATCACATTATCAGAGAGAATTGCATTGAGCTCAAGAGAAAAAAAATAAAAGCATTATTGATTCGTGAGTATCATAGCTTCGGCTCTTGTGGATGCCTGGTACATACCAGAAATCAATTTAGTTTCAATAGGAGGCGCTTGGCTGTGACAAAGGATCTCTGAAAATGGTTCCATGATGCTGGAGCCAGCTAGTTTAAAAAGGCTTTTAAGGAACATTGATCAGCAGCAAGATCCTGAACAAAAAGTGTCACATTAAATTAAGGTTCATTAATGTTTATGAGGAATACATACGACATGTTGTTATTTTAAGGGGGAAACATTGTAAACATCCTTTCAGAGCTGGCAAAGGCTTGGTAAGAGACAGAACTGTAATATTAAAAAAACAATAGAAATTCAGTAGTTGTGGAAATTAACAGTATGGCCTCAAAACAGTATGTAGTAGAAAAGTCTAGTTTCTCATGTTGATGACCATCAGTGGCCTCGATTCTTAATGTTGAGTTAGAGTAAACAGGACAGGTTACCAACCTGTTAGCTAATATGGCTGATCATTAGCCGGCTGATGCAACATACTGTACAGTTTAAAAGGGAAATCAGGGTAATTAATGTAGCTGACGTGAAAGTATATTTGCAAAAGTCTATTTTTTCTGCTCTGGATGGAATGGATGAAAGTGTGAGACAGTAAAAAGCTCCCAGATCTTCCCATTAAGAGTGATCCAGCCAACTTTTATGAAAGCCACAGTTTACTATAGCAAGCATCAACACTGCACTCGCTAACATGATTCAAATGTCCAGTGGTACCATTGCTAGCACCTTATCTTTATTGTAATTTAGCTGTTTATACAGGATTAAAAGCTCAGATGAAACGTCAAACATTTAGCATGCAGACATGTTTTTTTATGTTGTTTTACTGGTTTTCCATCACACCAGCAGAGCTAATTAGGTTATTTGTCTTTGCAGTCATTCAGCTAGCGTCTTTATCTGAGACCGGGATATTAATATCACAATATTAACAGGCTATGTATTAAAAGAGTATTAATCACAGCTGTTGTTTGTGGATATTTCCCTGGTGATGTGTGCATTGTGTGTGTGTGTCACTCTTTCCACAATAAATTTGCCAACAACATCAGAATCTACAATACACAACAGAGCCAAACATGAGAAGAGAAGCTGAGCAATAAACACGACAAGAGTTATGTAAAGAAACTTGATGTTATTGGACTTTGAAAGTGGGGCATGAGAAGTCAGCAGTGCTGGCGTCAGATTTATGGAGAGCTGACACTGATTGCTTTTACACTTCGAAAAACAAACTCCCACAAATGAAGCTCATCCACCAAATGGGCTGTTTTTCTGACCCACTTGGATCCCAACAAATCCTGATTAATGTTGCATCGTGAATGTTTTCTGAGAGTCTTGGAAAACCAGTAAGGCTGTAAGTCCTTTCATGCTCAGCACTTTGTTCACATATTGATGCTAGTTAGCTTTCTAAAATCCACTGCTTTAATTTCCAAACCAAGCACAGAACATCATTTCCTGAGTGTTTGATGTAGAGCAACAAGAAAGGAGTGTAATGCCAGTGCTTGTATTAGCGTAATGGAGAGCACAGAAGCTCCTGTGTTGAACTTGAGCCTGAATTTGTCTCTTTCTCTTTTGCCGATCTTGCCAGCTTAACTAATGGTACCAAACCTGAGTCAGCTGAAGAGAAACATTTATGAGTCACTTGCATCAGCACTTCCTATTTTCACAACCTCAACTAGACCATAAGATAACAGAGGAATTAAGTGTCAGGCCTGGGTCGAGACCAATGTCAAATGTAATTGGCTCATCCCGAAAATCATGGCTGAACTAATGCAGAGAAGATTAGCAAAGGAGTTTCCTCTGAAACGCAGACTCTTCTCAAATGCTTATAATAGAAAGCAAATAGCTTTTTCTCACTCTTCCCTCATCTGCGCTGGAAGAAATGGAGAGCCACTGAACATATTCTCTATTGGTCACAGTCTTCATATTTCCTCCAGCCCATGAGCCGAGCCCAGACACTGGAGCCGAAGTGTTTTAGAGTGTGTGTCACAATCCTGATTAGGCACACGGGTTGATATAGAGTTGCATAAATTCAGAGGAGCTTGCCTGCAGCCACGCTTGAAGAGTCTGTCAATAATGAATTGTTGTCTAGCAGAAAACAAGAAGCACATAGAGACCCCTCAGAGAGACCCTGCGAGAGGAGGCTTCAGGTTACAGTTATGCCGGCACTAGGCTTCACCTCCTTTTCAATGTCAGGGTGCTTAAAATCATTCAACAGCCAGAAGAGGCTTTAGCACAACAGCAGGAAAAGCAAACGTAATGGTTGCTCCTGTCTGTGCCTGTGGCCTGTGGCTGTACCGTCTACGCTAGAATGAAAAGCAAAGCATTATGTTACGTAACAGAGTGAGATTGAACTGACCTGTTGTGACATCATCAATTAATTATAGTGCATTTTGACAAACTTTATATCACTTGAGGAGACGTTCTGAACTAACATGGTGCCTGGTAATTAAATGATATAAATTGTTAATGAATCTCATGAAGACACCAAAACACTGAATGAATCTATCCTACAAACTAATTGCCTGTGTGTCCAAAGCTCACACCTCTGTGCCACAAAACGATATGATTCTTTCACTGAAGTGAACATTTAATTTGTTCCTCGTTGCTTCTGCTTTGCCAGTTTGACCACGCTGGCCATGTTCAGCTAATAAAGGGATGCGTCATCCAGTGCAGCCTGTTGTTTTTTCTGTGTTTTTAATAGTTTTTAGTCTCCCTAGCAGCTGTAAGGGTGGCAATGTTGGTGTGCCTGTTGGCACCGCTTTTGTCCATACTGAAATATCTCAACAACTGTTGGATTGATTGCCAGGTAATAGGGTATAGACATTCGTGGTCCCCAGAGGATGAATCATAATGAGCTTAATGATGTCCTGGCTCTTCCTCTAGTTGCCCCATCAGGTCAAAATTTGCTCAATACTACAGTTAATGATCAAATAACCCTCAAAACCAATAGCAGTCCCATCAGCCTCAGCTGTACTTTGTGTTTAGTGCTAATTACCAACTGTTAGCATGCCAACACGCTAAACTAAGGTGGAGTACGGCCTCACAGAGCTGCTATCATGGCTGTAGGCTCTTAGTTTTGCGAATGGTTTTTTTAGTCTGACTCACAGGACGCAGGCTCTCGGTATAAACCTGCCATTGGCATTCTCCCACCCTTCCACTATCTGTGTGTTGCCATTTCCAAAAGTCGCTGTCTACATGAGACAACCTCTGGACTAGCATCCTACACGCTGAGAAGTTTTAATACATGTGGTTTGGAGCACACACACGCTATTTTGCAAAGGCACCATCCTGGGAAAGATGACTGTGACTGGTTTAAAGCAATGCAATATAAGCCAGAGTGTTTTTTTCCCCTCCACCAGAATGATAATGGGTTCTTTCTCCGGTGCTGGCACAGTGGTGAAACAAAGTGTGGAGATATGTCCGTCTAAACAAGACTAATAGTTTTGAACAATAATGGAGCTCCATGGAGGCAAGGAGATATAGACTCTGTGGCTACATACACAACTTGTGAGCAGGATAGGTTGGTTGTTGGTTGTCATGTTTTCAGATGACTTGACGATGATAACAGAAAGATAATTCCAGCCTTATCCTTTAGTTTTAAGAGGTTTAATGGTATTTGAGGAAGCAGGAGCCCCTGAACACAGACAGAAACACCTTTTTTTCAGATGAGCTTTGCCATTAGAAATTATCAATACCTGTATCTCAGAGCATACCTTGATTGGAGCTGTTGGAGGGGAAGCGGTCCGTCTTCTTGAGGGTGCGGAAATGGACCTTCTTGCTAGCTTGGCTCTCCCCATAGAGGCCAATTGACTGGACCTGGATGATGTAGTCTGTCTCTTCCTCCAGGTCCCAAAGAACACAAGAGCGGCTGGTGGTGTTGACTTCCCGAATGAATCGCTGCATGTGCCCTTCCTGCCTCTAGGGAACAAGACAATGGATTGATCTATTGAGTGGATGCAATAATCAGCAGAGTGGGCAATGAGTTGATCAAGGTCACCGCACAGAAACACCAGCCCTGTAAATGTGACTTGAAGAGGGACACTGTCTTCTGTAAAAAGTCTTGTTTCTTGACTTTATGACTTTCATCTTTACAGAGCAATAATGCATTAACAATGTATCACCCTCCAACATCGTAAAAAAAGCTACAAACAATCACAACCCTCAATATGGGCCCTGACAATCTGAGACGGAGGTGACCAACCAGAAAATATTCAAGGTGCTGGCGAACGACATGCTGAGTACTTCATTATGTTAACAGTTGGCACTTCATTTTTGCCATATGGAGTCCTGACAGGAAATTGAAGAGTTATGCCGTCAATATATTCTGATTAATTTAGGCCGCAAGTACCTTCAGTCACAAGTCTCAGACTTTGTTCTGACCTTTCTGAGTGTTATTGGAGCACTCAAGACCCAAAGCTGTTAGAATTATTCCTCCTACTTGCATGCAGAGCTCTCCGCTCACTGTACTCTCTAGCTCATCTGCACTTCAAGTGGCTTTGGGCCAGATGTCTGCTTCTGGTGTGTTTTTTATTGCCCTACCTGACAGAGAGATCTGATAAAACAAACAAAAACAAAACAAAACATATCACTCGTTGTGAATAATGAATGTAGTAATTAAACTGCCTTATACACTTGAGGCAATTACCAAACGTGTTGAAATTCAGCTAACATGATGAACATCAGTCGCATGAGTGAATAGTAAAGTTGAATAGCTTGCTTATGTTATGATCTGCATGAAGCATAAACATGATTACAGCAGCATATGGAATTCTGTCATGCCGTGTCAGCCTTCGTTGGTTCTCATATTTTAAGCCTTTGAATTTGTGCATGCTAAAAGAACGCAGTTTGGCAGCGTCACATGCTTCTGTGCATTCTCTGCTGTGGCCTTGTTGTCTCTTGACAGACCATGCCAAGTTTTACTCCAAGCTTGAAGGCAAGATTTAGTCAGCCTTTCCGCATGCTAAGCAGAGCTTTAAGGGGTTCCTAAGAATATACACCCAGATGAAAACACATCTTTATTTAACCAGGATCTTATGCGTATGTGCTGCTACTTACTCAGTATGCTGGACAGACTCATGTTAGATGAGGTGTTTGCTGTGCTGAGCTCACAAAACCATCTCTACAAACTCGGAGTGAATAAATCATCATTTCATTGTCTGAAAAAAAAACACATTGGGATTTTATCCCAATATGTCCCACAGGTTGTCAAGAGCTGTGACATGGTTGAAAATGGATTCCAGGTGAACGTCTTCATTCTAGCTATTGGCTGGTTGGCGTGCCAACAGCATTTCAACAGGACACGATGAAGGCTCAATGCCAAACCACCAATGGCTCCAGCCAAGAATAAAACTGATGTCATTTTCTCTTTTTGGGGCCGTTCTGCTAACCTGATTCACATTGGAAGTTTAGGACTTACCTGCTGCGAGATAGAGAAGCCAATTATTATATCTCCCTCTGGAACCTCCCAGGATACAGTTGCCGAGTCGGCCCGCAGGTGCATGACGGACACATTGACAGGAGCTGGTGGCCTGTCTGGAAGAAAGGAAACAGAAACAGAGGGATCTGTTAATCCACCCACTCCTCTAGATATTAGATTACCCGTGCCATCTGTGTCCACACTGCACCTGGAACGTCTTAAGCATTGTGTTGGCACTGTGAACATGGCACAGGTGTTTGCTTCTGAATTAAATGTGAATAACCAAGTCTCAAAAGCGGTCGGGTTTGTGGATGAATTAGTCAGCAGCACTGTGGGACACCGGCTGTGTGTCATCATGGTACATGAAGCTGTTAGACTGAAAATGCCATTTTTTAACAGCATCCTTTCTATAGTTTTGTCTGTTTAATGTGGATTTTGGAGTGGTTTCAGTAGTACTTTCCTGTTCATGGTTTTCAAATCCACTGTCCTCAGACAAATAAACCATCAGGCTGCCATCTCTACTGCGATTGTGTTTTTGAAGGGAAGACACTGATAGCAATACATCACTGTATCAACTCCTCTGACCAAACAACTATTTCAAAGCAGTAAAATCAAAGTGAACAGCTCAGTAAAATCCTTTACTAGCTGTTTAAATAAACTGCTTCCTTGCATTTTATTATGAACCTACAGAATTACTAAAATCACAGATGTGTATGAGTTTTTCACATTATCCCTCTTTCCCTTTAAACACCCTTATCAGTCCACCTGACACACTGGTCTGTCTAACGAAACCACAGTGTCTGTTTCACGTCCAGCTCCCTCTGATAGGCTTACGTTCCTTCACCCAGTCACATTGTGGCCATCTATCATGATTTGGTGCCCAGCAGATGTGCTGATTGTGAAGTGGGATAACAGCCTGGGAAAGTTAAAGCCAGGAGAAACAGAGGGGCGACAGATCTAATAGAGGACCTCGTACGACTTCACAATCGCTCAGGTCAGACGGATTGTAGCCTGCCTCACAGGAAATTTGCCATTGGCTGATTGTTTAACTCTGCATTCTCCTTACGCATTCTCCGTGTGTTATCGCTTTTAAAGTCCCTGTCACTACGTGAAACAACCTGAACCACCTCCGAGTTAGCAGCCTACAAGCTGAAAATGGCAAGTTACCCTAACCTGGTCGCTAATGAAATTAAATTAAACAAGCTAGCAGCTGTCACCTTCTCTTTTGGGGGGATTTAGTCATTTTAATACCAAGGCTCGCCTCCACATGTGCAAATGTTGCACAAAAACAAGTCCCCACTTCCTGGCTGCATCCTGGCCTTAGCGACACCCAGGACGATTGTGATCAGTTTGAAGAAATACAAGTGAGAACGCTTTTTTCCCCTGAAAGAAAGATAATGGGTTTAGCCTGACCTTTCTCCAGCGCTAACACTGCGCTAAAATGAAGAGCAAAGATGGGTCTAGCTATGTGAGACTAGATGGAGGAGCTAAGATCTGATTGGCTGGGCAGATGGGGACCTTGAGGCCATCCTCAGGGCTTTTGATGTGAGTGTGGGGCTAATGGACTTTGTGTGTTGTCACAGAAGGTAACTGGTGCTATGATGAGAGGGTCATGTGAGTGGAAACATCTTGAGCTGTCAGATATGTGAAAGCAGTCGCAAAAAGAATTATGAAGATGGCATTGGAGAAGACGATATATATATATATATATATATATATATATAAAAGTATAGATGGAATAACACGCTTTGCCCATTGAGTTGTAACTTCAGCATCACAGCTGCTCTTTAAGAAACAGTAGTAAGATTTCTAGATACGGCTTTCTGTAGCGCTTCACTACAAAGCAAATATTAATTGACATTTGTACAGTCAATTTGTATTTCAAACGCTTTTATTAACTCATGAGGCATGGGCATAATAACCCATAACACAGTCGTCTTGAGATGACAGCCAAAGGCATGTGCTGTACAAGGACAATATTTCATCCAAAAAGTGCACTTCAGAGAGAAAGATGAAAGGCAAAATGATGAAATTGGGGGCTATTTCAAATGATTTGCTGTTTTCTATATCGGCTCCTCTCACATCCCTCTCCTCTTATCTCACTGTGTCTCCCTTTTTATCTGTCCTTCTCTCCTTCTTGCACTTTTGTCTGTGTTATCTCAGAGACAATCAACGATGCCCTGCTCTGTGCAAAAGGTGACATTGAGGCAGATCTCAAGACCCGCGGGTCAGACGAGGCTATCAGTCTCCCTCTGTCAGCCCTTGTGGCATTATGAACCAAGGGATGGGGGGGTCAAGGTCAGACACAGGCACGGCGCTCGGTTCCTCAGGCTCGTGACACACTCAGTGATTGGTTTCCGGAGGGAGAGCGAATAAGATGAACAAGAGGCCAGGCTAATGCTTAGCCTGCGATAGAGAGCACGAGAGGAAATTAATGTTCCTACTGTGGGAAGAAAGTGGGCTTAGCTGTTGGATCACTGTTATCAAGAGGTTAAGAGGTTACGTCTGTCTCATTTTATCCACTTAATGGGAAGCTTATGGAAGCATGTGCTGTAATGTGTTAGGTTGGACATACAGTAGGTTAAGAGGAAGGAAAAGGCACATATAGTATGTATTGTCCTTTATCTTTGGGAGAGCTGTGGTGAATGAGTCATACATATATTTACAATAATGGCTCCTATGTCCTTGTGCCTTGGTTATGTCTAACTGGCAGCTAATTTAGTGTCATGAGCTTTTGATTATAATTAAAGCGATTATCAGAAAACTTACATCATAACATGCTGAGACACTGATTGGCTGAGATGCACTTAACAAACCCCTCCTCAGGCGATTAATTTATATTTTCGCAAGCTTTTATTTCTAAAAGCCCCACACAAGCTTAGATTCATGCAACTGAATCATCCCCAATACACACTTTGCCAAAATACAACCCAGATTCCAAAAAAGTTGGGGCACTTTGTTAAACGTAGATAAAAACAGAATTCAATCATTTGCAAACGAACCGTGCCGGCATCAAATTCAGAATAAATATATATTTACAAAAATCAAAGAAGTTGATGAGGTGAAACATTAAACATATTGCCTTTGTATTGCTTTCAGTTGAGCTTATGTAATAGGGATATTGATTTGTTTTGTAAGAATAAACCTGACTTATTAACACTGTCAAGCCTAAACTGCCATCAGGATGCGTGGAGCAGCACACACACTCTCCAGAATCAGCTGCAACATTTATCCAAGACATGACACGTCCATTTCTTCTGAAGTTCATTGTCCTTTAGGTAATGGGGGTTACAAACAGTCACGCATGAGCAAAAAAGCAGCCAGTAACCATGATGCATTGTCTGCGGGTCATTTACTGGTGATGGAGCGAGTGGCGGTTCAGTTGAAGTGGGCTATGACTCATCACTAATGTATAAGTGCCCTCCTCCCATATGATGTTTCTGTTGCGTGCGGCGGAGCAGGACGAGTGAATTTTCAACTTGAGGTACCGAAGAAAGGTGACTTTTTTGGCTGTAGACCATAAAGAGCTAAAAACACAAGCTAACATTGCTGTATTTATTTCAGCTAATACAGTAGAAGCTCATGATAAATAAGAAAATTCCCAATATTTAATCACTGTTGGCTCATGAGCAGACAACAGATGCTGCAAATTTCTGACACAAATATTTTTATTGATGCAAAGTCCAATAGTCCAATCCTCTTCCAACGCTCCCTTCCAGCTTGTTTGATGTTCCCTTCTGCAGTATTAAGTGTCATTGTGGATACTTCAATGTTTGTTGTTGGCCACGCGTTCCTGAGTAAGCCCCACTCCACAGAATGGGTTATATAAGATCTGAAATCAAACAGCAATAGGTCACGGTGGCCGAGGCGTGTGTCAGAGCAAACAAATGGTGAGACCCTCTTGGGATGTGGGTGCGCTGCCAGGATGAATCATAGCATATATAGCCAAAGCCCAGCAAATCAGCTACTTCCCATCTAACCAGAGTGCACAGAGAGATAGTGAAAGAGCAGGTGGATGTCTGAATGGCTGACGAGCCACGTGGAAAGGAGCCCAGTCTGAAATTGTGAGAGTGAGGTACGGCCATGGCATCTTATATTTTGTCCTCTGTATTTGCTTGTGAAGCACAACTGCGCAATATATCCTGACTTAGGCGTCATTTTTTTTTTATTGGATGCTTGCACTGTATATTCAGAGCATCAGGAACGAGATTGATGGGAAATGCATTTTATGGTCAAACGAGAAGATTTTAGATTCATCCCAATGAGATGGCTTGTTCAGCTTTGGATAGCAGGCCACCTCGGACAACCGTGACACTCAGATTGGACAGAAACAGGAAAATGAGATGTGAGTGAAAAAGTGGAGATGGCATCAAGTGTCGGATTTAGCAGGAACACAACATGACGGATGACATGTCATCTCTGTTTCACTGTCTCCAGGAACCACCTCTGTGTTTGCTTTTAGTACCTGATATGGATTACTGAATGATTGAGCTCATGAGCAAATAAAAATGTCACCAAGCTCCAGTTGAACTTATTGTTTAAAGGCCCTTCAGCAGACGACGTAATTCTGTTCTTTCTCTTAGAAAGTGTGGCAGCAGAGCCGGTGACCAATTACCAGGCTCCACTTAGTATCAGACACACTCTGCAGATTAACCCTTTCTCTTATCTTCTTTAGACACTTTTGAACCCCGTTCTTTCCTTTGAATGAGTTCAAACGATAAAAGCAATTTGCAAGCTCACACGCTCATTTACAGTTGGTAGTGTGACAAAGTGGCATTCGCTCTGTGACTCCGTGTCTCAGACAGAGACAGAAGCTGCTACTACTTCATTTTACAAGCAATATGAAGTCTAACACGAATGAGTGCACCGCTCAGTGTTTGCTAATAAATGTTCAAAAATGTTCCAGATGATTGATCAGCTCACCAACAACACAACAAAACTCCCAAAGGTGCATAATTCACATCGCTTTAAACACACATAGGAGGCAAACACTGCCGTTTACTACGACTGCCTGTGTTATTGATCATATTTCAGTCTCAATTACCTCTAAGCTGGTGACAGTTTGAAGGACTGCTTGTAATGTAATCCTTCTCTAACACTAATAATGCCTCAGTCCCCTGTTAGATCATGTATTCACCGGCATCTTATCAATAAAGGCAATAACTCAAAACAGGTGCCCTGAATTTTGATGTGTTGCCCAGTTAATCTTCAAACAGCTTCATCTGGATGTGTTTCAAACCCAGTCGTGGGAAGTCTAAACGTTCTCCTCGACACAGCAGGAGGTTGTCACACTGCTGCTTGTGGGCCTCCATGCTGCAAATTGCCTGGTAGTGGAGCTCTTAAGCAATGTCGTGCTGGTTTAACTCAGCTGCAGCACTCTCTGCCCCTGTATTACCTTTGAAGACCATTTTCTTGTTTCATCTTCGAGCTCTATTCCCTTCAGAGATCCTGCCTCTCTTTCAAACACGATGCCATGTGTGAGAAAGGACTTCACGTGATCAGTGCTCGAATCTCTAGAACATATTTAGTGCAGCATCAACAGTATATTTGGATCCAGATGAAAGGGCTTGTCCAGCCAGGCATGGCTAAGTCCTATGCTTTTTCCTATACATTTTAGAGCCTCGCTACAGTAGGAGCACTTACTGTGTCTTCCTTTAGGTACACTCTGTCTTCTCCCTTACAGACTCTGAGGCCGAGTGGGAACAGATGGGACCGGGTGAAAGTCTAAGGTTAATGTAATCACTGGCCAAACCCTGAGGCTTTTCAGCCGCAAGCTAACATTACTTCAAATCTATAAAGGCTAGCATGTAGGGATGTGCAGTATCAGATCTATGAACAAGTTGTTTACAATCAGTTTGTAATCTTATTGGCTGCAGTGGATTCTCACTGGTTTTATAGATCTAAACACCAACAAGTGTGAGCTATTGTATGAAACTCAAAACACTGATGTAGGAGTGAATAAAATCCATGTTTTTCCACACACCGCTGTTGTATTTGTCTGCCATGTGACAGCAGAATAAATTACGACAACATGAGCAAACACTTGCCCTCACTCTGATGGATTCAGCTCTAATACACAACGTCTATTTGTCAAGAATGTGTCGCCAGGTTTACGAACAGCAGATTGCCAATTTGAAGAATGATATGAGCCTAGCCATCCAAATCAATCCAGCAAATTCTAATTCACATTAGCTTACTGCCTAAAGCCCTGCTAGGCCTCATGAGGGATTAATTTCCAAACATGTTTGTTTTCAGACTGTGTGAATGTAAATAAGAGTTCCTACACTGAAGTATTTCTTGTCAGTTTGGACCAAGAACAACCTCTGTGAGTTTACACTGTCTGACTTGAAAAGACTGCATCATACTGCAATTTTTCTCAATGACATTCAGCTCAATCTGTCATGTGGACCAGCTGTAACTTCTGCAGGTTTTTACAAATCTGCAGTGTTACCAGTCCAAATTTCAAGACCTGTGCCACGTAGATTATTGTGTAATCGTGACTCACGTTGAAAAGCATGCTCAGCGGATGAGTGAAAAGCTTTTCAGTAGGTGAGATGAAAGAAAAGCAAGCTTTATTATATGCCAGCATTCACCATCCACCACTGCATAATTTCAGTATCACTCTCAGAATAATTAAGGAAGTTCCATTAATTGAATTACCAATGAGAGACCACTGAAATCCTCTCTTTTGCTGCTTTGTTAGATAGTAAAATATTTTATGGACAACCTCAGCGTGAACCAAAGAGGCTTACAATTAATTTAGACCCTTCTCTGAATGACGTGTCACAGTGAATCCCTAAGTCTCATAGCATGCACAGAGCTTGCAGTAATGAATTCATTTTCATTTACTTTGAAGCTCATTGCAACAGCCAAATTTCTATTTATGCGTGCCATGTTCATTATTCTAGCAGCAGCTCCTCTGGCTCTTGACAGCCCGCATGCAGAACTCCACTGAGATCAGAGATGCTCTTGCGTTTCGCATGTCAGCGCCAGAACATGACAAGAGCTCTGAATATCTGTATCAGGCACCCAGTACACACACACACACACACCCACAAAAACGGTGAAGTGCCAGTCTGATTCTCTCAAGGCGCTATCACATGTAGGACTCAGTTCCCTTGAGAGGCGAGGGAGGAGGTGATAGACTGGTAGATAAAGAGACAGAGATACCGTGGATGCACATATACGGACACACATAGAAAAGATCTCTGTCACAGAAACGAGAAAGATTCACAAACTGAGCTTGTAATGAAAATAATGCAAAAAATGATTATACTGGGTGCACAGACACTCTTGTAAATGAGACCGCATACAGTTTAACCACAGACGATGTCACTGAAGGCAACGTTGGCAGCACAGCTGGTGTTTCAGTGGCACGTTATGTCAGAGAAGTGAATGTGTTTACAGCTTTTACAAGTAACAGTGTTCAGTAGTGCCATGGTTTTAGAAGAGGGTTGAGAGAAAGTGCCTTCCAAGTGAGCAGACACAAAGGGAAAAGGCTGGATGTGGAAGTGCAGATTCTCAGACTCTTTAGGAAATTATTGACAGGTTTCTTGTTGTAAACGTTGATATATTATTATTATTATTATTATTTGATGCTTAAGAAGGGAAAACAGCTGAGGTTATCCTTCAGGGTGTTATGTAGCAGTGAATTTAAGCCTAAAATTGTCACCATGTCTTCTTTTTATTCAAAGAAAGTAAGGACAGGTGTAACAACCCTTCTTGTGCTTAAGCATGCTTGCAATCTCTTCTATATCTCACAAACAGGTGATACTGGATGAGCTGGCTGTTATACTGCCAAAATAAAGTGAGTAGAGCTGAGCATGAAAACAATATTGTAGGTCCTGTGTGATGCGTGTGAGTGAATGAAACTGGGTGCATCATCAGGTGCAGATTAAAGCAGAGACTTGTTCACGTTCTGTAATATATCATATAAGCTAATGTCACATTTCACTAGGATGCAAAGTGCACAGTAATTGAGTCCACTGCTATAGAGGCTTATACTTACTTGCTCCTACCAAGAACATGTCGCTGCCAAAAAGCAACAGGACCACGGAGTTGACCAAAACAAGCAGACGAGCCATGTCTCGATGGGTTTCGTCGCTCTCCTCTGATTAAAACGCAGACGTCCTATGCTTGAAGGGCAACTAAATAACTGCAGTTCATTTTTTTAACAACATGCTTGAATTCCCTTCAGGAATGGATGAATGGACGCTTACTGGCCGAGTCGGGCTCGAGCGGGTCAATAAATGGATAACCAGTCAAAGTACGTAACAATTGATGCCTCCAGAAACATCTTGTCGAGCCGAGACGTGGTTCTTCATTCAGGGGTTTAAATCCACAAGTCCTTCGTCCATGTTCTCACGCGGACGGACATTAAATGTGGTGGCTGAAACTGTTGACTTCCCATCGTCCCCGGGTTCACACAGGCACGAGGAGGTCGTGGAAACGATGACGCTCACAGGCTCGTCGCGTGCCCTCAGCACCGCGGCCAGCGCCTTAAGTTTTCAGACCGCGCTCGCGCCCCGAGGCTCACACCTGACTGTTGTTCATTCACGCACGCGGGGTCGCTCGTCCTGCAGTCCTTTTCGGTAGCAGCCTATAACGTGCAGCCTGTAACAGGTCCTTAGCGCTTCAGCTCAAGTGCACGCGCAGCATAACCATGATTAATCTTCCACGTGCCATTAGAGGAGGGGGCAGCGGCAATACGCCCACCTGGGCTGCAGCCACTGTGTTCACACTGTAGCCTGCTTCTCCTGCCGCTCCAGTATTTCATTAGCAGTACCACAAGGTGATATTTACCGCAATAAGGTGAGCAGTGTTGATGTAAGAGAGTATTGCCATGTTGCTTTGCTCGACAGACCGGATGCTCCAGCCTTCACTAAACTTGTGATGAGAAATGTCATAGCCGTGAAGTGTTTCATTCAGCCATCGCCCCTGTGATCTGCACACAACCCCAGCAGCAGCAGCAGCAGCAGCAGCAGCAGCAGGTCGATGCTGCTTCAGGGCCATCACACACCGCGCAGCCCCCCCAAAAACACCCCGTGTTATCAGGAAGATGAATCACGTTGATAAGCTGAGTGCATTGCCTCCTGGGACAAGCGTTTCACGTCCGATTGCTTGTCTATAGGGAATCTGCCGGCACATACTGCGGTCCATACTGAGAAGAAGTCATCAGATGTGTGGGAGACTACTTCTTAAACAGCTTCCGATTAAAGACAGATGAGTGGATGTGGAAATCAGATAATACGAATTTGAGTTTAAAACAACAACAAAGGGACAAAAGTAAATCCTGAGTTTGCCCTCTTTCCAAACTTTACCTTCACATCTTTGTTTGTTAAATTAACCATTTAGAGAGGTTTTTGTGGTCAAGAAAAGACACACAGACACACACTTCTGAGGTGTTACCATGGTTTCTATGTGATCATCAGTCCTCCTGTAAGCCAGAGGAGACAGAGGCTTTTGTTAAAAGAAAAAAAAAACAAAACATGATCATGATACTCTCACCTGTTACCGGTGAACCTGTTTACCTGTGGAATGTTCCGGATGTTCAGCATTCCACATCTTTCCCAAACTGTCCCCCCAAAAAGCATTGGCAAATTCTGTTTTATTTCTATTTTAGACAGCGTCCCAACTTTTTTGGAATCGGGGATGACGGCTGTCTATTTGCACATGTTTGTGGCATTTATCTCACTGTGAGCTTTTCAGTTTTCTTGAATGGAGACGCTGACAGGTGGGGCTGCTGTGGTTAGCACTCTCTGCCCTGCCTGTGCTGTGTGATGTGAAGTCAGTATATTATAGAGGCTCCACTGAACAGCCAGACGGTTCCATTTCTTTTCAACTTGTGTGTCAAACATTATTTCCTTTCTGTTATATACTGAGCCTGCCTATAATACAAAATCAGTTGGATTTTCTACTTGCAGTTTAGAGGTTTTCAGCGAGAGTTACACGATGGCTTGTTCCACTGCAGCTCGACCTGCTGTGCTTACACTTTATATCAAGGTACATGTTCACTATTAACTAGCTGCTTATTAGCATTCATATTCACTCTTTATTAGTCATGGTAAAGCATGCATTAATGCTTTACTGAAAATATTCTACAACTAGGTTGGCTAATAAAGAGCAAACATGCTACTAGTACAGTGTGCATGCTAAATGGTGAATATGTGTATCTATGTGTTACCCATATTGTTCAAATGAACAGTAATCCTGAGACTAAAAATCTGGAAGATACTATGGTGCTGTGATTTGTGAACAAGGAGCTTAATTCTCTCCACATTCTTTCCAGTAAGTTGGGATGATTTTCAGAGGAGAGAGAGAGAGTTCTTGCCTCACACACAGCTATACCCGAGACTGTACCTGGCTGGGGATTTATATCCTTCACCCCTTAAAAAAAATCCTCTTGCTGTCTCTTTTCAGTGCTGTAGATGTTAGCCCTCCTTCACATTAAAGAGAAATACCACAGAATGATGTCGCACTAGCCCTGCCGCCTTGAGCTGTAACATGAGCCAGAATTTATGCAAAGTCTTGGCAGCATTACTTCCTTCCCTGTGTCATAAATTACTTTAATCATTGGTTCACGTGGAACAATTATTAGAGGACATAAATCTGTCTTAACAGCAAGTCGTTGACTGGTTGGATTACAACATGATTGAAAACATTTTAAAGATGTTGTTATCAGACCTCTCAAGATCCAGACACCAGTAGTACAGACCAACTACTGTATCACTGTCACAAAAAAGGCAACAGACTGAAACTTTGAGACAATAATTCTTTTATTGTTCCCAGTTGGCTGAATAAATGTCAGCATTGTACATTTCTGCAAACCACATATATTCAAACTTAAGTTTCTTTACCCATGACAACACTGTGGTGAAGGGCTGGTTAGGTTTAGGTACGTAAGGGTCCGTAACAGATCATTTTTTTTGCTTAAAATACCTTGATTTATCTCATATACATGGACAGGTAATCTGAACTACATCGCTTTGACACCTATAGAAACGTTAATCCATGTATTAAACATACAATGTTAATCTGTGGTTTGCAGAAACATACAATGCCACATTTTATTCTGGTGACTGTATTGTTTCATATTAATCAACACACTGAGGAAAATGAGGAGCAAGAATGGCAAGAATTTCCACATCAGGTCCACCTTAAATAAAATACAGTAGCAACCGCTGTCTAATGCAAGAGCTGCTGTAGTCTGTATTTGAGGTTGGGTTTCCACGGAGCTTGGAGTCCCTCATAATATTTTCACTCCTCTAAAAGGCCTATAAAAGTAATTGATATGAGTGGAAAACAGAAAATAGTGAATAATTGATCAAAGTGGTAGATAGATTGATGGGTGGCTGATTTACAGAAGCATTAAACAGAGAGTGTTGGAAAGCTAACAAAAGCTTCACTCACATTAGAAAATGTGCAATGATGAATTATATGAACGGCTTTCAGTGGAACTGAACCGATCTATATGAGCAGCACTCAGGCTTATGGCTTTTTAATTTTGCATAGAAGCACTCGACATGCTCGCCACTTCATTTCTGCTTCACTCTAATTTTGGACGGAGTTGTTTGTTTTCAGCATAATTGCTTGCCTGCACCAGTGGCCCCTTTTGCTCAGCTGTTTACTGCATGAGGGAGAGTCGTCCTTCAGAGTAAAACACTGGGTCCTACTAAATGAATTCAAGCTTTGTGCACAGTAATAGATGGATTTTCTCTCTTGCAGCATTTGTTACTGATGATTTGTCTGATGCTGAGTTACACACGCACCCCTGCAGTTCTTGGAATATTGAAGCAGAGAATTTATTTCTAACAGACTGACAGTGAAATAGTGTGGCTCTAATGACTGTAGAGCTGACCTATTGTCTCAGTTGCACCGAAGGTTATGCGTGCTCTGTTTTCTCCAAACTGGTGTGACATCTTTCCATTCAGACTCAGTTGCTGACTGTCTGCGTTCACAGAGGAATATTTCACAGATTGCATGTAGAAATGATCTTGTTTATTGCTGTTAAGCGCTTTAAAAGTAGACATGGAGTTTCCTCGCAGTGTCAGCTTGCCATCACCTCAGCATCAAGAGACATTTATAGTAGAGATGCACAATACTGGAATTTTGCCAACATCCGATATGCCAATATTTTCCAACTCCTTTTGGCCGATTACCAATATATATTTTTTTCTAGCTAATTGCAGAGAGCGTCAAATCTCTCCACATCATAGACATACTTGTGCCGCATGTGCATAATTAATCTTATCGACTGGGCTGATATTGATATTATTGTACATCTCTAATTTAGTGCAGGTGTATGACTGACAGGATATTAATGAAATCTTTAAACACAGAGCTTTTATTTCCTCTAAGACAGTGATTCTCAATCTTATTTGTTTGACATGTACTCACAGCTCTATCCAATGATCCAAAGTGCCCCTGCATGGTCACCATCTGTCATGTTCCAAACGTGTTCATTTTAATTTGATGTTATTTATCACTGCTAATTATATAAAAGGAGATAGAATTACAATTATTTTTACATAGAAGATATAGTGATCCTGCAAATGTGCTTCGACTGTGCCCTTTTTGCTTTAGCCACTGTGTACTTTAAAGAGTGTGTCACCTTCACATTGCTGGACTGTTGGATTAATCTTAAGCGCTTTAACATAGAAATAATTTTATGCAGGCAGTGTCTTAAAGAGCTTGTTTTTAATGAATACATTAAGTAGGCAAATTTGCAGAGGACCCTTCTAAACAGCAGAGGGTCACCTTCAAACCTCTTTGGGGGTTTGAACCCCATTTATCCCGACTCCCCTGCTCTATTCTTCACATTTTTTCTGTGTTGCTTAGTCATCATTTAAATTGGAAACATTCAAACAAGATCTCGTGAGGACGGGGTTTAAAATACCACAAAAAAAGAAAAAAAAACTTTACCTGGCAAGAGGAAAGAATCAGAATGTTAATTGCTTGGTGTTCAGTGCCCAGCAAGAGAACTTTGTAAGTAATGAGAAGACAGAGAAGTGGCAGGGATTTAATAAGCGACTGCAGGCATAGACTGTTCATAGTTCACTTCGTCCATCCTCCTGATGACTCGCAGGTACTTACAGTGTTACACTGGAAACAGTTTGCTGGATGACACCCCGCAAAATCCAAAGAGCTCTCTGGCTCGGCGATAAAGCAGTTACGTATCAGTCCTCATTAAGTAAAATGTAAGGATGGGATAAAAGCATTGTGCTTCTCCCACAGTGCACTGCACAGTAGTTACTTAAGAAATTGTAAATGCAGAAGAAAAAACTCACATAGATGTGTGTTTTACATGTGATCTGGACACCCCACCTCCACTTTTACATGTATTCTTCTTGATTTTCTTCTTTATGACATTGAATGTAAAGATTAAAAAAAAGCAGGCAGATAGAAAGCATGGTGGAAGACACAGCCATCCAAGGTCAAAGCCACATATATGAATATTTACGTTGACATTTGGTACACAGACCACCAGGAGAAGGGAGACGGTGACAGCAGGGATCTTAAAATGGGCTGAAGCACAGCGCTGCATACTGATCAGGGATGATGAGCTGTCTTGTTGGCGAGCTAACAAAAGACTCATAAGACACAAGATATCAGGTGTTGCCTCTTCTGCAGCTGTCTAGTGAAAGGTTTATGTGCCTGTATGGAGTTCATTTAGCTGAGAGACGGATGCATTCATTCCTTCGTCTGATTCCTCATTAGTGACTCCTCTCTTCAAACCGATGAGATCATTTCGTCCTCTAACGCTCAACAGTGGCGACAGAAGGTCTAAGAGAGCATTTCAGCCCACATTGCGTAGGCCAGCAGTATCCTTCAGTACTTTTTACTGCACCAGCGCACATATAATTAAATTTCCCTGTAGTTACCGGTGCCCTTGAGTCATCATTGAGCACAACCACGGTGGTCACTCACTGCACACATTTGTGGGGGTTGGTGGGGTTCCTGCTACCTCATGGCTGTAAGGCTTCCCACAGTAAATGAATTGACAAGGACTCATATATCAAGAGAAAATATCAATCTAGCTGATGGTTTCCTAAATCCTTCCCAATCAACCCAAGGAAAGGTAGCATAAATTTTGCGCCTGCGGGCAGATTTCTTTTGTATTGGCTTCATCAAAGAAAATTCCATTAGCACGAATGGCCTCTGCATAAAACTTCATTTTGATCAGAAAATATAATCAGCCCACTTTACAGATCTATACAACATAAGCCAAGTTGGAAATTGCTTGCTTCTCTTCTTCTGACTTCATTTTCTTTTCTTTTATGTTTTGCATTAAGTGCTCAGTATTGTCTGGCAGTGGAGAGAGAGCAAAGTATTTTTCTACTTCTAATGATAAGGTCAATGTCAGGAGTAGACCTTGAAATGACGAAATCCATTGAGTTTTTTTTTTTTTTACCATTGCAGGTGTATTTAAGTGTAGTCATTTGATTTATTGTTAGTACAGAAAACAAATCAAAGCAAATGCAGCTTTAAGAAAATGTTGGCGCCTCCACACCCATATTAACAACCATCCTCACTACTGATAAACTCAAGATTCAAGATTGAAAAATGCATTGTCCATTAATGGAGGCATTAATACACACAAAAAGACAAAATATTACAGCAGCAATATTTAATGTGCTGTGTACTAAGGAGTAAGTAAAAAAGTTGACCAGTGGCATTTTAAAAAAGCTAAATACAGAGTGCTGTGTGCTGGCTCAGCTCAGTGAGTGTCGAGCCGTGCAAACGCAATGAGGGATAAAGGATATTTTAAAACAGCACTTCCGCGCACAGGGGACTCTGAGCCTCCGCCCCGACGGCAACAACTCCAAAAAGGTATGAGGGGGAGGGATGTGTCATTGAGGAATTTGTTAGCCTTTCTGTTTACTGCTTTTGCATAATGTTCTGAGAGCTGTCCCTTTGTGCAGCCTGTGACCGCTCTGACAGGGCTGTGGGTACAGAGATATATTAGTGTTTCAGTGACTCGTACCACATAAATCTGTAAAATAGCCTGTTTGCAGCACTCACCTGGAACCACAGAGAGAGCCGTACTTGAAACTTGTCTTTGATGTTCTTGTTTGAAGCAAGTGATTTTAAAAGTTAAGGAAATAAAGCTTTATATTGTGAGTAAAGGAGCCCATAAAATTAGGTTTTTTTTGCAGTGACAGCAGTAATTCATTTTGCTCTTTTTTTCTCTCAAAGTCAAACAGATTAATGCACTGACATCTTAAGCCAATGATGTTTTGTGCCTAACAGTAGTTTCCCCTCTCAAAAAACTGTCATCCTTCTCTTTGCTTATTTATGTTGCAAATGCTCATTTTGTAAAACGTTCTGTAGACCTCTCTCATCGTTTCAAGGGCCCTCACATCTATTGGACCAACACTCTTGATTGATGGACTCCATTAATTTAATGACATCAAAGCCCACGAGAGAAAACATGTTTATGAGGAGCATAATCCCAGTTGAACACCAATGAAAGCCGAAACATTATTGGAAGATGAAAGCTCCCTCTCGCATCTCTTTTCATCTGTGGTGATGTGCTCTTTTGTTGTTGTTTTTTTTAATCTTAGATGACAGCACGGGGTTACCCTTAAAAGATGCTAATGATGTGTTGCCTTCTGCAGGGATCAGTCATCAATCTGTGAGCGAGCCACTGTTTCCCGTCATTACTCGTCTATGGCAGCAGTGATGAACAGAAGGGGGGGGGAGAGGGTGATCAGGCCTCCCCAACCCTCACCCAACATGTCATGTCATCTTGTGTTAACATCATGGCTCATTTCAAGGTGAGGCTGCTTATCAATCACGCTACACTGTGAGATTTATTAATCGTAGTTGCCCACATTCATCAGCTGACAGATTGATGGTATTATGATCTGTGAGCCTGTGGGCTAGTGATATTAGCTGCTTCCTGAAAGATCTACAGTATCTTATACTGAATGAAAATATTTCAGTTTATGCTCAATACACGGGCTCTTACGATATCTGATGGATAATCAGTTATATTTGGGGATGCTGCCAGAGGTTAACACCGGGATTAGCAAGAAAAACTTGTAAATTAATAAAAGTGTGACAAATAAAGCAGGGTAATGCAACTGTTCTACAATAAGAAAGAAGATTTTGTATCATAATAATTGTTTCCTTTGAGCCTCTAAAGATTATCTCCTTTTCTTAAATGTCTTCCAGCACAAAAAGATGCTTTTAGATGCAAAGAAAACCAGACAATTAGAGAGATAATGCCTAAATAAATACAGATAACTGTGATAGGATCTGTGCGTGACTGTGTCTCAGTGGTTAAGAGAGCCTGGCTGTAATGACTCAGACCACCATGCAGGATCAGATATGAGAGACTATACACAGTTGGACACTTTAGCACATAGCAGTTGGTGTGATGGCAGGCTGAAATACGCATATGACTTTGTGACCATCGCTATGACCACGGACATAATGCCATATGCAGGATGTGAAGTATGCTTTCTTAGCTCAGTATTCAATGAAAACACTCCACAGATTGAACCTAAATCTCTCCCCTCACTTCCTGGCATTAAAAAGCATATAACGCACAAAACATAGTTTAGAAAAAAAGGATGGAAACATAAGACACAATGCTGGCATTGTGGTAATATATAATTTGATATATTATGTTACAGGTTCTTTTGAATGAATTGAATTTGACTCTCATACGTCATTCGCGGCACATCACTCTCAGCAATGTGAGACTGTGTGACACTGACCTCTGCAGGGCGACAAGAATACCGCTCTGAACGCACCACTGCACTTTCACTTCTCTGCATTTGAAATGTCAAACTTTTCTTTTTATCTCACATAAACATTTATATTCTTTATTACTTAACGATGACCACATCAAACAGTCCAAAGTGCTTGCATTCAAAAGACAGATTGGTATTACACAGATTGCCACTATGGCATCTGATACTGCGATGCATTTAATTGGGTTAATGCTGATGATGCTGTGGAGACAAACCCCCTCCTGTTGTTGTCAGCTGGAAACTCTCCAACGTGTACAAATTTTTTTTTTTGTTGTTGTTGTTTTGTTTTTTTTAATAAAGCTCTGAGCTCTCTCATTGCAAAACCTTTTCAATCACTGTTACAGGCTATTTTGATGATGCAACAGGAAAGCTGGCCAGAGGGATACAAACATTAAGTCACTTATTATACACTATAAAATTCCCAAACTCATGGCAGACAGCACTTAGTGTGATGATGGTATTTGTACTATTGATTCATGAGAGTTAATGAGACATGATTTTTGTTGTTTCTCATCTTATTTGCATGACATAGCATGAAAAGTCAAAGTCTCCCTCTCAATTCAAAGGAGGTTTATTGACCATAACAAAAAAAAAAGAAAAAAAAAAGAGTGTCTCAACCATCAAATACCAGCCAGTGTCATTTAGGAGGAAAAATATTTAGTCCTTCCCCAGTTTGGCGTGTAAGGGCGTTCTAGCTGTGTGGCATTTTAGGAATGCTGACTCACACTTCCTGTTTCCTGTCCATCCAGGAAGTGCCGGGGTTTAACCCCTGGCTGCAGCGGCCATTCCACTCTCTTATCTTCAAGATACTGTCTGGGACCCCCAGGGATGATTTAGTTAGAGGATCAAAACTGCTGTAATTTGGTCGGGGTCGGCTGCTTTTAAGGGCTTCCTGTAGGCTACTGTTGTCTCTCACTTTGAGGCTGTTTTTCATGTTGTAATGTTAGTGTTCAGGTTGCTAGCACTCATCATTGTCACAGTTTGTAATTAACCTGTGTTTGTGTAAGACATACTGTGCATGTAAAGCTTCTTTATTCTTGTTTAATTCAGAGTAACAGCTCAAAAAGCCTTTAATAACCTCTCTTCTTGTAAAGTTTTATGTTAAACACACAAAGTCCATGATGGAGTTCTGCTTCTCAGTGAACTGATTAACCCTTTATGACAAATGCTGCAATCAGTACTTGAAACAACAGAATATAAAAAGTGATCGTAGCCTTTAAAAACATGATCTGAAATGTGACGAATGTTTTATGGCAACTGGAAAATACAAGAGCCAACCAAAGTTCTAAATAATGTAGATATTTTTATTTAGAAAACCACATATATCGAAGTATAAATTCCTTTTAGAAAGCCCTTTTCTTTTTTATGAATGACTCTAAAAATAAAAACAAAGTGCAAAGTATTGTGCATGTAATCTCAGGCTGCTCAATTCTGTACCATGCAAATGTTTAATCTGGAACTTTACCTACGCCGACGTCCTCGGGTCCAAAGGTCTTTTTACACCGTGCATGTGCTGTATTTGTATTTCCATATTCCTTTGAACCACGGTGCATTAGTCTTGATTCTGTGTCCTCAGGGGCTCCGGGGCTGTCATCAGGAATGGGAGCAGTGAATAACAGTACAGTCAGTATAATGAAACATTTCCTGCTTGACTTTAACATGTTTTCTCTTAGCTGTGACAAACAGAAGAAGCCATAAATAGCTTTTACATTCAGTCAGAAGGCAGGTGTAAAAAAATGTGTCCATTCAAAAAAAAAAAAAAAAAAAAAATTGTTATTAGTTATAATAGTTGGTCCTTGATCCATTCAAGTCTCTCTTTTGGAACATTTTGTTTTCTTTGCGTTACCAACAGGAAACATTTCCTTTCTCTTTGATCAGGGATGCATCTCATATTGTCCCTCCGTGGCGACAAAGAAGTCGTTGAGAATGTTTTGCAGAAATTCAAAAGTCGGCCGTTCCTCAGGCTTCTGCTTCCAGCACATCATCATGATGTCATAGAGTTCCTCGGGGCAGCCGTCCGGAGGCGGCATCCTGTACGACCTGTCCAGGTTCCTGATCACCTCTGGGTTGGTCATCCCTGATCAGGAAAAAGAGAACGCAGCCACTGTGAGATTTTATGGACTATATTTTGCAGTTTACTTCTCTGCAAAGTAATAATGCAACAGTTGGATTTACTTCTAAACTATATAGTAAAACAGTAAAACTTCTCATACCTGGGTAGGGTATTCTTCCGTAGGTGACTATCTCTGTGAGGAGGACCCCAAAGGACCATACATCCGATTTGATGCTGAATGTGCCAAAATTGATGGCCTCTGGAGCCGTCCATTTGATCGGAAACTTTGCACCTAGTTGGCAGAAAGAGGGTGAGAACTACTTAGTATTACTTAGACTTAGACTTTACTTTATTGATCCCAATTTGGAAAATTCTTTTGTTGCAGCAGCAAGTTAAAAATAAACATAAAATATACAAAATAAAGAAGAATAAGGATGACAATAAAACTAAGAGTAAAACAATGTTCTTAAAAAAAATAACTATGTATATAAACATAGAATAATAGCAGTTGTTGAAAATATAACTAAGTATAACTAAATATATAGTTATATAATATGTATTATAATATACAGTATAATACACATTATATAATATAATAAAATACTATGTATGTAAGAATATAAACAAAGAATAACAGCCATTCTTAAAGAGAGAGAGCCAGAGCTATAAACTATGTACCGGTTACTAGGTGTTAACTGTAGAGAATGTGTGTGTGTGTGTGTGTGTGTTTGTATGTGTATGTGTGAATGTGTATTTATTCCTCTTAACATGGGGCGATGTGACAACGTACACCCTGAGATGAAAGAGATTGGATTACTGGTAGAGATTTGGCTGTACCATCTTTTCCATTTAGTGTACAGTCTCTTTAATATCTCTGGCTGTATTCGTTCTTTTCTGGCAACGCTAACAAACACTGGATTCACAAGTCTTTTGCATCAGTGTGATTGGTTTGTGAGGTATCTAATGCACTGGATTGGCCAAAAACAGAACTTTATCCATCACTATTATATCTTAAAATGGTTTCTCAATTGAATTTCATAAAATTTTACTAGATCCCAATATAGTATATTGCCAACCTAATATAAAATGACATATGAGAGCACAGCATGCTGTCAGAATACTGGTTGAATGATGCATTCAGGGCCACAGGCACCGCTGAGGACACTGAGATCTTCAGCATTTTTTCTGGAAATTATTAAATTAAAAATGACTGATCAAGGGAGTTTTACGGACTGATTGTAGTATTTTCAGAAACAGCATTGCAGCATTTCACCTCGACCACTCTTCCATCTGGCTTACACTTGCAGCAAAGCTCCTGAACACACGTTCAGCTGCTTCTTTTGGAGGAATGCACATCTGGCAGATATCTCTTGTTCTTTTTTAGTTTTAGTGTACTTACTATAAGTCACTTTGGACAAAACTGACAATGAAACCTTCATGATGGTTAAAATGTAGGGGGATGGAAGGTGTATTGAGTGACTTGAACTCATCCATTTAGCATCCAATGTGGGGAATCACTGCTCATACTGCACCTTCTTGAGCTGTGTATTCTGACTCGATGATCCGGGCCAGGCCAAAGTCTGCTATCTTGCAGTGCAGGGTTTCACTGACCAGAATGTTGGCCGCGCGCACGTCTCGGTGGATGTAGTTCTTCCTCTCGATGTATGCCATGCCTTCAGCTATCTGTCGTACAGGAAGGAAAAGAGGAATATTGGAAACAGCTTTTGGAGGGATTTAGAGATCAAATGCAAAGACAGCAAACAAAGCTGTTAATTCACAAATTTATCTTTACGGCACACTGAATCCATAGAATAAATGGAGACTCTGTACACACACTGTTTGTGTCTGCTTCCTCTAGTCATTGTGTAGTTGAGCATATGCAATTGTGTAGCCACAGTATGTGTGTATATTCGTGTTTATGTGTCTGATATTGGCAGCAAAGTGGCTTTAACAGGATGTGCCAACTCTCAGGAAGTGAAAATGCTTTTTTTGGAGGGGTAAAAGAGTTCTGGGGGAGCTCACTGTGGATGGAAAATAGCACCATTTCCTGTCCGGATGTTAATAATTGACGTAGGGCGAGGCTTTCAAGCCATACGAACAAAAGCCCCACCATAGAAACCACACAGCTATTGCTGACAGTTTCCATGTGTATTTACACCATGACTCGTTTGAAAGCACATGCTACAACAGACGTTTGAAGCGTTACTGTAAAGCAGCTGGTGTGTATAAATAGACTTTGAGGTCAGTGAGAAGGCTAGTGTTTTTGTTTTTGGCAAAGGATGCAAAAATAAGCCCATTAGATATTAATGTCACTTTGCTGCAGACAGAAGCAGTCGTGAAAATGTTCAAAAATAACAGAAGCGCTCGCAGGCAAAGAATAACAAGAATTTGTGTATTTGGTTAATTTTCTGAGATAAAGCTTTCATTGTTATAGCGAGGGGTGTGGGTTAGCAGCGTGATGGAAATGTCACATACGAGATGATTCTGAACATTCACAGAGCTCAAAGTTCCCCACCTGTGCCGACATGTCTATCAGCTTATTCAGCTTGAGCTTTTTGCCTTCGTCTGTTTTCAGAAAGTCCAGAAGACATCCTGTGAACAAGAAAAGAACTCTGTCGTGAGCGTCAGATAGCATTTTCAAAGATGAATTGTTTCGTGGAAACTTCTTAAAATCAAACGGGTGATGCAGTAAAGCACATTGAGGCAAGTTGTACCGGAAGTGACCAAATACATGGTTCTGCTACAAGTTTCAGTGTTACATGATACAAAGTAGTAATGGTGCAATCACCGCTTTTAAGGCTCCAGACATACACGATAAGGCAAACACCTGCTCGATGCTATACAATTCAATACAACGACCCTTCAGCAAATGCTATACTTGTGAAGTCTGTACTTCTCAGGTAGGTTTTGAGGCTGTCGTTTATGGCAGTGGGTCTCAAACTCAAAGGTCAAAGGTTTTATCGCAGGTCAGAGGTCTGGAACAATTGGTGACAGCAAAATAATATTTAATCAATTAATTAACTCACATCTCTTGTGATTGGGCCAGCATGAAACCGAGGCAGACAAGGCTCAGACAGTTAGTCCATATTTCAGATATTCTTACAATTACATTAACACTTGTTGCTGTGTCCTAAAGAAAAGGAGACTTATTCTGCATCTACGATTTAGGAGCTGATAGCAAATTCTCTGGTGTAACGTTAATTTCTGAACTTGCAGACACATTTTCACCCAACACACACACACCCTCCCCAACCGTCTTACATCTAACAGACGAGCTCGACAGCTCCCCGCAAGCTTCCGTTTCTGTAGAATGGGGGAACTATTAATTACGTACTTTTTCCAATTCAGAACCCACAGTTCAGCTACCAATGAGTGAGTCCTTATCTCAACTAAAACCTCCTCTTCATGATCCCAGGAAGCAAAGAAAAATACTCAGTTTGAGACTCAATACAACAATTGGCTAATGAAAATAAACCCAAACGACGCCTCTCACATCGAATAATCGAGCTTTGTGATTCTCTGTGACGATCTGCAGAGGATACGGACATTTCAGTCAGGATGGACCATTTCGAGCTGGATGTGGCCTGCAGGCCATCAGTTGATGATGCGGGCTACGTTCAGGATGACTTGTCATTTGGTCTTGATGTGGACCGAGGTCTGGACTTTGATTCATGGTGTTCCAGTCAGCTGTTTCCGACAAACCTTACTGCATAATGCAATCCGGGATATTAACGCCTCATATTACGGACTCAAAATTCACCATAGAATGAATCAACTCCCAGTCATGTAAAGTCACATATGCAATTTTTAATTCCTTGAATTTGATTGCATTGTATTCTATAACATTTTGGCTGCTCCATCTATGTGTTTTATTCACACAACTACGTAAGTCTTAAGTAATTTAAATAAAGGCTGACAAAAATGCAATATTAATGATTTGCCCACATTTTCAAATTTATTTGGTGTCAGTTGCAAAGATTAATCAATCAATCAAGTGGATTAATTTCATTAATAATTAATATGCAACTATTTTGATTGTTGATTAATCATTTAAGTAAATTTTTGAGCAAAAATGGCAAACATTTTATGGCTTTAGCTCCTCAACTGTAAGGAATTTTCTGCTTTTATCTGTTTTATATAATTGTTAAATGATAAGTTTGATTTTTGACTCAAATAGTGTCAATAGTGACTACTGGACATTTGAAGATGTTACTTTTAAAATATATACAGAGGACCTTTTTCACTATTTAAAAAAAAAAAAAAAATCCAGATTAAATTGTAATGAACATATTAGTTGCTGCTCTATTTGTAGCACAATCTATCAACCACGCATTGGAGAGTCTTTAAAGCTACAGTAGGTAAGATGGAGAAGAGGGCAGACTTAGCTTGAAAATTTGAACCAACACAAGTTCCTCGTCACTCCCCCTCCCTCTCCGCTGCACTCCAAGCCCCTCCTCCCTGCGGCGTCTGCGCGGCAGCCGTGACAACCAGTAACGTTAGCCTTAGCATCGGAAACAAGCTAACTCTGCCCAGCCGCTACACCACAGTTGCTAACATACTGTATGCGCTGCGGAGTGTTACTGTAACAATCACCATATTAGCTTTATGGTTTTTTGTTGTCTTAGCCGTATATGCTGTTGTTGGCAGCGGTGGTATGGGCAGTTTCTCCTTTGCGGTTGGCTGTTGCCCCGCCATAGCTTTCACTAGCCTCCTGACGCCGCTCACACAGCTGTTTGACTGAGCGGCAGCCGGCAGCATGAGCGGAGGGAGGGGGCGGTTCGCAGCGTGTGTGAGTAGTGATTGACAGATGTCAGACATTCCCTCAGACGCTCCTCTGGCTCTGATTGGTTGTTTTGTGTCAGGCGTGGTGGATTCTTGCAAATCACAGTAGGAGCAGTAGGTGGGACCAATGGAGCCTTTTTTTCCCCACAGATTACGTGTTTCATGTACTGCTGTCTGGGCATAGACAGTTTTAGCAAATATGACAAAAAATTACTTTTATACAAGTTACCTACTGCAGCTTTAATCATCAAAAAGTACCCTTCCCCTCCTCTTAGTCATTGTCTTACCATTGATCATGAACTCTGTGACAATAAGAATGGGCTCCTTCGTCACCACAGCATGGAGGCGCACCAGTCGTTCATGCCGCAGCTGCTTCATCAGGTTGGCCTCCTGGAGGAAGGCCTCAGGCTCCATCGTTCCCTCCTTTAAGGTCTTAATAGCGACCTTCTGGGTGTTCTTATAATAACCTGCAGTAGGAATTAAAAGGAGCTGCTTAACTCGCTGCTCTCTGCTGTCTTGGCTTTGAAAATGCAGACAGGATTAACCGTTTCTCTCACCCATCCACACTTCTCCAAACTGCCCGGCCCCCAGTTTCTTCACCATTTTCAGGGATTCTCTGGGAATCTCCCATTCGTCATGTGCCCACGGCTGCTGGGGTGCCTTCGGCTTACAAGGTGCATACAGTCGCTGACACAGACCGTCTGCTGTACCTGCACCCAAGTGTGATGTATGTGATAACATGAATTGTTTTTTATTTTGACATTTTACTAAATTTAGCGAATGAAACATCACAGGTCTGATGAGCTCACGTTTCCTTAAATAATTCTGAAGCTCGTCTGTGTGCGCTCGTGTGCACGTCTAGTGTTGGCAGCCATTCTAGGTTTGGCCTTGTTATCTCGTGGTTTAGTCACAGGAGTGGAAAGACTATCTCTCCTCTCACACAGGAAATGCACAGCACATCACAAGGGTCTAACTTCCCCCTTTAACTCAGAGTCAGTGCAGACGTTGTCTAATTCACAGCAGTGAACCAAATTTAAATCCAAATCAACAAGTGCTTGATTTATGTTTGGCAAACATTTTGAGACCTAAATGCAGATCTTCTACTTTTCAAATGGCTCTGAAAAAGTTTGTGGATTGATGAAATGTGTTTATTACTTACGGCTGTAGTATTTGACAAGCTCCTGTAGGGTTGGGAATGTGTTGGAGGGGGAGATGTAGTAGCCACCCTTGTCCAGACAGCGGATCTTGTAGTGTTTTACCACATCTCCTTGCTCTAACGCGTGATCTCTGACTGACAGTGAGAAGGCACCTGGGGGGGAATACAAATTAGCACTGCTGCATGTAGACTTTAAATGGTTTTGAATATTTCACATTTGGCATGACCACAAAAAGACTGATAGAAGTCACCTGGACTGGTCTCACTCTCTCGGACCAGAAAGGCACCCGGTTTATTTCCAGGGGCTAAAAGCAGCCGTTCAGTCTCTTTCCTACTCATGTCCTTGAAAAACCATCTGCAAAAGAGACGACCACAAAACAGACTTTATGCAACTGTCTGAAAGCATTACCTAACAGTCCGTGAAATGTTTTGGCAGAGTAATTCAGATAATATGTATGAAATTATTTCTCACTTTTCTATCTCCAGTGTATCTGCCCTCGCTACATAGTTGCCTGGTATGAAGCCCTCCTGTCCAGTCAGCAACGATTTCGCCACCCACCATTCTCCATTTCTAGAAACAGACAAACGTGGCTTTTCATTTGTTTTCTATTAGAAATACTGAGTCATTTGTTTCATCGTTGCTGGATACACACTAGAGCAACAACATTTAATCAATTAATCGACCAGTCTGTCAAATATTTGCTGGTTCCGGCCTCTTAGATGGGAGGATTTGCTGTTTTTGTTTGTCATTTATGATTGTAAATGAGGAGTCTTTGGGTTCTGGAGACGTCACTTTGCCCTCTGGGGAATTATGAAGAGCATTTTCCCCCTTTTTTGACTAAATGATGAATTGTGAAAATAATCAACAGCTTAATTGATAATGTTGTCGGCTGCATTTATTGTACATACTATACACTAAGGACAAGGGAGGCTACTTACTCTTGTAAAACCTTAAGTTTGTCTCCCTTTTTGAAAGGTAGATCACTGTCGTTGGTCGCTTTGAAGTCATGTTGGGCCACAAACACGATGTCGTCTAAAGACAAGTAGAGCAAAGAGTTATTTCAGCCAATAACAGCAGCATTTTGTGGACTGTTACGCTTCTTAGCTGAATATTAAAGTTCATACAGTGGAAGTATCGCGCAGCTAAATTCAAAGTCTTGCATTACAAAAGCTGTTCTTCTTGGAGGAATGAGGATTCTGTCGTTTTCTGTCTGTGACATGAAAATTCTTTTGTGAATAATCTCATCTTGGCCCCAGAAGAGAACAGAGGAAATCCAACTGAGATTTCAATCACTAAATGAGGCCTCCTCTCACTGCGGCTAATGTCGACTGCATAGACGCAGGTCTGTTATTCTGAGCAGAGAGTTTGATGCGTGTGTTGTGGTCTGTGATTACCATTATCAAAACAGTTATTTCCACTTCGTGCCTGAAAAACAGAAAAGGGTAGTTTTTAAATTCCAAACTGAGCAACAAGTCAATGCTAATTAAATTAATATTTCCTTTAATTGGTCTACTCACTATATGATTGAATGATTGTCGAGAGTTGTGCTTTCCTTTGTAGAACTTGTCATCTTTTACTTGTTTCTGGTCACTGCAAGCGCAGCCCATCCTGCATGTATAATAGAAATATTCTTTGGTTATACTGCATACTACTAACAAGATTTACGCAGTGTAACGGTGCAATATATGCTGCAGAATGCCGTGCAGTTCATTTCACGTTATCAAATACCACCACCCGTACTAAGTTCCTGCTAAGAGCCTCAGATAGTTGCAGCATGTTTGTTTCTGCGCTCATACCTGATAAAGCAGCTTTACTGGGGCTGTTCTCAGTCTCCACTCCTCCCACTGCAGGGCCTGCGTAAGTTCATGCCCGGTGCTGAAAAATGAATTAAACCTGCTCAGAAATTGCTAAATCATGAGCGGAGAGTCTCTTTTTCATTTCATGTCTTGGGTACAAGTGCACTTACAACACTTTGCTTCTCATAAGAGGAAGTGGAAAATGTGTTTTCATCTTTGTATGACAGCATTTGCATGTACAGTTTAAGGTGCAGCCATATTGTTACACTGCATTACACAGAAGAGGCAGAAATGTACTCAGTATTTGCATCATCGTGAAACATGTTTTGCTTTTTTTTGTCCTTTTTGACAGATGGAGATGTCACTTGAACCAAACAGCCATTAGAATAGTTGCCGGTTCAAGCCACATTACTGACAGTTGAATGATCTCACTGGATTAATGTTTATCAAGGAAGTTAAAGCTTATGGCTGTGCATGCAAATAGGCAACACAGCAACAGTGTCCTATGCAACCAAGAGCATGCTGTCATTTGTCTTGCTGTTTCTGATGTCAGCATCAAACGTGTAACAGGAACATTGAAAAATATAGACTTTAATTATGCCATTAAATCACATATATACTATCTTTGACTTTCTGATGACAATCTACCCAAATATACCCAATGATATGTACTTAAGACCGTAGTGGTAATAATATGTGAAAGTCACATAGCTGTTGAGCAGTGACATTTCCTTTACTCATTATGTCTATTTAAGTGTAGCTTTACGAGCTTGAGTATGCATCCCACATCAGTTTTCATGTGAAGAAAGTGAGACTTAATATTCAACCACCTTCACACTTTTTCTGCACCTTATCAATACCTTCATCGCACCTTTTCCACACACACACACACACACACACACACACACACATACACACACACACACACACACACACACCAAGAAATGTATTTTTTTAGTCTGAAATTACTTTCATGTATAATATTGTGACAGATTGTAACCGCTTGTGTGATTAATTTTATGCTAACACATGTTTTTTGGTCTCCAAATGATTGCTGTGAATGTTCTGCTGTGGTTATCGTTAACTATGTGACTTAATGGCGCGCTGATAAAACTCTAGTGAACTCAATTAGTGCTCAGCTGTCAACTACATTTAAATCTTTAATTCTAATTTTACTCTATTTGATATAATTGTTCATTTTAGCTTCATAATATTAGAGTAGCTGCACTTCTGTTAGCAGTCTGTAGCTTGAGACAAACACACAGCAGATAAATACCTTGACCATGTCCTCTGGCTTGTGTCTTCAAGAGTACTCCAGATGCAAACTGTCTTCAGTTTCCTTATTGAGAAGCAACTGCTTGTCAGTGTGTCACTCTCACTCGCTCATTTTCTTTCTGAAAGTCTCTCTCTCTCTTTTGCTCTCTCACTGTCTCTCTCTCTCACACACACACACACACCCACACACGTACACAGTGAAGACCATGGCCTCCTCTGGGGGACTACGCTGAATTTACCGTAAATTCGTAGCAGTTTGTCCATTTATTTTTGTCCAGTAACTCCCTCCCTTGCCTCTGTGGCAGTACAAAGATCACCTCACCCGTTGACTGAACTTCAGTTAGTTCACTTTGATCAAACCTGCAGCCATTTAAAAACTGAAGTAGATGAATATGATGCATCTTCAGACTAATCACAGCCAAGGTCAGATTTACCGGTCAAATTACAAAGAAAAAGGAGTTTAAGAGGGACAGCTGTATCTCTGCATTTGTTAGTGGACAGTCCATCATTTGTGTTAATATATAATTGTGATCTTTTTTTCTAAAATGCAAATGCCCATGCTGTGGAAAAGGGGTTGTAAACTGTAGTGTCTTTAACTGTGTGGGAGATTAGCATTGAGTTGTAGGTGTGGTTGAACGTGTGGTTTCCATGACATATTTCTCAGTTCCTCTGGTGGTTTAAGCTACTGTTGCTCATGTCTACACTTCATCTTTGAAACTTTGTCTACTGGGACATGTTGACAGTGAAACAGTGCACATTCCTGCCACAAGATGGACTGGTGGGCTGGTCTTAAAACCCCATAATTGAGAAATGGTATCTACACACATGGCTCATGGGACGAATGGGAGTGCATTTATCTGTGCAGGCCAAAGGTGGAATTGAAGAAGAAAAAATATGAATTATAAAATCATTTTCATGTTTTTAGGTCAAGAAGTGACAGCGTTATTGCAGTATAAATTCTTATTATTTGTGCCATATCTGCACATTATTACATTTTTTCTACTTATATAATTGTTAAGGTTCAGTTTTTTTAGATGAGCGTGGCTAAAGATGCTGTCCTTACTTCCTCATCCTTGTGGGACTAGGACTGTATATTACACACAGTTTTGATCTGATACCAAGCAATACAGTGGCCAGAATCACCAGACAATACCGTGAGGATGTTTTTTATTTCCATTTTCATTACCACCAGATGCCTGTTTATAATAGTAAATCACAAATGTTTATTCTGTGAAAAACATCCATTTTTTGTTTTTGTATTGAGTTGACTGACGCTAGTAGCAGTACTTGTTATCAGTACTGTACATAAGGTATTGATCCTCCCATCCTTTATGCTTTACAATCTACTTATATCTGTATTTTTTATTTCTATTTCTTTATCTGTTCACATGGCATCTGTTACATATTTGTTCATCCTAGAAAAGAGATCCCTTGTCTCTTTCTTCCATTTTTTTCCCCTTTAAAGGTTTTTTTGTGGGGAGTTTTTCCTCATCTGAACTGTGCTTTGTGATACTGAGCTGAAATTAAAACTGACCTTTTGTTTCTTTTCTGTGCGAATAAACACATGAGAAATAACATCAGAAGCCTGTCTTCAGAAGCCAGCACATAAGCTTTTAAGCATTTCATTCCCAGCTCAGATGCGCTTCATTCAGCAATCAGATGTAGCACACCAGGACAGAACTAGAGAGAACAGGAGAGGAAAAGGGGCAAACAGCACAGGAACACACACAATTATTAAACACTTCTCTGGATTAGATTTATAAAATGTACTCAAAATCAATGCACTGGTTACATCTGGGCACAGTATGGCTGAGGTTTACTGTACTGTGGTTTGCCTGCTTGTTGGTGTTCCCCAGTGTTGACACTGGAGGGCGTAGACAGTCAGTTTTTAAACCCTGACTCTGCTAAAGTAGGTCCATTCCAAACCACTTTGGCAGCTTTTCCCTAAATTCATGCCATTTCTATGAATAGATAACCCTTACATTGACCTCATATATAGAAATGATTCAGTGGTGTTGAACTTTGGGGATTTTTCCTTGCTGTAATGCTTGTATATCTGCATCTGCTGCAGAGGTCTGTGTGCGGATGTGAATACAGATGCGAAGTCTGTCACATTGGGGAAAACAAATTGCGAGCTGATGTGCGGTCAATCTATCAAAGTATAACAATGCTTTGGTTTTTCACACCATACAGCACAGTTAACCAGGTCTTTCCTATTCTCACCACACAATGCACCGAAGAGGGAATTCACCCCTCTTCTCCAGTGATGGAAACAAGAAACACAAAACAATGTGTCCTTGAGTTATCTAGTGCAATTATGACCCTTTTGTTTATGGTTTGCATGCTAAATTACTGTGAGATGTTATTAAGAATGAATCAAAGAACCATGCAAGGAAGATATCATTCAGAGTATGTTGTAACCTATAAGTGCAGGGAACAATAAATCTTACAGCACCGGAAGTGTTTGTTTCCTATGGGGGGCTTTATACAACACGCAACGTGGGGATATTACTCTCTGGGCAACACTTCACAGGTTTTTGTTTGGACCACCTGTGCTGTGTGTGGGGACTGTGCTGTGCTGTAGTTCTCTGAAGGAACAACCCCACTTCACTGTGCACACATACACACACATCCACACACACAGGCTGCAGGTGCACGGTGAGTGTTATTGAGTGCGTCCTGGTTACTAACTGCTGTTTCTCTTTATACTCCCTTCTTCTGGTTTTCCATCAGCCCTTGTTTTCTTCCCAGGGCCGTGGCGGATGCTTGTGCACAGCTCTGTTGGGGTCCCCAGACATTGCATCCTGCCTGCAGAAGGGTCATAAGTGGCCCCACAGGATAACCTGAACAACGGTGGGAAAGACCGGGAGCGTGGGTCTCCTTTACTAGCACAGTCCTGGCCACCTCTATGCCAAAAGCATACATGCTGCCAGTGAGTGCTTTCAATTCCCATTATCAATGTGAGTGTGCACTGCATGTGACTGAAATGTCTGCACATGTGCTTATATGCCTGCTTTAGATTTCTCTGTGTGTGCCAAACAGGGCATTCATTACATAAAATAAATATTATAACTTGAATATATACTAGAAGCTGCACTGTAAGTGCTCCGTTGAAAGCTTTGATTAATTTAGACCCTCACGTATCAACACACAGACACGCTCTTTCCTCAATTTTGATCCCCCTCTACATCACAAGAGGCCCCTCTTTAACTTCCTGTCTGTGTGGGAACCGTTTCTATCCTCTGTCACACATGGAGCGAGAGAAGGTCTCACTCCTGCATTTGCCTTAAAAAGACAAAGTGATTGTCAATAAACAAGGAACAATTGAACTCCCCCATGCATTCAACAGCCACTTCTGCTGTTCCTCTGACACGTTCATGAGTTTCAGGTGGACTTCACTTTCCCCCCATTGGACAGCAGTCATCAAACATACTGGTAAAACATGTGCTGTAGCTTTATTTGTGGCATATTAGTGCCTATATTGCAAGATTGCAACCTTCATATTGAGTTAACTTGCATAATTTTAAGGCTATTTATTTATTCTTTTAATGTTTTTATCTGTGTGATTCATAACTTTTATACATTTTAATATTTAAAGCAAAATGACCTATTGCCATAACTACTAAAAGCTGCATTTTCCCCAGTCAAATGTCACCTGTCACACTGTTTAAAAGACTGAAGTTGGGTCTGCAGTAACATGGCTGGGAGCAGGTCTAGGCAGCTGTTCGAGAGGCAAGTTGCTCTGAGGTAAACATGACTGCGGGAAAGCCCCTTATGATTGCGCTCCGGATGACGTTCCTCACTCTTCCAGTGTTTACTGTGGAAATAGCTCAGTGCCAGCGAGCAGGTGCTTCCTCAGAAACTCATTGCTTTTCCAGAGGATCTGAAGATTAAATTCATCTCAATCAAACATTAGTGCAGCATTATTGAGAGAGAGGTCACGATAAATGTTGACTAGAAGAACAGTATCACTGCGTTTCCCATAGACACTGAAGGGAATTTTCACTGTATACTTTTAAAATAGGTTTTGATCAGCAGTCGTTTTATCAAGTCCAGTTTGACACATCTCATCTTTGGTGGACAATTTTACAGTACGCTCATAGAAGACTCTCACGTGGATGTGGTCAGGTGACATTTGAAACTATATTTTTGACTATTTAACTCAAAAACATCTTAGTAAAAGAGGAACCTTTGGGTGAAATCAATAATTTAGGAGGCACTTTATAAAAGCCTGCAGACGCCCAATGCTCCAACTATACATGTGTTTTCACTGAAGTTGCCTAATTCGCCTGTTTCTGAAGACTGCTTTGACACATGCTGTTGAGTGACATCTCTTGCACTCTCCATTTAGTTTTGTTGTAATAGGGCAGAACAACATACACCTTTCTCATTCTCATTAGCATGGTGTAATTTGGTGATATGTCACATTTCCCAACATGGCTCCACTCACTGTCAACCTGAGCAGTGGTCTAATTAACCAAAGTAGTTGACTGAAAACACCTGTGTGGATGTGCACGCCTTTAAACACAAACCTACCTGTTATTTCTGAAACAAATTAAAGGTATGTTTGGGTTTTTTTAGCCACAAGGGGGCAGAGGAAATCCCAAAAAAGCACCCTTGATAGTTATTAGTTGGTAAAGTCCTTTAAATTAGCACATTAGCATGTAGCAACATCATCATCCCGTTGGAGTTTCTGGATCAGTCAAGTCCAACAGTCACTTTCTTTTTAGCTCTGCAGAAAAATGTCTGGATATTACAGTTCCTGGATATTTGACTTTGCTTTTCATGCAGGCTGCAGATGCAGTAAAAGGAGTTTAAAGGTGGCATGCAATGTTCTTGTCTCAATAAGAGAGCTCAAGAAGAGTGGCCTGGCCCGCTGTAGTGTTATGCAGTCAATCAGAGTGACACCAATTATGTATGTCACATGATCACAAGAGACTGCAAATGGAAAGTGTGAGAGAGGCACATCCATCAGCTCTGTTTAATGGCGCTCACAGTAGAAGGAGACTGAATGAAGTCTCAACAGACAGACTCACACACTCATTCACCACGCCTCTCCACAGAAGTTGACTTACTTATGTGATATCTATTATGTTTTCAATTATCTGGGACAATACAGAGACTCAAGTGACCTGTATTTATGTTTGTGCCAACAGCTGTGCATGTGATGTTATTGTAGCACGCCACAGACAGAACCCACCCATGTTAGTTCTTCACTGATTTTCTATCGTAGTGGTGTTCAATATTTCTTCTGTGGCAGATGGTGAACATTTGTATTTCATGGAATTTCGGACATAATTTCATTTTGTATAGAAATATTTGTGATTGTGGAGAACTGTAGGTAAAGACAATTTCAAATCATGGCACGTGCTGTAAAGTAAGCATTTCCTGATTTCTTTAGTAACATTTAGTAGCATCCTTCAGCATCATACTGAAGGACTGACATTTATATTATACTCCCAAGACCTTTAATGTTTTAATAGGTGATTTGTAAAATTAAAAAAATCACTTATTGCAAACCTTAATTCGAAGAGGTCTTAAGTCTCAGCTTATAACGTGAAATATCACAGTTCTGAATATGAATTGCATGTCTTACAACAGAAAAACAAAAATCACTTTAAAGTATATTTAATTTCAGAACAACAAGTACAGTACATTCAGCAAAGGTCGTAAGCTCTGTACCACAGAGAATACCATATGTTCTTACAGATAAACACTGTTGAATGGTCTAAAACACAGAACAATAGCAGAGTCTGTCTCGATACATTAAACCCTGCCATGACTTTTGCTACCTTGCAGAGATGTTCATCTGCTATAGAATTGATGTGTTAATCATCATCCAGTTCTGCTCTCTCTTTAGATCAGGACTAAAACACTGCCATGAACTGGACTGTATCTGCACAATCTGAACATTCAAAATGAATATTATCAGCATTTTCTGGCTTTCCAGAAAAATACAATATCAACTAGAAAAATATATTATTATTAGTATTATTTGAATTTTTAATTGGAACAAAAAGTCTTCAAAGAATTCCTTTGATTAGATAAAATAATATATCTTGAAACTTAATACTGAAAAAAAAAAACAAAAAAAAAAATTGTGCGGCAAGAATGGGTAAATATCCCAAAGTAACTGGAAGACAAACTACAGTACATGTGCATGTACGACATTTTTCATTAATGTTCTGTCTGAGGCTCAATATGTAAACCATCTACATACAGTATATACATTCAAGTTTTTAAGACTCCTTTATCATACAGCTGTATGAGCAGTAGTTGTTGTGCAGGTGTTCAGTCTCAACATTAGAAATGCTGGAACAAAGTGCTTGTATTTCTTTAGTGCTTGTTTAACAAGGACATACATTTGAGTTAGCAATGAGAATAATCTAGAATCCATCCTTTTGGTTTCTTCACTTCACAGTTCTTGTTAGGTCTCTCTGGCAGACCTGACTTTATTACTTAAAATGACAAGAATGACTTCAGACTGCTCACTGCTTGTAGCATCAATGCTATTAGCTGTCTGTCATTTTCGACAGTAGACTCCTCATCTTACTCCTGCATGTCTATCAGTTCCAGAGCCAGAGTTGCAGTCAACTTAGGATGAAATCTTTTTCATAGACTCAGAATCAAGGCTCATGTCTTCTTCTTTGCTGTTTATTTCAGTCTCAGAATCCTCGACGTCAGCGTAAGTGCCGTCCTCAGATTCTGCACTCACTTTGATCAAAGTATCAAGAGGGATTAGTTTTGTTTCCTGAGGTGCTGCCTTTTTGTTGTCCGTCTTGCTCGGAACAACGTGTCGCTCTCCGTTGTCAGTTTCTTCCTCCGGTTCGTCTGAATCTTCCTCGGCCTCATCTTCTCCATCAGCTGAATCTCCCTGGTTTCCGTTTCGGTCTGTCTCAGCTTCCTCCTCTTCTTTTTTGGAGGTTTCCTCTTCATCGTTATCGTGACTTCCATTTTGGATCTTAATACATTCACACTGTGTTACAGTTGTTCCTGTCTGTTCATCATTATCTTCATCTGCGTTTTCCACTGGTGTGTTTTCCCTGTTATCTTCCTCATCCTCATCTGGCTTCAGTTCCTCCACCTCGTCAGGGCCTTCTGTTTCATTGTTTGTCTCAGTTAAAGCATCTTCTCTGTGATCTTCAGTCATGCCACTTTCTTCGCATGTTTGCTCGGCTTTGTCTGTCTCCGCAACCTCTTCATCTTCTCCGTCTGTAAGTTGCTGTCTGTCATCTTCTGCAGATTCATCTTCTGTGTTATCGATAGAATCTTCCTTTTCAGTAATCTCATTTCCTGTCATTTCAGGCTCTCCAGATTCTTCTTCTTCTGCTGCTTCACATGCTTCAGTCTCATCTCCTGTTGTTGCGGGCTCTGTGCAATCTTCACCTGTTGCATTTTCAGCCGCGTCTGATTCCTCTCCAGTTTTTTCACCTTCTCCTGGTTCCTCAATGTGAGATGTATTGTCTTCCTCACCTTTTTCTACCAAATCTTCAGTGGCGCTGCTTTCTGCAATTTTTTCAGATGACTCTGTCTCGTGAGGCTCTTCAGTTGATTCCTCATCATGATCTGCCTCACTTGAGGTCTCATTTTCTTCCACAGCCACTTTGTGATCTTCTGCATTTTCCTCTTCTCTCGCATTTTCATCTGCAGTCTTGTTCTCAGGCTTGGTTTCTGAAAGCTCTTCTCCTGATTCGTCATCACTTACAGCTTTTGAAGAATCCTCCTCTCCCGCACTGTCGTTGACATCTGTTGTTGCATTGTGTAGGGATTCATTTTCATCTGCAGCTGATTCGTTGCTCTCTTCCTCTGGTTCATTTTCAGTCACAGCTTTGGAGCTGTCTTCTCTTGCAGATTCAGACACAAGTTCTCCATCTGTGGTTTCTTCCATTTCCTCTTCTTCTGATTCATTATCAGCAGCACTGAATTCTTCTTCACCTGAATTTTCTTTTTCTGTGGCTGAGACTACCTCAACAGTCTCTTCCTTGTCATCCTCATTTGTGGTAAAAGCCTCTTTTTCCATAGCAACTTCATCTTCAGTTGCTGCTTCAGATGGCTCTTTTGACAGTTTGTCAACGGCGGTTGTTTTATCATTGTCCTCTGTAGTTTCATCATCGTTTGTGGTGGCATCCATGCCTTCTACAGAATCATCTTCACTGCTACCAGCAGTTTCCTCCACATCTTTCACAACCTCCTCCTCGTCAGATTCATGTTCAGTTGTGTCTGCCACATTTTCTGCTGCATTTTCCTCTTCAGCTGCACTGGCTTCATCAGCTTCTTCCTTCATTTCATCTTCACTTGTGACAGCAATCTCCTTGCCTTCTGCATCCTCATCTTCAGTTGTTGCTTTTTCAGCCACTTCTTTCTCATCTGATTCAGACTCATCTTCACTGGTGGCTTCCACAGCCGTGTCATTGTCAGATTCATGTTCAGTTGTGTCTGCTGCATTTTCTTCTTCAGCTGCACTGGCTTCATCAGCTTCTTCCTTCATTTCATCTTCACTTGTGACAGCAATCTCCTTGCCTTCAACATCCTCATTTTCAGTTGTTGCTTTTTCAGCCATTTCCTTCTCATCTGATTCAGACTCATCTGCACTGGTGGTTTCCACAGCAGCGTCTTCATGTTCTGTTGTTGCTCCAACACCAGCCTCTTCTGCTGCATCTTCAGCTTCATCTTCAGCTGTATATTTTTCCATAGCACTTTCATCTTCAGCTGTTGTCGCTTCATCATTGTCTGCAGTTTCCTCTTCATCATTCATGGCAGCAGTCTGTTCTCCATCTTCAACCGCCACTGCTTCCACAGCTTCATCCTTGTCAGATTCATCTTCAGTTGTGCCTGCCACATCAGACTCTCCTACAGTAGTTTCATCTTCACCTTTGGTGGCCTCTGCAGGCTCTTCTTTTGATTCATCCTCACTTATGACATCCATTTCTTTTTCTGTAGCAGTCTCATCTTCGGTTGTTCCTGCTTCATCTGGTTCTTTATCGCCTGTTGTATCATTCTCCTCTGCAGTCTCATCTTCATTTGCGGTGGCATCTTCTGCTGAATCTTCATCACTGGTGGCAGCAGTCTCTTCTCCATCATCAGCCGTCCTTGCCTCCATGGCTCCTTCTTTGTCAGAATCATTTTCACTTGTGGCTGCCACATCAGTCTCTTTCTTTAATTCATCGTCACTTGTGATCTCTTTTTCTGCAGCCATCTCATCTTCAGTTTCAGCTGGTTCTTTTGATGATTCATCAGCTGTAGCTGTGTCATTGTTGTCATCTGCAGAGTCATCTGCACTGGTGTTCTTTGTCATTTCTTCCAAAGCCTCATCTTTGTCAGATTCATGTTCACTTGTGGCTGCAACAGTGGTCTCTTCTGCATTTTCATCTTCAGCTGTGGTGGCGTCAGCAGTCTCTTCCTTAAATTCATCCTCGCTTGTAACAGCAAGCTCCTTTTCAACAACAGGCTCATCTTCAGTGTTTGCTTCTTCAGCTGGTTCCTTTGACAGTTCATCACCAGAGACATCACTCTCCTTTGCAGTGTCATCTTCATTTGTGGTGTCATCAAAACTCTCTGCAGAGTCATCATCACTGGTGGCAGCAGTTTCTTCCACGTCTTCAACTGCCCCTGCAACCACAGCCTCTTCTTGGTCAGACTCATGTTCAGATTCCTGTTCAGTTGTGTCTGCCACATTTTCTTCTGCATTTTCATCTTCAACTGTGGTGGCCTCAACAGCCTCGTCTTTCGTTTCATCTTCACTGACGACAGCAGTCTCTTTCTCTTCAACCATCTCATCTTCAGTGTCTGCCTTTCCAGTCATTTCCATTGAAGATCCATCAGCGGTGGCTGTGTCATTGTTCTCATCTGCAGACTCACCTGCAGTGGTGGCCAGGATCTCCTCTTCCACACCTCCCTCATTCTCAGATTCATTTTCAGTTATGGCTGCCATAGCGGTCTCTCCTGCTGCAATTTCATCTTCAGCACTCTCTTCCTTTGATTCATCTTCACTTGTGAGAGCAATCTCACCTTCAGTTGTTGCTTCTTCAGCTGGTTCCTTTGATGATTCATCTGCCGTGGTTGTGTCATCATTCTCATCTGCAGAATCACCTGCACTTGTGGAAGCAAGCTCTTCTTTTCCATCAGTCGTCCCTTCTTCCACAGCCACCTCTTTTTCAGATTCATGTTCACTTAAGGATGCCACGTCAGCGTCTTCTGCTGCATTTTCACTTTCAGCTGCAATAGCTTCAGCAGTCTCCTCCGTCAGTTTGTCTTCACTGGTGGCAGCAATCTCTTCTTCTTCTTCTTCTTCTTCTTCTTCTTCTTCTTCTTCTTCTTCTTCTTCTTCTTCTTCTTCTACATCATTAATTGTCCCTGCATCCACAGCATCATCTTTGTCTGATTCATGCTCACTTAAGGTGGCCACACCTGTCTCTTCTGCTGCAATTTCATCTTCAGCAATATCATCCTTTGATTCATCTTCCTCAGCCATCTCATCTTCAGTTGTTACTTGCTCAGTAGGTTCTTTTGATGATTCATCAGCTGTGGCTATGTCATTGTTCTCATGCGCAGACTCGTCTACACTGGTAGCTGCAATCTCCTCGTCATCATTGACTTGCTCTTCTTCCACAGCCTCTTCTTTGTCAGATTCCTGCTCACTTGTGGCTGCCATAGCGGTCTCCACTGCTGCAATTTCATCTTCAGCTGTGGTGTCTTCAGCAGCCTCCTCGAGTTCATCTTTACTTGTGACAGTAGTCTCTTTGTCTACAGCAATCTCATCTTCAGCTGTTGTTAACTCAGTTGGTTCCTTTGATAATTCATCAGATGTGGCTGTGCCCTCATTCTCATCAACAGAATTATCTGCTCTGGTGGCAGGAATCTCTTCTTCATTATCCAGCAGCTCTGTTTCCACATTTTCCTCATCTTCTTCTTTGTCGGGTTGAGTTGTGGCTGCCACATTGAACTCCTCAGAATCATCTTCACTAATGGCAGCAGTCTCCTCTCTCTTTTCAACTGGCCCCGATTCCACAGCTTCCTCTTTGTCAGATTGGTCTTCAGCTGATGTAACCACAGCAGTCTCTCCTGCTGCATTTTCATGCTCAGCTGCAATAGATTTAACAGCCTCTAATATATTTCCAGTTGTGTCTGCTTTCTCTGTCTCTACCATAGATTCATCTTCATCATTTTGTGCTCTTTCATGTTCTGTTTTGCTCACTTCATCATCTGCAGGAAGGGTTTTTACTGGTTCTTCAGCAATAGTCTGTTCAGTCAATTCTTTGAAGGTGTCTGCTTCTTCTGCTTCATTATTTTCAGATCCATCTTCTTGACCTGCATCTTGACACACATCTTTTGCTTCTATTTCAATTGATGCTACTGCAAAGTCATTCTCAGTGTCACAGTGTACTTCATCCCGTTCCACTTCTTTTACAGCATCAATGATAACCTTTTCTACAAGTGTTTCTGCTGCGTCTGTTTCAGCATCATTTTCAGAGTGAGATGCACAGGTAATAACCTGTGTTTTGCCAGGTTCACAGGTCTTCATCATCAGAATCCTCTTTAGGTCAAAGTCCATGGCAACAGGTGCAATATTCAGAACCTCTGCAGGAAGTGATGGCCCAGATGTCATTTTTTTCTTAATGCATGTTTCACATGGACAGTATTCATCATCATTTTCACTACGCTGGTCACTGTAAGAAGTGCTTGTTGCTGAGTCATCATCTTTCTGTAATGGGGGATCAATTGATTGTTTGAGTATCATCTTCAGCCTCCGTCTCCTCTCTTCTGTTTGTGTTGTCGAAGTACGGGACATCGGTTGTTTAGGAGGTCTTGGCAGGCCGGCTCGACTTTGAATTTTCCTCCGTTCTCTGTCTATACTTGCTTGGATTCTTTTCTGGACCTCGGTTTTAAGTTCACTTATCATCATGTCAAGCTGCTCATTATCATCCAAGTTCCATCGGACTTTGAACTCTCTCATTGCATCAATATAATGTGTCATGAACTGCTTTTCTATTTTAGTTAATAGGGTTAAGACCCAAACAGGATCAGGATCTTGAGAAATCCTTTTGGCTAATTGCACTCTTTGAATGTTGGGAGGACTCTCAGAACTGGTGTCCTCATGACACTCTGAAAGTTTTTGCCCAGTGCTGTCATTTCCTGAGCTCTTGTTTGAGGAGGGTGGTGTTTCAGGTAGTTCTCTTGGACTGTCATTGCTTCGAAGTGTGTCATCTGTTGCTGGATCATCTTCCTTTTGGTTTTCCTCATATATTCTTTCTACTTGTCTCTCACATGTCCATTGAGCATCTGCTTCCGCTTCAACTTCACAGACTTCTTGTACTTTCCCCAACATTTGTGCACTGTTCTGTGGTTGAGATGCATAACCATTCACACCATCACTACTCTTCCCTGAGCCCGTGGAACCACTGTTGACATCCACACCAGAAGATGATGTATGATTGAATTCGTCATCCACAAAATGGTCATCATCCCTCTTTAATGCATGTTTACTCTCTGGAGGAACACAAAGCCAAAGAGACTGGAGAATATTCATTAGCTCTTGATATCTTTCATCTTTTTCATTTGCATTTTTAGGATTGTTGTCTATTAACTGCAGCTTCACAAGGCAATCCAGAAGACCTCTAGCTGAAGTGCTTAGTTTACGTCCATACACTGGAGAAATTTCTGGTAAACTATTACATCTGTCAAGCTTTGGATTTAAAAGTACTTTCATCACCTGTATGGAAGAGTTAAAGATTTTTGAGGCATCATCTCCCTGAGCATGGCTATTCTCTGCATTTGGTGCCTCTGTGCTTGCTTGACAATCCTTATCAGGCACACTGTTCATCTCAACTTCATTTGTGTCCTTTGCATTCTCAGCTACAGAGTCAATGTTTTCATTATCCTCCATTCTATTAACTTCCCCTGTTGTGTGGCCAGGTTTTTGTCCCTCACAGTCCTCATTAAATTCCTCCATGTCATACATATCTCCGTCTGCTGGTATTGTTTTCAGCCATTCATTCACAACCTCAGTAGGGGATGCATTGGGTAGGCTAGATGGGACCATCTTAAAATCATCAGCATTTGTGTTCTTGTGTTTGCGTTTGCTGCTTGTGTCACTTTTGTTATCAGCGACACTCCTACCAATGTCTGTTGCTTCCAAAGGACCATTTGTTATCCTTTTAGACACACTGGATTTTGAGTCTCCGGTGGCTAGAGTTTGCGACATATCACTTTCATTTGACTCTGTGTGACAGATCACGCATTGTGTATTTCCTTTTGGCTGTTGTACATCCGGACAGGTATCTGACACAGCAGAATTTGCAACAGACTTTGGTTTGGCAATAGCTTCTACCTTTGGACTTTTTGTGCCTTGCCTACTTGACTTGCTTGTCTTAGAGTGGCAACTCCTTGTATCAACTGTATCTTGTTTGTCATACAAATTAGATGTGGCTTTACTCTCGTCATCAGGATTCACAGCATCCCCTGCATTTATTGAAGAAACACTGGTCTGCTCCTCAGCATGAACATCAAAGGCTGTGGACATCTTCAACTCCCCTTTATTTTCCACATAGTCATCCGTTAAAATATCAGCTGCTTTGGATTTTCGAGATTTCACAGACAGATTTGATTTGACGGATAAAGAACTTTGTGGCCGCCCTTCACTTTTCTTTTCTCTAGACACAGATGTTGTTGACTTCTTTGAATGGACTGAAGTCTTAGACTTTGATGACATGGCTGTAGGTGCTCTGTCTTCACTTTCCTCTACTGTCACAGCAGGGACTTCAGATCTGCCTAACATTTCAGATTGACTGGATTTTGCTGACACAGGGCTAAGTGTTCTCTCCTCTTTGTTGTGAGTGTTTTTAACAACGGGAACATCAGAAACTTTTGATTTGTTTGATCTTATTGATGTATTTGATTTGGCTGACACGACACTTGGAGTTCTCTCAGATTTCTCATCAGCATCTCTGTCATAAGGAGTGTCTGGACTTTCTGTATGAATTTCACTGCATGTTCTTGCTTCAGGTTCTTCATCATGTCCAGTCCTTTCACTACAGGTAATTTCAGATACGTTGGATTTCATGGTTCTTGCAGAAACATTTGACCTCACTGACAAAACACTTGGAGTCCTCTCTGTTTGAGCTACCTCTTCAGTAGGTATTTCAGCTGTCTGTTCAGAAACATCTGATTTCCTTGACCTCAGAGACAGATCTGACTTTAATGATTTAACTGACATTGTACTTGGTGGTCTCTCGTCAGTTTCCACACAATCAGCTGCATTTTCTTCACTTGAAATTTCAGTGTTTTTTCCAGTAGACTTTGACTTATTTGACATGGCACTTTGTGCTCTGGTTTCAGTTTCATTTCCACCATCTTCTTCGCTGTTTATATTTTGAGGATTTTTAGAAGCTTTGGATCTTGTAGATATTGATGTTACATTTGACCTCACTGATTTGGCAGACATTGAGCTCATTGCTCTTGCCTCTGTGTCTGCTTCAGTGTTGTCATCAGTAATGTTAGCACCATCCTCAGCAGGAACCCCAGAAGCTTCTGATTTCTTTGACACAACTGAAGAATTTGACTTTCTTGATTTTGCTGATTTGATGGAGGTACTACTTGGTGCTCGTTCCAGAGTCTCTTCATGATTTTCTTCCCTTGTTGTATTAGAGGCTTTTGACTTAGTAGACTTTGCAGAAATTTTTGACTGTGTTGATCTGGCAGATTTAACTGACAAGGTGCTTGGTGGTCTTTGTACAGCTTCCTCATAATTTGCAGTATTTTCTTCGGATGGAACTTCACATGGTGTTGTACCTCTTGATGGAACAGAAATATTTGATTTGGCTGACATGTTGCTTGGTGATCTCTCCTCTGCTTTTGCTTCGGAATTTTCCTCACCAGGATTGCCAGCAGAAGCTTTTGCAGATATACCTGAAGTGTTTGACTTTGTTGACATTGCACTTGGTGATCGTTCTACAGTTTTGTCATGTTCTGCAATGTATTCTTCAGCTGCAACATCTGAGACTTTTGACCTACATGATTTTGCAGATATGGCTGACTGTGTGGATTTGACTGACATGGCACTTTGTGCTCTGTCTTCAGTTTCTTCTTCCCCATTATTATCATTAGAAATGCCAGTAGTTTTGCCAGAAGCATTTGATTTGGTAGATTTTGCTGAAGCATGTGACTTTGCTGATTTAACTGACAAGGTGCTAGGTGCTCTCTCTGTCGTTTTCTCATATTCAACCACGTCATCATCAGTAACACCAGAGACTTGTGACTTTGTGGATCTTTCAGAAACATGAGATTCAACAGATTTGTCTGACATGCAGCTTGTTGCTCTTTCTTCTATTTGCTCTTGGTCATTTTCTTCATTAGGGCTCTCTTCACAACATTTGGACTTTTTTGATCTGGAAGAAATATTTGACTTGACTGACTGAACAGACAATGAGCTCACTCTGCCTTCGGTCTCTGCATCAGCAATTTCAGTACTGTGTCCAGAGGGGATGTCAGAAGCATTTGATTTCTTTGATATTTGTGAAACATTTGACTTTGATGATTTTGCTGATTTGACTGACATATTGCTTGAAGCTCTTTCCACATGATCAGCATTTTCTTCAGGGGCTAACACTTTTGACTTGTTCAATTTGGCTGAAGTAGTTGACTTTGCAGACATTGCACTTTCTGCTCTGTCTTGAGTTTCTTCCTCATCATTTCTGACCTCAGGGGTATTAGTATCAGTAGGAACTTTAGAAGCATTTGACTTCATAGATACTGTAGAAGCATGTGATTTAGGTCTGGCACTGCCTTCTTCAACTGGAATATTAGCTGAACACTTTGAGGTACTGGACCTTACAGAAACATTTGACTTAACTGAATGGATTGACATTGAACTTACTGATCTGCTTTCATTGTGCTCTTCTTCATTTGCCTCCTCAGATGAATCAGCAATGTGATCAGTAGGAATGTCAGAGGCTTTTGATTTCTTAGATCTGGCTGAAATATTTGACTTCGCTGATTTTCCTGACCTGGCTGACAGATTGCTTGGAGCTCTGTCTACATGTTCCACTTGATCAGATATATTTTCTTCGTTTGGAGCATCAAGTCCTTTTGACTTTGTAGATTTGGCAGAATTACTTGACTTTGCAGTTTTGGCTGACACAGCACTCTGCGCTCTCTCTTGGGTTTCATCTTCACCATCTACTTCATCAGGAATGGCAGTACTTTTGCCAGAACAAGCTTGAGAAGCAATTGATACAATGGATTTTGTAGAAGCACGGGACTTGGCTGATTTAGCCGACAAAGCACTCGGTGCTCTATCTGCAGACTTAATAGATATTTCAGACACATGTGACTGGACTGATTTGGCCGACATGCAGCTTGGTGGTCTGTCTTCAGTTTGCTCTTTGTCAGTTCCTTCATCAGGGCTCTCAAGGCTTTCTTCAGGTGGAACATGAACAGAACATTTTGACTTATTTGATCTTTTGGAAATATTTGATTGAACTGACTGGGCTGACATAGAGCTCATTGCTCTCCCTTCACTCTCCCCTTCAACAATTCTATCCTCAGGGTTGTCAGCACCATCTTCTAAAGGAACTTCAGAAACCGTCGATCTTCTTGATGTTTTAGAAACATTTGACTTGGCTGATTTTCCTGATCTGCCCGACATATTGCTTGGAGCTCTGTCTACATGTTCCTCATGATCAGATATATTTTCCTCACATGGAGCATCGAGTCCTTTTGACTTTGCAGATTTGGCAGAAATACTTGACTTTGCAGTTTTGGCTGACATGGCACTCTGCGCTCTCTCTTGGGTTTCATCTTCACCATCTACTTCATCAGGAATGGCAGTACTTTTGCCAGAACAAGCTTGAGAAGCAGTTGATATGATAGATTTTGTAGAAGTACGGGACTTGGCTGATTTAGCCGACAAAGCACTCGGTGCTCTATCTGCAGACTTAATAGATATTTCAGACACATGTGACTGGACTGATTTGGCCGACATGCAGCTTGGTGGTCTGTCTTCAGTTTGCTCTTTGTCAGTTCCTTCATCAGGGCTCTCAAGGCTTTCTTCAGGTGGAACATGAACAGAACATTTTGACTTATTTGATCTTTTGGAAATATTTGATTGAACTGACTGGGCTGACATAGAGCTCATTGCTCTCCCTTCACTCTCCCCTTCAACAATTCTATCCTCAGGATTCTCAGCACCATTTTCTAAGGGAACCTCAGAAACCTTCGATCTTCTTGATGTTGTAGAAACATTTGACTTTGCTGATTTTCCTGACCTGGCCGACATATTGCTTGGAGCTCTGTCTACATGTTCCTCATGATCAGATAGATTTTTTTCAGATGGACCATCAAGTCCTTTTGACTTTGTTGATTTGGCAGAAATACTTGATTTTGCAGTTTTGGCTGACATGGCACTCTGCGCTCTCTCTGCAGACTTAATAGATACTTCAGAAAAATGTGACTGTACTGATTTGGCTGACATGCTACTCGGTGCTCTTTCTTCAGTTTTCTCTTTGTCTGTTCCTTCATCAGGGCTCTCAAAGCCTTCTTCAGTTGGAACACGAACAGAACATTTGGACTTATTTGATCTTAGAGAAATATTTGACTGAACTGACTGGGCTGACATAGAGCTCATTGCTCTCCCTTCACTCTCCCCTTCAACAACAATTTCATCAGAAGCATCACCACAGTTTTCAGAAGGAACTGCAGAACCTCTTGATTTTTTAGATATTGCTGAAGCATTTGACTTTGCAGATTTAGTGGACATAGCTGACATGTTGCTTGATGGTCTTTCTCCATATTCCGTATGATCCGCAGTATTGCCTTCAGCTGAAACATCACTGGGCTTTGACATATTAGATTTGGCAGAAATAGTTGACTGTTTTGATTTGGCTGACACATTTGACTGTGCCGATTTCACTGACAGTGCACTAGGCCCCCTCTCTTCCTCATATTCAGTAATATTTTTTTCATTTGAACCATCACAGCATTTTGACTTACTTGATCTTGCTGAAATGTTTGATTTGCAGGACTTATCTGACATGCAGCTTGCTGATCTCTCTCTGGCTTCCTGTTCAGCTTCACCTTCATCACAAATATCGTCATCATGTCTGGAAGGAACTTGAGAAGCTTTTGATTTTGTAGATACTGCAGACACATTTGATATTGCAGATTTTGCTGACATTGCACTTGGTGCTCTTTCTGCAATTTCCTCGTCACCATTGTTTTCCTCAGCCCTACCTTTAGAGGCTTTTGACTTACTGGATATTGCAGAAGATTTAGACTTGGCTGATTTTTGCGACATGGCACTAGATGCTCTCGTTCCAGCTTCAACATTTTGGATTTCAAGATTTTCCTCTACTGAAACATAGGCGGAGGTTGGTGTATCCTCAGTCTCATCATTGCAGCTTGCTGCTTGTTCTTCACTTTGCTCTCCATCATTTGCATCCTCGTGACTGTCTTCACTTTCTTTGTTTGCAACTTCAGAGGATATAGATTTGCTAGATTTTGCTGAAATATTTGACTTCAGTGACGTTGCTGATTTGACTGACATTGTGCTTTGTGGTCTTCCCTCACTTTTCTCTTCAGCATTTCCATCATCTGACATGTCAACACTTTCTTTAGCATGAAGGTCAGACTTCTTTGAATGTCTAGATCTTGCAGATGCATTAGACTTAGCTGACATAGCACTAGTTGCTCTCTCTATTGGTCCTTCTACATCATCAGCATTCACTTTATTAATTTCTTCACAGCAGTTAGACTTTCTAGAGGTTGCAGATACATCTGACTTGATAGACTTCACTGACATTGCACTGGATGCTCGTTCATTTTCTTTTTCAGCCTGTTTTTCCTCAGCTGAAAGATCAGACACTCTTGATTGTTCGAATGCATTTGTTTTTTCTGAATTTCTGGACCTTGCAGATGCATTTGACCTCATGGATCGTACTGACATTGTACTTGGAGCTCTCACCACAGTTTCCACTACCTCCTCCTCACTGCCAGCTTTATTCGATGTCACTCCTGACAAAGCACTAGGTGATCGTGAATCTGTGACCTGCACTTCTTCAGCATTTTGTTCAACCTCAAGCTTGGACGCCTTTGAATGTGTAGATATTGCAGAGGCATTTGACTTGAATGACATGACACTTGGCACTCTCTCTTGATCTTCTCCAGCCTCTTCAACTTCCTCTCCTTCCTCAAAATCTTCCTCAGCATTCTTTGACTTAAGTGACACAGGGGAATGTAGACTCCCCTCTGGTTCGTCTTCTGAATTTTCTATGGGTGGAGCCTCAGAAGTTCTTGACTTTTTAGATTTCACAGAAACATTTGACTTCACTGACATTGTGCTTTGTGCTCTCTGTCCCGTTTCATTCTCATTTTCTTCTTCTGGGTTTTGAATGCTTTCCTCTGCAGATGCTCCTAATTTAGATTCTGCAGAGGCATTTGATGTAGCTGACATGGCACTGGGTGTCCTTTGCTCCGCTTCCTCCTCAGCTTGACCTGGGTGAGTGGATGCTCTTGATCCCTTTGATTTAATAGATGCTTTGGATTTTGATGACATGGAACTTAATGCTCGTTCTTCATCAACATTATCCTCTGATTTATGTTGTTCAGCTGCTATTTCTGACTGTATTGATTTTTCAGTTTTAGAGGATTTAACAGACATGCTACTTGATACTCTTTCTTGTGTTGGTATTTCTTCAGCTGCAACATCTAAAACATCAGATTTGGATGCTGTTGAGGCATTTGAATGAACTGAGGTGGCACTTTTGGATCTTTTCTCCTCTTGAGACTCTGTATTCTGTATTTTTTCAGACTTATTTGATCTGCCAGAGGCATTTGATTTAACAGACATGGCACTTGATTGATCTCTTTGTATTTCATCTTCTTCAGCTTGGGCCTTGGTTTGTCCTTTTGTATCATCATTAGACAGTCCACAATTGCAAGTGTATGTTTTTGGGGATTTTCTTGACTTGCTTGAATGCCCTGAAGCATTAGATGCTGCATCTGTAGGGCTCAGAGATAAATGTTGAATAGATGATCCTGTATCCAACGCTGCACTTGAAGCACTCAGTGGGACATCCTCCTCCTCATCATTTTGATCCTCCTCATGGTCTGTTAATACTCCAGAGGAAGCACTAGGAGCAGATCCTGTTCGTTCCTCTTGCTCTGTTTGAGAAGTTTTGACACTGACCTGATCATTTGGAGAACTGTCAACACACACCTCACAGTTGTCCAGTGTGGAGGATTGCACTTTGCACTTTGGTGAGCAAGCCTCACTCCTGATGATGCAGTATTCCACAGTTTCAGCTGCCTCAACAGTCTGCTTTACACAGGTTTCTCTCTCCACCACTTGTTCTGTATTCTCTTCACTTGATCTAGACAGAGTTTGTCTCTCAACCATTGTCTTTCTAGAGACCATTGTATGTGAGGATGCACTTGAACTGGAAGTTCGAATGCAGCGACTCGCTCCATGTGCCTCTGGAATGTTTTTCCAGATGTCATAATCCTGGCAGTGACTGCAGCAGTGAGGACAATGAGGCTCCTCCGTATGTCTTTGAAAGTGCCTGGTGATGTAAGCCTCATCTTGCTCACCAGTAGAGATGTTTTCAGATTCCGAATGGCTTCTCTCACTAACTTGTACAAAATAGGGGTTATTGTGTCCTTGGAGGTACTCACTGGTCTTGCCTGTTGTCTTTCTTACTTCTGTCGACCAATGCAACGTCTCATCATTTTGTAACCGGAAACGCACTTTCATTTCCATAGACAAACTGCCATCTTTATTGACACGGACCCGTTTCTCTATATCGTCATCTCTCATTCCTTCACCAGTGTGTGGGCAGGAATCCAAATTTTCTGGAGAGTCGGTTCCATCTGGTAATGACTTGTCAGATGACACTGACTGCCTGGTGGATCTGGTGTCAGTTTCCAGTTTTGGACTGATGACATTTTTCTTTGTTGGTATTCCTTGTTTTATCATAAAGACACGAAAAGAGACAAAAAAAAAAAATAGATGACATTAGTTTCCTTTGCTAATTGTGCACAATACAAATAAACAGTGCTCAGTTAAAAACATAATTCAGAAACGTCTGCATCAATAAACTGTTTCTCGTACCCTCGTGCCCTTCATTGCAGCCACTGGGGCGTGACCTCGCACTCAGCTTTGGAAGTTTGTCATCAGATGTTTTCCGAAAATTTTCCACGATGGAAGGGTGAGAGGGTTCACGTCCCACACAGACAAGGACACTGGGGCACTGCATAAGACTCTGAACATTGTCAATCTGAAACATAAGAACAGAGAGTATTTTTTAAGTGAGTCTGTTAACTGAATGGAGTTTATAGCAAAACAAAGGCAGGAGGATTGCAAACATGTTTGATTTGAAACAGTTTAGAATAAATGTCACTTACATGCCGTAATTTGAAGTAGATTGGGAATTTTATTGGGGAATTTGGATTGTTACTAAATTACAATTTAAAACACAACCTCTTTCCGTGTAGACCATTTTTTAAAAAGAAAGAGGAATATTTTTCTTTTTGTTATCAGTCCATGGCAGCCTCTCTGTGCACTGTAGGTGTGAGCAAGCTGAATGCCGAACACTGGAGGATGTAGAATGAGGCGTGTCTCATGCAGTGTTTTACAACTTAAACCCTCTACGTGTAATGTTTCTAATTATATGGAGCCCTGTTCTTTTGGCCCACTCACCAGTCAATGTGCGAGAATCGTGAATTTACCACACATCCAATAGTTTCATAAATTTGGCTTTCAAGAGGCCAGCTGCACTCACTGGGACAACATGGTTACTGTTGTCTCAGCTTGTCCTCACCAAAAAAAAAAAAAACACCCATATAGGTCATCTGTGCAAGTAGGTTATTACGACCCATATTTACATTTATTGTTGGGTTGTGGCCATGTTAAATATGACAGGAGCAACGCAGGAAGTCAGGTGATGTTGTATAATGAGCAAGAAAGTCTGCATATGGAGGAAGGTAGGGTGGATGGATGATAAAACAGAGACCACTGTTCATGTCTGGTGTGAAACCGAAAGTAAACACTGATTTATTTTAACTTCCATAATGAACTTAAATTACGTAACATACCTAACAGTAACATTTCTGATGCAAACTATGATTTTTTTTCTAAAACCTAACCAGGTAGTTTTGATACCTAAAGCTATGCAAACTGTGACCATTTCACAGTGTTAACTATGTGATAGTGAAGGTCCAGTATGCCTGTCACTAGTGCTGTCCATCCATCATATATGTAATTTTGGGAATCATCAACTTTTTCAGTCATTTACGTATGAAAACGTGTTGGTTGCCTTGTGCTTCCTATATAGTATAAGATATATATAGGAAACATATAGAACTACAGCAAATATAAAATATTTATAGGGAAACATTTAGGAAACAGCTGTAACCGAGCGAATCTTTTAATAAGGTCTAGGCATTGTCCCCGCTTTGTGCAGCTGAATGCTCCCTGCAAAAGAAAGCTATGAGTCAAGCAGTGAGTCAAGACAAGATAAATATCCTAATCCAGGATGATCTCAGGGAAAGTTCACCACATGACGGCACATTCTTGCAGTGGTGAGCTGCCATTGTCACTCGTGAGAGGGTTGCTCAGCAGTATTTCAAGCTTGCTGAGTGTGTGAATGTAGCAGACTAAATGGTATAGACAAGCAAGTACAGCAGTCTGAGCATTGCAGTATCGTTGCTTTGATTTATTTTGCTTAAGGACGCCTCATACTTAAATGTATAAAGCAACAGAAACACTAAGTCTCTGTGCTTGTTAGTAAGGTGCTCAGCAAAGGTGGAATGCTAACATGCAATTATCATCATCATCATCATCATCATCATCATCATCATCATCATCATCATCATCATCACTTTTCTGTCGCACATGTGATCAGACTAAATGCTAATCTAGTGAGTGTGTGCTAGCCCCAGCATCTCCTTACAAAGACCTAATAAAAATAGTGCCTGTATTTTGCCTCCACATTGGTAAAAACATGTTGGATCTCTTTTTTTTTTTTTTGGAGTACACTTTTGTTTTTGCTAATTGTGACTCATCACAAGGTTGAAAAAACATTGTTTAGAGATCAATGGTTTTAAGCGGACAGTAGCAATCATGCTATTAACTATTTCATCTTAAAATGACAAGGAAACACAGATATGTAAATCAGTATGTATGTATAATTTGTATTACATGTTTTATTTTTTATACAGTAAAGTAATCTATAAGGCAAATACTGATATTTCTATGTATTTCATTTATACAAAGTGCTTTGACATTTTCAATATACTGCTGCTTCTGTTCTTTACTGACAGCTATGAAACTCCCAGAAAACATGTAGACTAAAATATTGATAGTTTTGTTGACTTTATGTTGCTCATGAACAGTCAGTTTTGATGAAAGTGCAGTTTTGAATTGTAAATCCAGTGCTGGTAAAGGCAGATGAATGGCTTCATCCGTGGTCACACAAAGCCCAGGTGAAGATAATTAATTGCCACTGTGGAAGACACATTTCTGAGATAGCTCCGGTATCAAAGTAGAGGGAGTGGAGTTTCAACGTTGACCTGTTTTTCCTCTCTCAAAAATAGCTCTGATTCGACCAAGATTAATGGGATTCGGAGAGATATCCACAATCTAAATGTGTGTGTGAGGGAATATCCCTGTTTCATTCTCTCATGCACACACTCAAAACATTTATCCCACTAGAATTCAATTGTAACAAACTAGTGAGAGCAAACTAAATTAAACTGATATTGTATGAGTTTATTCATTGTGTCAATGTTGAAAAATTGCACATATCCAGTTACGGCTGTGTTTCTACCCAGATGAAATTACATACTGGTAAAAGAAACTGACAATTTAAATGCATATAACATGTTTCTGATAAATATAATCTTTTGTATTTAGTGAATATTTTTTCAATATCCAGCCAATAATATAATACTTATACCTTTTGTACATTGAGAAAATTCACCCAGGACATAATGTTAGAAGCACTAATAACATATCAACTATTTAAAAAATGATTACCAGTAACACTGTGATCCTTTCATCCAATTTGTTTTTTTAAATGAACTTGAAAGTTGTGTCTTTGACATTGATGTTCTGCACTCCATATTGTGGCTGTGTTCAATAAATTGCATACTATTATATTCCAAGGTTAAAAAAAAGTGCAATAATTTGTCATAAAAAAATGTAATAACAAACAAATTTGTCATAAAATAATAAAAAGTTGTGTGTCTGTAGCAGGGCTGATAGTAGGATTTAGAAAGGAATCAGTTCTGTCACTAGAGGCCTCTCTTTCACTCTTTCACAGCAATGTGTAACAACACATAATTATTTCCAAAGTAATGTAGACAAACACAGCTCAAAATGCTGTTAGTTTCAGATCCTACCATTATTTTTAGACCACTAAAACATACAGGAAGGTATTTACTTTGGGTCAAACACAGAAACTTCCTCTTGATTTTGGAAACACACAATAGAATAAAATCTCACACAACCTGTGCTCTGCTTAAAACTCTCTGCAGGAAACTTAAGAGAATATAGAGAAAAAACATGAAAACTAAACCTCTCTTTCCATAATCTTGTAGCTACAGGTGTTTATGACCTCACCTTGCGGCCCTCCAGAGTGTACACCTTCCTGATGTGGTACTGCATGAGCTCAGAAATTTCCTCTAAGAAAAGCCCCAAACTGCGTAGACTCCTGCGGTGCAAGACGATGGTCTTCCTGAATGAGGGGTCGCTGTTCTTTACCAGCACCACCCTCTTATTGTACCTGTGATGATGAATGTGGCGGTTGTGGCCCAGGTGCGCCACAGGGTGCTCCTCAGGCCTGGTCGGCCCCCTGAGAACATACTGGTGTGGATGATGGTGGTGATATGGCGTGTGAGAATGATACAAAGGTGTGGCCTGAACCTCTAGCGCCTCCAGGGCCTGGGCGTGTCTATACTCAGAGCAAAGGTAGCATTCCTCCAGAGGGTCGTGATCAGCCACCATGCCATGCTGGGGGATCCTGGGCAGCCGGCTGGTGTGATGTTTGCCATCACCACCGACGGTGTTGAAGCATTGGAAGTTGCGTTTGTGGGAGGCCATTCTGGGTGGTCGTCTCCCTGCCCTGGATGAAAGATGGTCTCAGGTGAGCAGAAGAAGAGGGCAGGTCATCACAGGCAAACAGTTAATGGAGGCTGTCATGTGCCTCCTGCGCTGCCTAGGGGAAGGTGTTGCACCACACATCTGCATGGCTCCCACTCATCCCAGGCTGAAAGAGAAAAAAAAAGAAGAACAGGCTGAAGAGCGAGCTAGAACGTAGCGTAAAGCAATCAGTCACAAGTTCAAGGCAAACAAAAACATGACAGAAATTCCTGTTTCCTTTATGTGCAACTCATTGAACTTGCGTGCAAACAGTGAACTTACACTTGTGCTTTTCTGCCCATATTAGCTTTCCCTGGTAACTCAGCATGACTCCTTGGCATCTTCTCTACAGTACTTAAGTCTAAAGTACTATCTAAATGTGTTTGATGAGGGCTGACACAAGGCTAGTCTGAGAAAGAAAATCCTTACAAAGAGGCCGTTAAGACTGAAGGTGTAATCAGTATAATGCTGCTGTACAGTTATCTAGAAGTACTAAGTCAAAGGCAACCAGATTTGTTTTCTTTTTGAAGACATTACACCGCTGGTTTTCTTCAGGTCCTAAACACCTGTTTGGAACATTCCACAGGTAAAAAGGTTCATTGGTAACAGGTGATAGTATCATGATTGGGTATGAAAGGGGCATCCTCGAAATCACAAGTAAGGATGGAACAAGGTTCACCACTTTGTGAACACATGATTGTACAAAGGATATTACTACATGAGCTCAGGGACACTTTGTGACACTTTTTTGGAATCAGGGTTGCATATTGGTTGACAAATATGTCCAGATTAAAAATAGATTCAGTTTAGCCGCTGTTGAAATCACTCTTTACTGCAATTATCTGCTGCATTTTAAGCGGGATACACATGCCATGGTTGTTACATACTGTGTGTACAGACCGCTGAGAAGATCAAAGAGTAAATGAAGATGCGGATAATGAGGATACAGCCACAAATAAATCCCCCAAGTGACTTTAAATAACAAGCTTAAGTCTCAGCTAACAGTGACAGTGGACATTACCTCAGTGATTGTCACTGAAGACAATCTTAGCCAGCTTTTCCTGCAATCAATAATGCAAGGATTACCTAAAAAAAGCAACGATATCTGCAATAAGCACAATGCATTCTTCCTGTGACAATACTAGGAGGTAAAGATAATTCATTGTTGCTTGATGGAGAAGGATGCAAGCCCACTATGAAATGCAAATAAAAATGAGTCAAATTCTGTGACTCAAAAATAGGCCAAGCTTGACTGACGCATATAAAGAGCAGGTTTGGCTGTTGTCCTTGTTCTTGTATTTGCAATGTTACAAGTAAAGCAGCAAGTGTTTCCTTTAGCTGAACATTTTGTCATTGATTGTTGTAAATGCTCTTACATGTCATGTTGCCAACCTCGGCCTTAAAGTCTCGAGGTTGAACCTAAAGTATACCCATCAATAGCTGACAAAGGCAGTTTAATTGAATATAACTTGTGTACAAAAGCTTATTCTGTCCTCCATAATCCTGGATTGTGAAGGTGAATTCTATTTCAGTTAACTGAATTCAGAGTTTTGAATACATTCTTCAGTCAACAGTGTTACAATACCAATCCTATCATCTGTGTGCTACTGTAAAATATTGGCCCTGTGTGGCCCTGCTGGATGGTGGAATGGTCCATCCAGTGTTTTGTGACCTCAGGAACATCCAAAGCACAACATCAAATATGAAATTACAAAAATGCAGCTACTGTGACAACACATTTTTCTGCTCTTTTGCAGGATGCAAACATAGCATGTGCTGCAGGAGGGTGTGTGATAATATCAACAGTATATATATTTGTATGTAAAGATAGCTCACCATACTATGAGGCAGAATTCTTCACTCTACAGAGTTGCAGAATGAATGAGACAAGTATTCTGCAGTCTAGCTGCTACTAAACAAATGCATTGCCTGTTTCTACTCAGCGGATTACAAATGCAAAAACAATTTTCTTTAGTCACCACGACCAGGAAACATATGTGGCCTTGGAGCCCTAGAATAATGCTATTCATCCCTAAGGTGTCATGTTTGCCAACTGAGACTCCTAAAAAAGTTCAAACAAGGAAAACAAAAATCACATCCTGCATAAAGGCCAGCCTGAGTTCATCCAGTTTAACATGGATTATTGCATCCTTTCTTTGTGTGAGTAACACAATTTACTGCCCAACGCCACTTAAATTCTAACTTAATTTGATCCTCTGCAAGTGCACTTTGCAGTTTGCATTCAGGCAGCTATTAGTACATGTTTCTGTTGCTCTGCGAATAACACTTAATGTACAAGAGATAAAGCAGTCCAGCCACAGTGTGCCATACATAAATTTAAGTATGTATACTCACATGATCCACAATCGCAAAAGAATGAGCGAAAATAAATAGTTCCAAAGCCACAGCATGTAAGATGTAAACTCCCAACGAAACACTGCAGCTATTGCAAGCAGCGAAACAAGAAACCAGTTCAAAAGCCTCCCTCCAGAAGCGGGCCTACCTGCTAATCAGATACATGGGAAGCTAAGGATAGAATGAAAAGCCCTGCTAATCACTCTGAGATTGGACTGAAATCTGCTGAGGCTTTGGACACATGACTTGGACTTCACCATTGCATAAAGGGAGTTAAACACGCTTTTAGACAGCACTGGAAGGCTCAGTGACAATCTATGACTCGGCATAATGTTCCCTCATTTATCTGCCACCTTTTGTGCCTTCAGTAGGCTTAATAATTGTGTGTGTGTAGTTTATCCTCATTCTTCTGTCTGTCTCTGACTAATTTGTAAGCAATCTTTTTTATGTGGTATGACTGAGCAAAATATATTAGATAGAAAAATTCTTACTACATGCTAATGTGTCTTATAATGTAAAATAATTCTTGTTGCAGTAACTGTTGTGTTAATATAGCAAGAAATAAACTGGAATGTCAATAATTCTTATTGTAACATCACAGTATTTTGAGAAAAAGATCACGAACAGGGACATTTCTTCTTACAGGCTGTGAAGCCTCTCCAGGCAAACTTGTGATTCTGGGTTATACAAACCTTATATAAAACTTTGTTTTGCACATGCACTGTGTTTTAGAATTCTAAATTAATGTAAAAATACAATAAAAATATAAAAAATATAATATCTTTAAATCTAATTATTAGATTATTATCATTATTATTATTATTTAACAGAATGGACTGAAGACATCTTTCCAATAGCTCTATAAAGCAAGGTTAAGTTTTTTTGTTAGTGTTTTTGTTTATTTTTTAGAGTGTGTGAACCGACTTTTCTTTTGAAAGCTTATTTCCTGTCACTACAGTTAATTATATACACGTTCTTGTTCTGTTTTACATTTAGCAACCTGAACAGCAGCATAGCCATGAGATCGACAAGTTTTCCAGAGATATTCAGCCACGTGCCATTTCACACCAGCTTTCCTGACTGCTGTGTCATGCCATGTAATCAATGCCATGGAAACAAAGCAGATGCAGATTTACATGCAGTATAACAGAAGCCCAACAGAAGAGATGTCTCGTGGGCCATGTCTAGATAAATGGGCAAAGACGACAGCGTTTAATTTACCTATTTATTTTCCAGGGCACTGTGATTCTAACGAGAGGCTAATTAGCCTACGTCACCCCAGCTGCCTGGTTGGCAAAGTCTCCTTGGACAGATTGTTGTGACAGAGCAAGTGAAATGCTCTCAAGGTCAAAGCATCTAATCATGCATGTTACACGTGAATGGCACGGTGTGTGAAGCCGTTTTAGAGACTCTGTTTTCCTCCTCTAAATATCACCTGGGGTCAGCTTGCTCTTTTCAAGGACAAAAGGACCGCCACAGAATACTGTATGTGAGCAGTTCCCCTTATCAGAAGCTCGCAGACAGCATGCCTGTCCCTCCCTGTGATGCTGGGAGTTTCGAGAAGTGCTTCATCATGGGAGCACCCACTCCCACAAAGCCTACACACGCACATAGAGTGGGACAAGCCCTCATGCTGCCATCTGTCTTCAGTCTTAAGGAGCTTGAGGGGTCACAGTGGGGTGGAGTTGAATTGAGGTGGGCAGATTTATTGTGTCCTGACTCACGGGAGAAAATAGCAGAAAGACCCCCCTGCTGAGTCATGACGGTGAGAGAGTGACTCAAAAGAACTGCTGAGAACATGGCTCTGTCCTCTCACTGTGGACTTTCCTGTACGAGGAAGGCACCTCCCCTCACTGCCCTCATAAAGAGGTCACGGTCAGTTTGAGTCATAACGGAGAGGTGATTTATCTTTTAATTAAATGTCTGAATTCTGACACAAATATCTTTCCCATTTAAGGGACTCCACCTCCAGCCTCTCGGAGCTTCAAGAGCCACAAAGCCACAAAGAAATTTTTTCCTAGAACCCGTAGTCTGCATTAAATTGAATTAAGATTATGATTAGCAGGCATTTCAGTGTTCGGTCAGTAGCCTCCACCATGCTAATGCAGTTTGGATCACAGTCGCAGTGGGACGCCCTGAAGCTCGTCCATCCATCAAGCTCACACGTGTGCACTGATGCTCAGGCTTAGCACTCCCCCCTCCTGGCTGCAGTTAAAATATCAAGCCTAATTAGTGTGCAACCTGCTGTGCAGCAGGACTCTCAATCCTACAAAACCTTTACACTCAGGACGCTGAAGCCTCAATAAATGGCCCCACCTCCAGGGGAAGACTTGGAGGGTTAACCCTCCAGATACTCTTTCTTAAAGGGTACTAATATCGTTATTTAATTGCATTTATTTAGGCTGCATACCAGTGACAAAATAGAGCATTTATGTAAAAAGTAATCAGGTAAATACAGTTATCCCCCCATGATGAGATATTGAATAATTATTTGAATTATGACGTACAAATACACAACAAATACAAGCAAATTTTATCTTATAAAAAAAAGCAATTAAATACAAATAGTATAAATAAGTGCTTATTTGCAAGGAAAACACCTGGAATAGATCACCTTCACTGCATGTTAGATAGGACGATCAATACATTTAAACCAAGAGAAGATATAAAGAACATGTTCACGTCGTTGTCAACAGTAGGAGCCTGTGCAAATCTCCAGATGAGCTTCACCTCTGTGCACTCTTTAACCTTTACCTGTCACAGTGAGGATCACAGGGAGGGATTATGAACATAACCAAGAGAAGCAGCCTGGACTGCACATTTGCACACAAAGCACATTTACACAATCCCACAGCAGCAGGCCCACTCTCTGGACAAAATCCTGCTGTACTTACAGAAAACCTCAGGAGAATGCTAATTTAAATGTCCAGTTTATTCATTTGCAGTTTTGTCATTTATTTATTTCGAGGCTAAGTTTGGGGTTTAACCAAGTAGAGGTAAGCGTTTCATTATTTAAGTTTCATGTGTAATGAAGTTGACAGAGGTTGACAGAGCATTGCTCCATTTGTTTAACCTCACCACCATAAATTCAGACTCTACACTGTTCAACAAAATGTAACAGACTGTCATTATATACTGTAATGACTGTCACAGCATGCGTGCATTTGCACCTGTGCATGTGTGTGTGTGTGCGTGTGTGCGTGTGTGCATGTGTGTGTGCTATGGGAATATTGCGCATCTGTGTGCCCATGGAATTATCTTATCTGGCTACATTTACATATCTCAATAACAGGAAATCATTAGTATTTATTTAATAGAATTGATTGAAATTAATGATTTCAGCCAGTCTGGCAAAGTAATCACTGTAAATGAGAGCTGTCATTGTTTCTCATATTTGTCATTTCACTGAGTCGCCAAACAAGGAGCTGCTCAAGGAAATGCCTTGAAAATAGTTGATTTTTTATGTTTTGGCTGCAGTTCCTCTCACAGCCACTAGATGCTTACTGCTAGAAAACGGCATCAAATCAATGGAAGAATCCTCCAACTAGGCAGGCAGTTTTAAAATGTAATTCCTGGCTTTATATCGACATCCCTGCAGCACACTTGCCGCTATTGTAAAAGTCAGAAATCAATCCAAATCAGCTGCTTGTTTTAAAAAAATATTGTAAGCTTTTGATTTGTCCAAAAGTCAGGCAAATCAATTTGCAGCTGTAAGGTTAAGCAACATTTGCTAACAGCCCACAGTTAACAAAAGCAACTTAGCCATTAAAAAAGTAATTAATTAGGCCTAAGTATTTAATTTCTGTCTTTATAATCTCTGTTGTTTGAATATCAATATCACATGACAGAACATAGTTGGGTCATAATGAAGTGCAGTGTGGTAAAGGCTGTTTTAGCTGAGCCATGCCATTGTTGGTGTTTGTAGACTAATTTACTCCTTACAGAAAAGATCCCCACAAGTGGGATTCAAACCCATGCCTACGGGACAGACTGCCAACAGATCTGATGTTAATGTTTGATTTATATGTTTGAGAGGCCCTCTTGCCTGCAGAATTATTATCCCACACCTAAGCAAAAATTGGTCAGTTAGTTATAAATGGCATTAGTTAGCCCATAAGGTCATTGGCCATTGTAATTAATGAGTTTTTAGACATTCTTAGTTTAAAACACCTTGGGAAGACGGCGCTGTGAAAGTGCAGACTGTGTAATATTTTGCAGAGGCAGAATTTGCCAAACTACAGGGTCAAGTCTGAGTACAATGTTTGCTTAACAGAGTTGTGATTCTGGAAAATGTCTTGATATAATTTTGTTTGCTGACATGTGATGCATTGCTGTGTATCTATTGTTGGAGCAGCTTATTTATCATCGATCTATGTTTGAACGTTAGTCTTTGATAAGAGGGTGGCTTCTGTGCTGGAAAATGAACAAATATAAGATGAGACTTTTGGTGCTGATGGTTCGTGACTTCAGTGTTAGTGCCCACTTATAGGACACTGTGGATACGTGACTGTAGCTGCTTGGTTTGCTTATCAGAGCTTTCAGCTATCACTGCTCTTAAGTATTCCGCCATCTGTAATAAACATAGACCCATCCTGCTCATGTCCTGTTTTGGACCTGTCAACATGGTACTTTAACTGAAGTGTCTGCACTCTGGGGACCGCTGTGTGAGTCATTTCCATATGTCTCATTTTTGATGTTGGGTCTTTAAGGAAACAGCGCTGAGCATCCAGCAGGAAGGGATTCCTTCAAGCTCAGACATCAACAACATCCAGGGTATTACACTCATAACGTAAGGTCGGAGGAATGGGAGTGAGTGGAAATGATGCCAGAGTGGCCCGCTGCCAAGGTCGGCCAGGAGCACTCTTACCCAGAAACACTTGAATGTAAACAGAGCACATCAAGGCAACGGAAGTGCTGTGTGTCATGACTGACGTACTTTATCTGTGAATAAGTGCTGGTAAATGAGGTTTGTTGTTCCTGTTTGTAGGAACTTGCTTCAGTCATCTTACATGAACCTTAAACTTACTGTTTTCAGGCTCCTGCGTGATGGACACTTAAATCATAATTCGAGGGGGTAAATGTGTGTGCACTTTAATATAGCACGTAGTTTTTTCTACTCTGATGAATATTTAAGAATATGAATAAATATTAATTAGCACTGCAGGTAACAATTCTCTTCACTCTCAATTAATCTGCCAATTATTTTCTTGGTTAATCAAAATTATTTTGTTGGTCAAAAGTGAAAAGCAGTCACTCTTTGTTTGCTATATGTCTTTTTTTTCTATAATACTTAATATGTATGGCAAAATGTCATTTTAACAAAGACTTCCTCACTGAATTTCTTTGTGCACATAGCAATGAAGATGTTCATACAGATGATTGGAAAAATCCCATGTATCAACATTATGTGCCTTTTTTTATTGTGTGTAAAAAAAAAAAAGTTTGTTATTTTCGGAATTTGAAATTTGTCGTTGCCACCACAAATGTTGTCATGGTGATGTAACCGTGAGAATCTTGCCTTAACCTCCATTAGCAGCTCTGCACTCACTAGATTAAAACCACATAAACAGACGCCATTGACGGCAGATTTCCCTAAAAGAGACATTGCAGAAGTCCTTTTTTTCTTTCCGTCTTTTAAGTGCCGCAAGTTACTAACTGCTCTGTAGATTTACAGACCAGCACAGATGGAGGGACAAGGAGACGGATTCCACAATTTCTCAGAAGAAGAACTTGCCCACTGGAGGATGCGGGTATTTCTCGAAAGAATATTTCCTCTCCCACGTAATGTTGAGGATGTTGCTCCAGTTGCTGAAGCTGATGTGGGAATAGACCTGCCCATTCAGCAGGAAGACCCACAGCTTGATCAATCCTGGCGAAGGCCTCGAGAAGAGGATGACGAGGATGACAAGAGCAGCAGCAAAAAATTCAGGTGGTGGGATGAATTCGCCGACACCGACTCGGATGACGGCTCTGATGGTGATGTCAGCTGCATTGAGGACAGTGATGATGTGGCCATGGAAGAAGAGGAGGACACACTTCCTCAAGCCTCCAGAAAGAAAGAAAGAGAAGAGGAAGACGGGGAAGAAGGTGAAAGCAGTGCCAAAAGCCAGACAGTTACACCATCAATTGCTGTGTGAGACTGTCACACCTCCTCTACCTCACCCACACAACGTCACTGCCACCCAACACCATCAGCTTCACCTCCACAGCAGGGGTGTACGCAGAAAGACAGAACGTCTTCAGTCATCACCAGCAGCAGGAGAATCCAGGTTTGAGGAGGCCATCCCAAGGTTTCTTCATCGAAGAGAGTTTTTCCTTGTTCTCATAGAGGGTCTAAGGTTTGAGTGAGTGTCCTTTCTGTCCAATGAGGACACTGAAGACCTCAATAGACTAAATAAACAGAGATAAATAGAGAGATAAAACTTAGTTTGGCAGGCTGACTCATTGCCTTTGGTTGAGGAAACCAGAAAATATACTGTATATGTGTGTGTGTACATACATACTCATATATGAGTATGTCCTCCTCTTCTTTCATATATACATATGAAATTATATGAAATTAGCCTCTTTAATTGTATTTCTTACGTTAAAATGTACTTCTCTAAATTATTCTTTGAGTACATTCACATAAAGCCTTTCCCAGATCTTTCCCTTTGAATTTTAACAGAGAAACAGAACAATCACAAAATTTAGAGCTTACATAGAACATATTTTACCTTTTATTGAAGATAAGATGAAACTTTATTGATCCCAACCTTGGGGAAATTAAGTTGTTAGAAACAGCAAGAATAAAAACAGGAGGTAGAGAAGAACAAATAAACAATAAAAAGGGATACAAAATAAAATCAACTATATATATGTACATTATGTACAAAAATAAAAAATAAAAGTGGTATTTCCTGGAAAAGGACGGCTCAGTTTCACAATGGAAAATTTTGAATTGCACATGGGTGAGATATGGATAATAAAATTCAGTGTTTTTGTACTATTGCAGAAAATATATAACACAGTAAGGAAATATATAAAGTTGCACAATATATTGGCACAGATGTAATGATATTAACAAATGTTAAACATAAATAACGGAGTAGTGCACAAAGTAGGTTTGTGATGTTGTGCGAAGCAACATCAGCACAGTGCTGCGTTAAATGATGCATTTATCGCTATATTCAATGCTTTATATCAATCACAACATGGTTTCTTTTCTTTAGTTATAGAACAATGCTCTTAAGTGCCTGATGTTTTTGGAAATATGAAATACATTGTAAGAAATTTATATAGAAATCAAGATGGGATTTTGAAGATTTTAGAAGATCTGGTCTATTTTGAGGCTTGTCTCCTGGAAATGAAGTCTATATCCAATTTAGCAACAGGAAATACAGAAAGATAATGCTAACTTATGTTTACTCACAACTTATTTCAATTAGGCAGTCTTGTAATGCACGAGAGCTGACAGCACTTGGATTAAGAAAGATCATGTCCTGTTTTAATACAGTAAAAGTCAGCAGCAATTACCATCTTTCCCGTCTTTAATCAAAATGCTTTTGTTGCCCAAACCTAACCACAGTCTGGATGCAAGCCCTGCGTTGTGGCGTCACAGCCCTGCACTTTGTACACCCACCATCCACCTTGATGTAATTATGAATGCAAATTAGTTGTGCAAAAAAGGTAATTTCTTGGAGACGGGGTTGCTATTTCAAAGTCAGACACAAGATGTTTTATGACATGTGTGGACAAATACTAAAAATAATAATAAATAAAATAGAATAATAAAGTATTTCAGCTTTCTCAAGTTTATCAAAGAGTCCTTGGTCAGCCCACATGCTGCAATGAAAATCTATTTCACTGTCAGATAATGATGTTATTCACCTCAGTTCAGCTCTTGTGGGACTGATTGCATCAGCATCACAGTTTAACATAACACTGATTTTATGAATGGTAAAGGCTGAAATATTTCAAACTTAATGGATCTCAGTGTGTCTCGCGAGCTGTCATCAGGCAGCCTGGTGGTTTGCTTTGTCTATCCTCCACAGTAGCTGTTAAAAGCGGCCCTCTCACACTGCTGAACTTATAACATCACTCATCTAAATCATTAGTGCGTCTGCTTTTCAGGATGCACGCCGAGCAAACTGTGCAGGAACAACGGGGCCACAGCCACGATGGCAGTGTGAGGGCCCACTAAAATGGAAAAGATGGGGAGTGACTTAAGATCAAAGACATGTAGCCCTTTTAAAGAGCAATGTCCAAATTCACTTCATGTCTGGGCATGGCGTTAGCTGGTGGTTTTCAAAAAAAAAAGAAGAGAGAACAGCAACATCTCAAAACAATTCCAAACTCTGCAGGAATTAGCCATATCCTATGCAGTTCAACCGCACATCTCACCTTAGTCTTAAACACATTTGTCAGAAACTGAAAACATTGCATGAAATGTCGTAATGATCTCAATTTAAACATGAATCAAAACACTTAATGCCCCCTCCAGTTATTCCCACAACACGACATCACACACGGAACAGATAAGGATGTTCTATCTCTTAAATGGAACAACCACATTGCAATTAGGAAGCACAATAGGAACATCCTCCTCCACATTGAGGTGAAGAGTTACACCACCCCAGGGAGAATCTGCAGTGGTCAAAAACAAGCCTGATAGCGCTGCGGCATATACAGCACTTAGACCAGTGCAAGCCGTGCTATGAGAGAGGGAGAGACCAATGCAGGCCAGGTGGTAAAAAATAGGACATGCAATTTTACATCACTTGTTTCAAAAATAATAAATCTGTGTCAGTATTTCAGTCGTCTTGACTTTTCAGTGCTGCTTCAGAACATGTTCATACACAAAGAAAGCTCTTATTAAAATGGGGAGTTTACTGAAATGCACATAGTTTTGGAAGAGAGTACATTTCTCAATCCTTTTTTGTACATTCTGCAGTAAAGCCTGTGCCGATTTGGTAATCAGGACGCGCTTATGGGTAAATGGAAATCTAGCCTTCTCCTTCCCTGGGTTGGCAGCCATGTGCTGGCCTCCCTCTGTGCCTTTGCTGGTCGCCTGTATCTGCTTAGAACAGGTGCCGGATCCCGTTCAGCTGCAGCATTCACAGCACAGGTACGGGTGGGAGGCCCTTGGCTGCTCGTACAGTCCCCCAAGTTTTCCAGGGGTCCCCATCTGTGTCCCCGCACATCCTCTGCCACATGGCACCTGTCCCTCGACGAGTCTGGTCCATTCTTCGTCCGGCGACGTAAACGCCTGCCTGCCACCCCACACTCTGCCTGTTGTTGAGCCACAATGAGATGAAGAATAGCTGCACCCATAATCCCTTGCTGTGAGGTGTTTGTGTATGTGTGTGTGAGTGTGTGTGTGTGTGTTTGTGTGTGTGTGTGTGTGTGTGCGCGTGTGTGTTTCCTTCTTTTCCTCCTTTGGCCAGATTTAGGGCCAAGTACAAATTGTAAACAGGTTATTATGCTGCTGTAACACACTCCAACTGGAAATGCACTCCGACAACATTTAGTATTTACTGATGTAAGTGTGTCTTTATCCGTTCCACAGAGTAGTTGAATTTGGGTGTAAAGTTCACTGCATTTACTGTGATGAGGATGTTGTAATGGGTTTTGTTGGTTTCTATTTGCAAGGCTTAACAGGAAATACGTGACTATTCCCCCAGAATCACTTGGAATAATCACTTTGCTTCATCCAGTTGCAAATAATTACTTGTGATATATGTTGCTGCATATATTAGATTTTGTAGTGCTTAAAAGGCAACATGCTGTGCTCATAATAACGTTTTCTCAAACATACCATAACATACAGTATGTACAGTATGGAGGCTTAAAGGGCATCTCAGTCTCAGACACTGATATGCCTTAGTCACGTAGTTCAAATCAGCCACTTCCTCCTGACCTACAGTTAATAGGCAAAGAACGTCCTATAGCCCAAACGGTCGACCTCTAAATGTGACGTGCGTGGACGCTCCCTCGCCGGCTACACAATGGACGCTGGACCAACCAGACAGTCAGCCTCCTCCGTGCCTCTGGAGGACACGATATTTAAAGTGATCACTGCTCACCTCGGTCCCAGCAGATGGATAATACTTTACACAGCTGTGCGAGCTCCGCGCCCCGTCCACACACACCGAGCCTTACGTTGTTACCTTGACAGTTGGTGTTGAGTTAGACCGCCAAGTTGTTTGTTTGCCCAGGGAAGTGACATGACGGCAGAGGAGGAAAAAGGAAACATAACAGACTACCTGACAGACTCATTCCACGGGCTTGACCTGAGACTGGAACTGAGCCAGTCAGCAATCAGAGAGAAATAACAAGAGGAGGCTCTTTTGTTTGTTCAGCCTATATCCTTATATTTGCAAATATTGTAAAGCTTGTGATCCTGCAAATGTGTGAAAGAGTAAATGAGTCAAATTAAAGATTGTGCCCTCCCTTCACACATAACGAGGGCCTTTACAGACAGCTCCTGGTGGTGCCTGTGCCTATAAAGTGTAAAGTTTGTGCTGTTCACAGCAACGTCATGCCAGCATTTGTTGACACATTGTGTCTTCCCCTCTTGTTGATTTATTGCAGCTGAAACAGCAGCGATGCCTGTCTCGGGTTTTTCAGCAGAAGGCTCTGACTAAAAGTTACACTGACGATGAGTCAACATCGAGGGAGGAAAAGATTGAGACGAACAAGTTGAGCGTTTTGCCCTCACTTCCCGAGAACTTCACAGGATCCACAATTCTCTGTAGCGTAAACACTCCTGTACAGCTCCTCTGGGCATATCACAGGAGGGATTTTGGTGCTAATCAGTGATAAGTGTTATCATCTACAGGAGATGTGAACTGGTCTGATTAATAGTATTAGTATTAATAGGAACTGTTGTATACTTAATGGTTTAGAGACCACGTTTATTTATCACTGCAGAGGCTCGATGGGTGAAAGCTGATCACATTTTTAAAAAAGCAGCAGCACCGTTATACAAGATTTTAGAAGGAAATACGTGTCACACCTGTATTATGAGTAGCCACTGTGCAAATGTGTAACGTGTTTGCTGTCCTGTGACAACCAGCCATCTCCAATTTCAGTCATTTTGAATTTTGAAAAGATTCTCCAGCTAAACTTAAGAAAAAAAACATTTGCCTGTCTAAAAACTAGATTGTCATGAAGCTGAAAACTCCTGCTACTGTCTGTGGTGAGAATGTGTGTGTGTGTGTGTGTGTGTGTGTGTGTGTGTGTGTGTGTGTGTGTGTGTGTGTGTGTGTATACATGTAGTTGAGGGTGTGTGTTAGTACATATGGAGGGTGGGAGGGTTGGGTTTTTAGTGTTGTTCTGTTTTGATTTATATTGTTTTTAACTCTTGCAAAGCACTTTGTGTTGCATTATGTATGAAAAGTGCTATGTAAATAAAGTTTGATTGATTAATTGAAAACAAGGCTTTTTTTTTTAGATTATGAAAAGTTGACATTTTGGAGATCCATCGTTTTTATGTTTTTCTTATTTTACATTAGCTACATTTTTAAACTTTGCTGTGTGGCCACATTGATTGTCTGAGTCATGAAATACTATTAGAATATCTGGAAATAATATCTTATCATGTTGGAAACACTGCTTTATTCTGCTATTTGTGCGCAAGCACTTGTGTAAAATACTCTGAGTCTAACATGATGATGCTCTGCTGATGCTCTTTGTCCTTGTGCGTGCTACAGTGTCCTACCCTGAGGTGGCGGATGTGACTGTTGAGACATTGCAGGGCGTCTTCGCCAGGGGAGTCTGCAGCAGCACCCTGAGCTGACCCTGCCGATTCTCACCCCGTATGCCTGGGGCACCACCCGTCCAAAATATGGCCGCACTCAAATGGACCCTCCGCAGAGCTTTGAACCCCTGCAGGCACAAAGGGTAATGATCTAACCCAGAAGAAATGAGCGCGACGTCGGCCAGCTGCAAACACCGGTGCTTGATGAATGTTGTCATGCGGGTGAGTTTAATCACGTGTGCAGCACAGTGCATGAAGAGCACACAATTGTGGTTGAATGTGGGTACAGAGAAAGGTCATTTTTAGGTGCATGTATTCACCGCAAGTGTTGTTTTCTGGTTTCAGAGACAGAGACCTCCTGCTGCTGTGTCAGTGGTGCTGTTTGTGGTGCGTCTGTGGTCAAGGTACGACAGGCCAGGTTGACAAAGCCCCTCCTGAAAAATGGCGGGTAGGTAAAGACGGGTAAGTAAGATGCTAATCAGCAAGGCAGTGTTTCCTCCCGCTTGCTGAACAGCGGGTTCCCTTCCCTCTTTCTGGCGCTTTAATGCAGGCCCGAGCCAGGCCCAAACATCCTGACGGAGAGAGGCTTTTCCCTTATCAGTCAGGAAACACCGCTCCTCCGCCACATCCTCTTTACAAGAAGCACGACTCAACCGTTCCCAAAAAATGCAGGAAGACCAGCCAGACTCCAGGATTTGTCAAAAGCCCCCTGAATTCCTTTTATCGAAAAAGAAAAATTCAAGAGAACAGAGGGGGTGAGAGGGGAGGAGAGGAGGGGGTGGGGGAGAAAAATGAGGAGGGTGTAAAACAGTCAACGAGGCCCTGGGATTTATTTTTTTATTTATTTTGCACAGATTACGAAAGGTCTGCATCAGCAAGATAGAACACGGGGTGAGGGGGTGGGGGGTGGAAGGGGGGTCCAGAGTGCCTAAGAATGGCACCCAGAATAAGACTCCAGGAAAACAAAGGACGGTGGAGATGGAGGCGGGTGGCGACGGCTGCGCCTGTTTTACACTAATCCTCTGAACCGGGATGAAATGAAAGCGAGAGGAGACGGATGGAGAAGGATGATGTGATGGAGGGTGGAAAAAGCAAGCAGGGGAGTGGGTGTCAGAATGGGCCACTTGCAGTACAACAGCTAGACAGAGCCCAAAATAGAAGAATACACGGAGTGACACTGAATGGACAAGTATCACACACCAGTTTGTCCCCCATTTATGTGTGAAAACTGGGAGAAAAAAAAATACCACTAAGCAGGAGTTTTTATTCAGGAATGTGTATTAATTAGGTGCTGTGTGTCTGCACATGAGAAATGTGTCAGTTATTACCAAATCTCCTGTTTTGCTGTAATAATGAAACAATAAAAAAGAACTCCTCTGCTGTGGCATGTTGTCTGGGCGCAGTCTCCAAGTAGCAACGGCATTTCTATAAAAATTGAACTTTATTTTAAATTATTGTCTTTCACAAACCTAAATCAGCATACAGTTATAGTTACCATTATTATTTTCATCGTAGAGGTTATGATTATATATTATTAAGTACTTGAGAGGAAGTATAAACGCCTTTTTTCTTCATTATACACCGTTTTGTTAAATTGCATAAGAAATGTCCAACTAAAACCTCATTCAATTACAACTACTGAGGTAAGACTCCCAAACTAATGAGAGCGGGAACATATGATACAAACATTCGAATGGAAAGCATCGATAATAGCATTACAGTTAGCATTTAGGCGAAACATCAAAGGACTTAAATTAGCTTTTAAAGAGCATCTGTACACGCCGCACTGGCAACAGTAACTGGTGACATTTACAAGTGGACAACAAGTCTTTTACGATTGTTCTTCTGGTTTAGAAATTTCATGACAACTGGAGGTGGCATACTATAGTATTTTGTGTCTGCATCCCTGAGTTGTCCATCTGCCTTTCTTCGTATTCCTCCAAATTGCTCTTTGTTCTTTCCTCGGCTCCAGACAATCATATTGCTCGGTAATCAGTTCAGGTTTTCATCATGGTGGGAGGAAGTTGCTCACAGATACTAATACGAGAGTTGAAATTACAGACGAGAGCACAGAAAGCTTTCTCTTACTAGCACCCAAGTGCAGCACCGTCCCATATTTCTTCACCCATTTTAAACCCTGCAATGTCTCTGATCAGTCACAGGTGTAACGGGTGCTGTGACCAAGCTTACGAGATGCCGTAGTTGTTGTAGTAGGCCGCCGTTGCGTCAGCTAGCACGGAAATGAGGCTGGTTTCTGTGGTGCTACTGGGACACGCAGAGGCGGTGGCGGCAGACGCCACCTGGATGTGTCCTGTCACAGTCATGCTGCCGCCCTGCTCAGGATGGAACCCGGTCCCAGTGGAGTTCAGGTACTGGTCAAACTCATTGCGGTCCACCTCGCCCAGAAGCTCAGCCTGGCTCAGCTGGTCTAGAGTCTCCAGGTGACCCTGTGTCTCTGGTGGGGGGGACAGCTGTCCCAGGTGGCCCTGATGGAGCCCGTGGTGAATTTGGGGGAAAGATGAGGTACTGTAGTAGGACAGCGGAGGGCCAGGAATCAGTCCACCGCCACCAGTTTGGGACATGTGGGAGATGTGACCTATGTGTGCGCCCCCACAGTGGATTTGGGTCTGAGCGTAGTCAGTGTGGTAAGGGGGTGGGCTGCCCATATGTGTCTGATTCTGGTGGTGCTCATCAGGACAGGAGGCTGAAGAAGAGCAGGAGATGGAGGAGCTACTAGACGTCGAATAATAAGAGGGGGGCACGTGCTCGTGGTCCATGGCATCTAAGGGGGACATCTCAGGAGGGGTGGGCAGGCCGTAGGGGTAGGTGTCAAAGCTGCTGTTGGACGCAGCTGCGTCTCGGAAGCTTCTGACGCTGGGCAGAGCAGGGCTGGGGCTGGAAAACCTGCTGCCGATGCCACTGGGGCTGCCCTCGTCTTTGTCGAGGGGGTGGCAGAGGGCTCGCTGGTCGGGCAGGGCGTTCTGATCGGGGGCCAGCCCGCTCAGGAGGAAGCCAGGGTCCACTCGCTTGCAGATGCGTTTCAGCTGCTTCTTCCGGCGAGGTCGATACTTGTAGTTGGGGTAGTCCTGCATGTGCTGCACCCGAAGCCTCTCTGCTTCCTCCACGTAGGGCCTCTTCTGAGGGGGAGTCAGGGCCTTCCATGATTTACCTGCAAGGAGAGAAGACAGAGGACAGAGTTAAAATCCTGAATTTGGTTCAACAGATTTATTTACTATTTACTTTTGCACCTTTTTTAAAATGACATTTTAAAGCTCATAATAACCACAAAATGTTAAAATGACTGAATATATTTTCTCACACTAAGAATTTCTGCAACTTGTAAAATATCCATAAAATTGTGCTCAGTCTTTCTAAAAAGTTGAAGGCTGAAATTCATTTATTGGATAATTAAGATATTAAATTCATCTGAATAATGGCGAGATTACAAAGTTAAAGATCACCACAAAACAGATATAACATAACAAATAATACGTCTTTCTTTTCTTTATAAAAAGCTCATTTTTGTGATTTAAAAGAAAAGAAAATCATCCATATTAATACTTCCACCGCAACCTCAATATTCAGCGTCCTGCTTGATTCTTAATTATATTTTTTTAACATGTCGGAAAACGTATTTTACATGTGCTGCTGTTCTCGAATTGGCTTTAAAATGATTTCCGATTTGCAAGAGTGCCAGATTTTGAGCTTACTATTAAACACTAATCCAAGATGCTCAAATCCAACGCAAAATGAAACATTTCTCTCCTTTTCCATTTCCGCAGTCTAACGAATTTTACGGTTGGAGACATTAACTTTTAAATTCAGAGGATTTTGGCGAAACGCGTCAGGCTGTAATGAAGTTATGAGATGAATGGACTTGGTCTCAGTAACTGCGAGTAAAAACGTTTTGTTGTCCTTTTCTTTGAAGGTTTTATGAGATTTTTATTCAGGCTATGCGTCCCTTTGGCGTCGGAAACAACTTAAAAACTTCTGTAACACACCCGAGGCCTGAGGGGAATTACAAGTGTGTGGCCGGCTAAAAGTAATAATAATAATAATAATAATAATAATAATAATAATAATAATAATAATAATAGGAGATTAACGC